>CM029013.1:10357638-10839686 GCA_016801055.1 Panax notoginseng
GTGACGCCCCCAGAATAGGTATACAACACCCATTCTGAGTCGCCAAATACATGGTACAGAAAGCAAACTACAACTTCAATAATACAATTGTCGTGCAAAATACGACAACACATACTGTGAGTTTAAATACAAATATTGTCTTCTAGACAATATCCACACTCAAATAAATCCTCATTACAATTATTCAAACACTATTTTACAGAAATAGTGAGGACTGCTAATACATCTTTCTAGAACCATCACTCCATACCCCGACTAGATCCTGCTATGTTCTCACCTCCTGAGAAGAAAAATGGAACAAAAAGGAAAAGGGTGAGCTCAACTAGCCCAGTAAAGAATATTATGACTAAGATAATATACAACAAATTATCGTTAGTCTTCAACAGGGAAAAATCTGATAAAATATAATCGACAACAAGTTTTAGATCAACAACTGCAGCGGAAACAGCAAACCATTAGAAGAGTCAAGTAGAGAAAGAATTCTACTATCTTCTAAGATTTAAAAGTCCATCATCAATATTTTATCCCTGTAACATCAATTAATAATCATCTTTAACCAAATATTCATCTTTGCACTACAGGCCAAAGATATTCATTTGTATCATCAGTCGTCATGTTCATCTCAACACCTGTTCATCTTTGCACTACAGGCCAAAGATATTCATCAAGTAATCATACATCTTTGCACTACAGGCCAAAGATATTCAGTAATATCATCATTTAGGACTGAGGATGATGAAAAATATCTTAAAGAGAACGAATCCAATGAGACAGAAGGACAAATAGTAGGGATTCGTATAACAGTTTATCCAAGATCAATAATACTTCATAATAATCAATTGTGAAGCAGAATTCAAAAATAAAGATCAAAACATGGATACAATCAAAGATAGTAACCATAATAGACATCTTGGACAAAAAGGGAAAATTTTATTTTTCGGTGAATAGTGCCGTATTCGTGAATAGTGCCGTATACGTGAATAGTGCCGTATACGTGAATAGTAACCCCGACACAAAAAGTTCCAAATTTGATAAAAACTCATATCAATATTTCAGCATAATGATATTGAAGAAAATAATATCATTAAGAAGAAAATAATATCCCTTACCTCAAAATATCAGTACTTCTGGTCGGAATACCGGTATAAGGCTGAAAGAAACTTGCTCTGATGAATAGAAACTCTCAAAGTATCTAAATACTCACAAAATACACTCAATAATCTAGAGAGAGAAAGAGAGAAAACTTGTTTCTGGTGTGATTTTCAATTCTAACTTAGCCCTCTATTTATAGGAAAATTTGGTAGGTTTGACCTGCAACCTGATGGCTTTACCTGCTACTATTCCCACCCACCACATTTGAAATATAATTCAGCACATTTCTTCACCAACCACAAGTGGGGCCCACCAATTCTAGAATTTTCCATCAAAATGATAAACTCCGAAAATTCAACAATTTCTGAACCAGTCATCTCGTAAAATTCATAATAAATCATACGTTCATTTTTAACGGTTCAAAATTTGTGGACATATACTCAACTTATATATGTATAACATATCCAAAAATTACCACGATCCAACGGTCGGATTAAAAATTATAACCCCGCAATATATCTCAAAAACCCTGATTTTTTTTAATACCTCCATTCCGACAAAAATACTGATAAAAACCTCAACATTAACTTAACTCCTCATTTTTAACCACAAAAATATATCCCTCATTTATATCCACATAAAATAAATATTTCCTTATCATATGAATCAATAATTAATTATTCACAAATAATATTACAGAATCACATTTATGACAACCAGGCCGTTCCCAGGAAAGAGGGGGCTTTCCAATAAGGATTTCTCCTTACTGGCGCGCAATTAGATGACCAAACCTCTCCTTAGACAGAACTTTCTAGACATTGCCAATAATGTTATCTAATAATATTATTCAAATAATATGAATTATTGATCTGATAAATGAAAATACTGTGCAGCAACAATTATTGAAACAACAATAATATAAAATATCAACGCAGCAATTATTGAATCAATAAAATAAAATATTGAATAATAACTACTGTAACAATTATTGAGTAGTGCCTTCTTACGTAAGAATCAATAATTGGTGCAATACCGTGTGCTACTGTATTTTAACCACCGGGTATTCCAACAGTATTAACGGTAACAACTACGCCGTTATTTATAAACAACTTATACTTGTCGTTTTCTTCATCCAATCGCTTTCCGTTATGGGGCCCACACAAGGCTGCGTCGTCGTACGAATATTCCCCGACAGCAAGAATATTCCACGACCAACCGAATATTCACCGACCAAAAATAAATATTTTATAACCACTTGCTTATTTTGCAAAATTTGCACATTTCACCCATAACCAAAGTATTATATCAAATTAACCCCTTATTATTCACAATAATATTTAGAGAAAATTTGATTTTATTCATTAATAAGTTGGGGTCTTACAACCTCCCCTCCTTATGAAATTTCGTCCTCGAAATTGACGTACGTACCTGATGTTTCAAAAAGGTGAGGATACCTCGCTTTCATTTCTGATTCCAACTCCCAGGTCATTTCTTCAATAGCATGGTTTCTCCACAAAACCTTAACTTGTGGTATAACCTTCGTGCGTAGGACATGCTCTTTCCTATCCAAGATCTTAACAGGTACCTCCTCGTACGTTAAATCTTCAGCTATCTCGTCTGGTTCTAACTCAATAATGTGGTTCGGGTCTTTAACATATTTACGAAGCATAGATATGTGAAAAACATTATGAACACGAGACATGCTTGGAGGTAATGCGAGTCTATATGCCACATTTCCTATTCGCTCAAGAATCTCAAATGGACCAACAAATCTTGGATTGAGCTTTCCTCTCTTCCCAAATCTTGTAACTCCCTTCCATGGTGCAACACGTAACAATACATGATCCCCAATATTAAATTCCACGTCCTTCCGATGAAGATCCGCATAACTCTTTTGTCGATCCTGTGCCGTTTGTATACGTTGTCGAATCGTTTGGATCTTCTCTGTAGTAATGCGTACCAATTCTGGTCCCAACAATGTTGCTTCACCCACCTCGTCCCAGCATACTGGAGAACGACATTTTCTTCCATACAACGCCTCAAATGGAGCCATACCTATGCTCGCCTGATAACTGTTGTTGTAGGAGAATTCCACCAATGGTAGGTACTTATCCCAACTCCCTTTGAGATCTAAGACACAAAGTCTTAATAGATCTTCAAGAGTTTGAATAGTCCTCTCTGATTGTCCGTCCGTTTGAGGATGGTATGCTGAACTGAATCGTAAATCCGTGCCCATAGCTTTCTGCAAGCTAACCCAAAATCGTGAAGTGAATCTTGGGTCACGATCCGAAACTATGGATACTGGCATGCCATGCAATCTCACAATCTCGTTCACGTACATACTAGCAAGACGTTCAAGGGAATAAGTCTCACGTATCGGCAAGAAATGAGCGGACTTGGTTAATCTATCAACAATAACCCAAATCGCATCTATGCCTTGAGAAACCTTGGGAAGACCTGTAACAAAATCCATAGTAATGTGTTCCCACTTCCATTTCGGAATCTCAAGTGGTTGCAATGGACCCTTTGGTACTTGATGCTCCGCTTTTACACGTTGACAAGTTAAACATCTCGAGATAAACTCCGCGATCTCTCTTTTCATATTGCTCCACCAAAATGTATGTCGAAGATCGTGATACATTTTGGTACTCCCAGGATGGATTGCAAACGGTGTGTTGTGTGCCTCCATCATTATTCTATGCTTCAAGTCAAAATCGTTAGGAACACAAAGTCTGGAGTTGACTCGAAGTATTCCTTCTTCATCGATTCTTGCTTCTGGAATAGCACCTTCTTGCACTTTCTTCTTCATACGCATCAGCTCTATATCCGTAGCTTGAGCAGCTTTAACTTTATCGATTAAAGTCGGTTCTACTCGTATATTTGATATCATCATGTGGGTACTTGGAGCCTTCATCTCTATCTCCATCCTTTGCAAGTCATACAAAATGGGCCTTTGTGTTAAAAACATTGCACTCGTACCCGCATATGATCTTCTACTCAATGCGTCAGCTACTACGTTTGCTTTTCCAGGATGGTATTGGATGGTATGATCGTAATCTTTCAACAGCTCAAGCCAACGTCGTTGCCGCATGTTGAGTTCCTTTTGGGTGAAGAAATATTTGAGGCTTTTATGATCTGTATAGATCTCCACTTTCTCCCCATACAGGTAGTGTCTCCAGATCTTCAACGCAAAAACGACTGCTGCCAACTCCAAATCATGAGTAGGATAATTCCTCTCATATTCTTTGAGTTGTCGTGAGGCATAGGCTATGACTTTCCCATGTTGCATGAGAACACATCCTAACCCTTTGCCTGAAGCATCGCTGTAGATAACAAATCCATCCGAACCAGATGGTATTGTCAAAACAGGTGCCGAAATGAGTCTCCTCTTGAGTTCTTGGAAACTCTTCTCGCATTCCTCACTCCATACGAATTTTGTATCTTTCCGAGTCAGCTGAGTTAACGGAGTAGCGATTCGAGAAAATCCTTCCACAAATCTCCGATAATAACCAGCTAAGCCCAGAAAGCTACGTACTTCGGTTACCGACTTCGGTTGCTCCCAACTTTGTATGGCTTCAATCTTCGCCGGGTCGACAGATACTCCATGTTTTGACACCACGTGCCCAAGGAATGCTACTTCCTCAAGCCAGAACTCGCATTTCTTCAGTTTGGCATATAGCTTGTTTTCACGAAGCCTTTGCAGTACCAGCTTCAAATGGCGCTCATGATCTTCACGGCTTTTGGAATAGATGAGGATGTCATCAATAAAGACAACAACGAACTGATCCAAATATTCTTTGAATACACGGTTCATCATATCCATGAAGGCAGCAGGAGCATTAGTCAATCCAAAAGACATTACTAAGAATTCATAATGCCCGTACCGAGTTCTGAAGGCAGTCTTTGGAATATCCTCAGTTTTAATCTTCAGCTGATGATATCCAGAACGAAGATCGATCTTTGAAAAGAATTGTGCTCCTTGCAACTGGTCAAACAGGTCATCAATGCGAGGTAGCGGATACCTATTCTTGATGGTGACATGGTTCAATTCTCGATAGTCAATACAAAGTCGCATACTCCCGTCTTTCTTCTTTACGAATAAAACAGGAGCACCCCAAGGAGACGTACTAGGACGAATAAAACCGATGTCCAACAACTCCTGTAGTTGGACTTTTAACTCCTGAAGTTCAATAGGAGCCATTCGATATGGGGTTTTAGAAATGGGCTTTGTACCGGGTTCAAGGTCAATAAAGAATTCAATTTCTCGTTCCGGGGGTAGACCGGGAAGTTCTTCAGGAAATACATCGGAAAATTCTCTAACAATAGAAATATTATTCAAATCTGACTTGTCTTTGTTCAAATCCATAACATGGGCTAAGAAAGCTTGACATCCGTTTTTCAATAAACGAATAGCTTTGTGGCTTGATATGACAGTGACTGATTTTAGTGGTTTAGTAGTTTGAATTCGTATGACAGGTTGGTTAGGAATATGAAAACTAACAACCTTACGAAAACAATCAATTTTAGCATGATGAGTGGTTAACCAATCAATTCCTAAAATCACATCAAAAGCAAGTATCTTTAAAGAGATAAGATCAACAGGTAATGTGATAGTGCCAACTTGGATCATGCAAGATTTATAAACTGTAGATGTAACGAAGGTTTCACCCAACGGAGTTTCAACAGATAAGTTAAAGTCCAATTTCTCCGGAGTCAAGTTTAAACGTTGAGCACAAGCAGGAGAGATAAAAGAATGGGTAGAACCGGTATCTAGTAAAGTATAAACTTCGCAAGAATTCAAGATTAGCTTACCCGTGATCACCTCGTTCGGGTTTCTCGCGTTTTGGCCAGTAACGACAAACGCCCTTCCAGGAACCGCTGATTTCGACTTATCCGGGATAACTTTTGGAGTCACCATCCCCGCTGAACTTGGTTTTGCTACAGAACACTCTCGAGCTATATGACCTTCCTTTCCACAGTTATAACATACCTTGGATTGTTGTGGGCAGTTTGGGCTGATATGTCCCTCTTTCCCACATTTGTAACATACGACCGGTGGTCGTTCTCCTCCCCTAGAAACAGTTGATGTTTGTGCTGACGTCTTCACGTTATCATTGTTGTACCTTCTCTTCTTGAAATCTCCTCCTGACTCGCTCCTTCTATTATCACGACCACGATGACCACCCGAGTGGTTACCGCCTTTGTTCGAATTTTTCCCTCCTCGTTGGTTATCATTGCTCGATGATTGCTGCCACCGGTATGACCCTGGTTGTGGTCCCTCGGTTGCACATACTCATTATCTCGCTCTAATAATTGGGCCCTGTTGACAACATCTGAATATAAAGAAAATTTATGAGAGATAAGATATTGACGAATCTCGGGTTTTAAACCTCTCAGAAACATCCTTGTCATTCGTTCCTCATTTTCGACCAAATGAGGTGCAAACCTGGATAACTCTGCAAACTTCGCCTCGTACTGGGACACCGTCATGTTGTTTTGTTCCAGTCTAATAAACTCAACCTCCTTCATATGACGAATACTTTCAGGAAAGTACTTGTCATTGAACAGTTTTTGAAATGTTTCCCAGGACATGTTGAGTGCGTCAGGCTGGGTACGCTTCACAGACTCCCACCAGTAGTCTGCCTCACCGCGGAACATAAATGTGGCGAATGGAACCTTCTGTTCCTCCGTGCATCCCAAGACATCAAATATCTTGGTAATTTGCTTGACCCACGTTTCCGCCATGATCGGATCCGGCTTTCCCTTAAATTCTGGTGGTCCCAATTCTTTGAACTGCTTAGCTGTGACAAACCGCGCGTTGTTATCATTTCCACCCGTATTCTGCACACGAGTCTCCCTCGTCTGATTTTGCATGAACTGCAAAAAGCTCCTAAACATTCCATCATTCATCGTTTGCTCGGTAACGTTGTTTACAGGAGGAATATTGCCTTCCTGTTGCACGTTCCCCTGGGTAGTGATCAAAGGTGTCTCCACGGTCTGATTTACTCCATTATTAACGTTCTCAGCTGCCATTCTTAAATACTGCCATAAAACAAGGGTTAATAGTCATGTCATATATTATCCCTATACTCTGACCGACCAAATAAACACCAAATAAACTTAGTCAGGTCATACTAGCGAAGGAATTCCCCGTCTCTCCCCTCCTAGTTCTTGTCTCACATCTCAGCCAGGGATCATATCCCTAAGCTCTGATACCAACTGTGACGCCCCCAGAATAGGTATACAACACCCATTCTGAGTCGCCAAATACATGGTACAGAAAGCAAACTACAACTTCAATAATACAATTGTCGTGCAAAATACGACAACACATACTGTGAGTTTAAATACAAATATTGTCTTCTAGACAATATCCACACTCAAATAAATCCTCATTACAATTATTCAAACACTATTTTACAGAAATAGTGAGGACTGCTAATACATCTTTCTAGAACCATCACTCCATACCCCGACTAGATCCTGCTATGTTCTCACCTCCTGAGAAGAAAAATGGAACAAAAAGGAAAAGGGTGAGCTCAACTAGCCCAGTAAAGAATATTATGACTAAGATAATATACAACAAATTATCGTTAGTCTTCAACAGGGAAAAATCTGATAAAATATAATCGACAACAAGTTTTAGATCAACAACTGCAGCGGAAACAACAAACCATTAGAAGAGTCAAGTAGAGAAAGAATTCTACTATCTTCTAAGATTTAAAAGTCCATCATCAATATTTTATCCCTGTAACATCAATTAATAATCATCTTTAACCAAATATTCATCTTTGCACTACAGGCCAAAGATATTCATTTGTATCATCAGTCGGTCATGTTCATCTCAACACCTGTTCATCTTTGCACTACAGGCCAAAGATATTCATCAAGTAATTATACATCTTTGCACTACAGGCCAAAGATATTCATTAATATCATCATTTAGGACTGAGGATGATGAAAAATATCTTAAAGAGAACGAATCCAATGAGACAGAAGGACAAATAGTAGGGATTCGTATAACAGTTTATCCAAGATCAATAATACTTCATAATAATCAATTGTGAAGCAGAATTCAAAAATAAAGATCAAAACATGGATACAATCAAAGATAGTAACCATAATAGACATCTTGGACAAAAAGGAAAATTTTATTTTTCGGTGAATAGTGCCGTATTCGTGAATAGTGCCGTATACGTGAATAGTGCCGTATACGTGAATAGTAACCCCCGACACAAAAAGTTCCAAATTTGATAAAAACTCATATCAATATTTCAGCATAATGATATTGAAGAAAATAATATCATTAAGAAGAAAATAATATCCCTTACCTCAAAATATCAGTACTTCTGGTCGGAATACCGGTATAAGGCTGAAAGAAACTTGCTCTGATGAATAGAAACTCTCAAAGTATCTAAATACTCACAAAATACACTCAATAATCTAGAGAGAGAAAGAGAGAAAACTTGTTTCTGGTGTGATTTTCAATTCTAACTTAGCCCTCTATTTATAGGAAAATTTTGGTAGGTTTGACCTGCAACCTGATGGCTTTACCTGCTACTATTCCCACCCACCACATTTGAAATATAATTCAGCACATTTCTTCACCAACCACAAGTGGGGCCCACCAATTCTAGAATTTTCCATCAAAATGATAAACTCCGAAAATTCAACAATTTCTGAACCAGTCATCTTGTAAAATTCATAATAAATCATACGTTCATTTTTAACGGTTCAAAATTTGTGGACATATACTCAACTTATATATGTATAACATATCCAAAAATTACCACGATCCAACGGTCGGATTAAAAATTATAACACCCGCAATATTTCTCAAAAACCCTGATTTTTTTTAATACCTCCATTCCGACAAAAATACTGATAAAAACCTCAACATTAACTCCTTCATTTTTAACCACAAAAATATATCCCTCATTTATATCCACATAAAATAAATATTTCCTTATCATATGAATCAATAATTAATTATTCACAAATAATATTACAGAATCACATTTATGACAACCAGGCCGTTCCCAGGAAAGAGGGGGCTTTCCAATAAGGATTTCTCCTTACTGGCGCGCAATTAGATGACCAAACCTCTCCTTAGACAGAACTTTCTAGACATTGCCAATAATGTTATCTAATAATATTATTCAAATAATATGAATTATTGATCTGATAAATGAAAATACTGTGCAGCAACAATTATTGAAACAACAATAATATAAAATATCAACGCAGCAATTATTGAATCAATAAAATAAAATATTGAATAATAACTACTGTAACAATTATTGAGTAGTGCCTTCTTACGTAAGAATCAATAATTGGTGCAATACCGTGTGCTACTGTATTTTAACCACCGGGTATTCCAACAGTATTAACGGTAACAACTACGCCGTTATTTATAAACAACTTATACTTGTCGTTTTCTTCATCCAATCGCTTTCCGTTATGGGGCCCACACAAGGCTGCGTCGTCGTACGAATATTCCCCGACAGCAAGAATATTCCACGACCAACCGAATATTCACCGACCAAAAATAAATATTTTATAACCACTTGCTTATTTTGCAAAATTTGCACATTTCACCCATAACCAAAGTATTATATCAAATTAACCCCTTATTATTCACAATAATATTTAGAGAAAATTTGATTTAATTCATTAATAAGTTGGGGTCTTACAACTTACCTCAAAAGAGCAGTACTTCTGATCGGTATAAGGCTGAAGGAAACTTGCACTGATGAATAGCAACTCACCAAGTATCTAAATACTCATAAAATACACTCAATAATCTAGAGAGAGAAAGAGAGAAAGCTATGTTCTGGTGTGATTTTCAATTCTAACTTAGCCCTCTATTTATAGGAAAATTTTGGTAGGTTTGACCTGCAACCTGATGGCTTTACCTGCTACTATTCCCACCCACCACATTTGAAATATAATTCAGCACATTTCTTCACCAACCACAAGTGGGGCCCACCAATTCTAGAATTTTCCACCAAAATGATAAACTCCGAAAATTCAACAATTTCTGAACCAGTCATCTCGTAAAATTCATAATAAATCATACGTTCATTTTTAACGGTTCAAAATTTGTGGGCATATACTCAACTTATATATGTATAACATATCCAAAAATTACCACGATCCAACGGTCGGATTAAAAATTATAACCCCCGCAAAATATCTCAAAAACCCTGATTTTTAATACCTCCATTCCGACAAAAATACGGATAAAAACCTCAACATTAACTCCTTCATTTTTAACCATAAAAATATATCCCTCGTTTATATCCACATAAAATAAATATTTCCTTATCATATGAATCAATAATTAATTATTCACAAATAATATTACAGAATCACATTTATGACAACCAGGCCGTTCCCAGGAAAGAGGGGGCTTTCCAATAAGGATTTCTCCTTACTAGCGCGCAATTAGATGACCAAACCTCTCCTTAGACAGAACTTTCTAGACATTGCCAATAATGCTATCTAATAATATTATTCAAATAATATGAATTATTGATCTGATAATAGAAAATACTGTGCAGCAACAATTATTGAAACAACAATAATATAAAATATCAACGCAGCAATTATTGAATCAATAAAATAAAATATTGAACAGTAATCACTGTAACAATTATTGAGTAGTGTCTTCTTACGTAAGAATCAATAATTTCAAAAATACTATGCAATACAGTGTGCTACTGTGCAATAACGCGTATTACTGTATTTTAACCACCGGGTATTCCAACAGTGTTAACGGTAACAACTACGCCGTTATTTGTAAAAACTCAAATTTGTCGTTTTCTTCACCCGACAGTTATTCGTTATGGGGCCCACAAATGGCTGCGCCGTCGTACGAATATTCCCCGACAGAAAGAATATTCCACGACCAAATGAATATTCCTCGACAACAATGATTATTTTATAACCACTTGCTTATTTTGAAAAAAAATCATATTTCACTCATAACTTTAAACTTTTATCAATTTAACCATTTACTGAATAGTAATTATAAGAAAAATTGAATACTTTTATTTCATAAAATTCGGGGTCTTACAATCTCCCCTCCTTATGAAATTTCGTCCTCGAAATTTACGTACCTGGTATTTCAAAGAGTTGAGAATACCTTGCTTTCATTTCAGATTCCATCTTCCCTGTCATCATGATTTCTCCATTGCTCATCTCCTGTATTTCAGATATCATTCTAGAATACAGCTTCAAAACAAGGGTTAATTGAACAAATTAACATATCACATAATATCCCGATATTATGACTGACTAACAAATAAGCTTAGGCAGGACACACTAGCGAACGATTTACTCATCTCTCCCCTCCTAGTTATATTCCCCGATCTCCGCCAGAGATCATGTCCCTAAGCTCTGATACCAAATGTAACTCTGGACACCAACCTATGTCAGCACCTTACATTGATACCTATCAGTTTGCCACCGCAGAACGGCGTCCCCTACGGAGAGTCTGGCTTCGGTGCATCCCCCATCAACAGGAAGTCACCAGCGAGAGGCTCGGGGCTCTTTACTTATAGCTCTGATACCAAATGTGACGACCCCAAAATAGGTCCATTCCACCCAACCCATTCTGAGTCGTCAAATACATGGTACAGAAAATAACTACAACTTTATTACAACAATTGTCGTACAAAATACAACAACACATATGCTGTGAGTTTGGATACAAATATATACCAAATGTGACTCATGTTCCAATCGTGGACATCACCTCACAATGACACCTTACATAAAGGTATAGTCAAAAACTGTTTTGGAAATTAGAATCTTTGGGAAGTGCTTCAGGAAACCTTCGTACATAGGAGGCCACGCGTCTAGGTTATGATAGATATCATATGGCCACAGAATTATCCTTGGTTGACCCAATAGACCCCAAAGAAAAACGAGAAGATTACTATCATATTCTTCCCAATGGTGAGTCCTCTCTTGACTTATCATTATCTCCACTGTCTCTAATTGAGAATTATACTTCAAACAAACACCAAGATTATATAGGTAGTGCCCATAGATATACTCAGCAAGTGGATGAGCACAACCTTGTCTTATGATGACACGAGATTGTATGTCATTAGACATCTTGTATGATAGTGACAAAACACCCTTCCAACGTTGGGTTCGCCTCACCCTATTTTCTTCACCAAATATAACTACTAAATGATGACCCCGTTCTATTCCCTTGTTACCCTCGCTCGACCCAGCTACACTCTTATTACCTGAAAGGAATTGTGAAGCAAAAGGGTGAGCACAACTAGCTCAGTAAAGAATATCATGACTAAAGATAATTAAATTATCAATAGCCTTCATCAATAATAAATCAGAGATTTAGAACATATGGTAAATGATAAAAATTTCAACCATAGTTGCAGCGGAACGAGCAATCCATTAGAAGAGTCAAATAGACTATAAAGTCTATTATCTTCTCCATGTTAAAAATCCATCAACAATGTTTTATCCCTGTAACATCAATCAACAATTCTGGTCCACAATCATATGAATAACTCATAATCATAATTGTGATTCTAAATTTTTCTTCGCACCCAGAACGAAGAATATTTTCATCACATGTCTTTACCTGAAACATCAAAGATCATGGTTATACCAAATCACAGTTCCTGTTCATAATCATACTAATAAATCCATCTTTGCACTACGACCAAAGATATTCAACAACAGCTCATCTTTGCACTACAGGCCAAAGATATTCATCAACAGACCATCTTTGCACTACAGGCCAAAGATATTCAACAACAGTTCATCTTTGCACTACGGCCAAAGATATTCATTTGTATCACCAGTTGGTCATGTTTATCTCAACATCTGTTCATCTTTGCACTACTTGCCAAAGATATTCAACAACATGCCATCTTTGCACTACGGGCCAAAGATATTCATCAACAATTCATCTTTGTACTACAGGCCAAAGATATTCATCAATATTTCATCTTTGCACTACAGGTCAAAGATATTAATATCTCAAGGAAATATATAATCATTTAAGAATTTATATAAACAATAATTATAACCATGTTGATCATTTCACCTTTGCACTTAAGCTAAAGATATTCAATTATAAATTCAATGGTCATGATCATACCAGTCAACAATTCAACTTTGCACTACTGGCCAAAGAGAACCCATAGTCATGATCATACCAAAAATCTACCCATCTTTACACTCAAGTCAAAGAGAAATATCATCATTAGGGTTATAAAAATGTTATATATGATAATAAAATCAATATAATCAACATATAGATTTAATCTCAAGAGTAATATTCATAAATCAACTATAATTTGGTTAGAAAAAGAAACCAATTTTTATCGTGAATAGTAACTCGTGAATAGTAACTCATGAATAGTAAACCCGACATAAAAAAGTATAAATTCCACAATAAAATTTATACCAGTATTTCGGTATAATGATATTGAAAGAATAACATTTCTTAAACTTATAAACAATTTATTTTAATTGTTTACACTTTACTAAATAATGCATTTAATCATTCTAAAATGCCAAACTCATAAGATTTCATCACCAATAACCAAAACCCTCATCAAAAATCTGCATATACTCATATATGATTCTCAAGCCATAAAATCATATTTTCTAATTTTCTTACTTCACATAACATAATTAATTCATTTACTCATGACTAAACCATTTTCATGAAAAATATCAAATCAGTCCCAAAAATATTTCTTTTCTGGAATTTAGCATAATATAGTCTCATAGTGAACATATATTTTTCTTAGAATTTTTAAAAGTCATTTACTATTTTTTATATGGCCAAAATAGCCGAATATTTAGACAATTATCAAAAATTGTACTTTTGTCTAAAAATTCTAAAATTAACAGAGTATACTTCCATCATATACATGTACTCCCAAAATTAACAGAGTATACTTCCATCATATACATGTCTTTACCTGAAACATCAAAGATCATGGTTATACCAAATCACAGTTCCTGTTCATAATCATACTAATAAACCCATCTTTGCACTACGACCAAAGATATTCAACAACAGCTCATCTTTGCACTACAGGCCAAAGATATTCATCAACAGACCATCTTTGCACTACAGGCCAAAGATATTCAACAACAGTTCATCTTTGCACTACGGCCAAAGATATTCATTTGTATCACCAGTTGGTCATGTTTATCTCAACATCTGTTCATCTTTGCACTACTGGCCAAAGATATTCAACAACATGCCATCTTTGCACTACGGGCCAAAGATATTCATCAACAATTCATCTTTGCACTACAGGCCAAAGATATTCATCAATATTTCATCTTTGCACTACAGGCCAAAGATATTAATATCTCAAGGAAATATATAATCATTTAAGAATTTATATAAACAATAATTATAACCATGTTGATCATTTCACCTTTGCACTTAAGCTAAAGATATTCAATTATAAATTCAATGGTCATGATCATACCAGTCAACAATTCAACTTTGCACTACTGGCCAAAGAGAACCCATAGTCATGATCATACCAAAAATCTACCCATCTTTACACTCAAGTCAAAGAGAAATATCATCATTAGGGTTATAAAAATGTTATATATGATAATAAAATCAATATAATCAACATATAGATTTAATCTCAAGAGTAATATTCATAAATCAACTATAATTTGGTTAGAAAAAGAAACCAATTTTTATCGTGAATAGTAACTCGTGAATAGTAACTCATGAATAGTAAACCCGACATAAAAAAGTATAAATTCCACAATAAAATTTATACCAGTATTTCGGTATAATGATATTGAAAGAATAACATTTCTTAAACTTATAAACAATTTATTTTAATTGTTTACACTTTACTAAATAATGCATTTAATCATTCTAAAATGCCAAACTCATAAGATTTCATCACCAATAACCAAAACCCTCATCAAAAATCTGCATATAACTCATATATGATTCTCAAGCCATAAAATCATATTTTCTAATTTTCTTACTTCACATAACATAATTAATTCATTTACTCATGACTAAACCATTTTCATGAAAAATATCAAATCAGTCCCAAAAATATTTCTTTTCTGGAATTTAGCATAATATAGTCCCATAGTGAACATATATTTTTTCTCAGAATTTTAAAAGTCATTTACTATTTTTTATATGGCCAAAATAGCCGAATATTTAGACAATTATCAAAAATTGTACTTTTGTCTAAAAATTCTAAAATTAACAGAGTATACTTCCATCATATACATGTACTCCCAAAATTAACAGAGTATACTTCCATCATATACATGTCTTTACCTGAAACATCAAAGATCATGGTTATACCAAATCACAGTTCCTGTTCATAATCATACTAATAAACCCATCTTTGCACTACGACCAAAGATATTCAACAACAGCTCATCTTTGCACTACAGGCCAAAGATATTCATCAACAGACCATCTTTGCACTACAGGCCAAAGATATTCAACAACAGTTCATCTTTGCACTACGGCCAAAGATATTCATTTGTATCACCAGTTGGTCATGTTTATCTCAACATCTGTTCATCTTTGCACTACTGGCCAAAGATATTCAACAACATGCCATCTTTGCACTACGGGCCAAAGATATTCATCAACAATTCATCTTTGCACTACAGGCCAAAGATATTCATCAATATTTCATCTTTGCACTACAGGCCAAAGATATTAATATCTCAAGGAAATATATAATCATTTAAGAATTTATATAAACAATAATTATAACCATGTTGATCATTTCACCTTTGCACTTAAGCTAAAGATATTCAATTATAAATTCAATGGTCATGATCATACCAGTCAACAATTCAACTTTGCACTACTGGCCAAAGAGAACCCATAGTCATGATCATACCAAAAATCTACCCATCTTTACACTCAAGTCAAAGAGAAATATCATCATTAGGGTTATAAAAATGTTATATATGATAATAAAATCAATATAATCAACATATAGATTTAATCTCAAGAGTAATATTCATAAATCAACTATAATTTGGTTAGAAAAAGAAACCAATTTTTATCGTGAATAGTAACTCGTGAATAGTAACTCATGAATAGTAAACCCGACATAAAAAAGTATAAATTCCACAATAAAATTTATACCAGTATTTCGGTATAATGATATTGAAAGAATAACATTTCTTAAACTTATAAACAATTTATTTTAATTGTTTACACTTTACTAAATAATGCATTTAATCATTCTAAAATGCCAAACTCATAAGATTTCATCACCAATAACCAAAACCCTCATCAAAAATCTGCATATAACTCATATATGATTCTCAAGCCATAAAATCATATTTTCTAATTTTCTTACTTCACATAACATAATTAATTCATTTACTCATGACTAAACCATTTTCATGAAAAATATCAAATCAGTCCCAAAAATATTTCTTTTCTGGAATTTAGCATAATATAGTCCCATAGTGAACATATATTTTTCTCAGAATTTTTAAAAGTCATTTACTATTTTTTATATGGCCAAAATAGCCGAATATTTAGACAATTATCAAAAATTGTACTTTTGTCTAAAAATTCTAAAATTAACAGAGTATACTTCCATCATATACATGTACTCCCAATAAAAATTTTATCAATTTTGGAGTTAACCACAAGAAATTATAAGCAGTTACTTTTAAAATAGTCTTTTCTCATAAAATTCATAACTCTCAATCTATACATCCAAAAATTACCATTTTTGGACACAATCAATAAAACTCATCAAAATATCATTTCAAATTTTTCCAGAATTTTTGAAGTTCAGAAAAATTACGAAACTGAAAAACATAACAACCCTTAAAATCCCTTACTATCCCTTACCTCAAAAGAGCAGTACTTCTGATCGGTATAAGGCTGAAGGAAACTTGCACTGATGAATAGCAACTCACAGTATCTAAATACTCATAAAATACACTCAATAATCTAGAGAGAGAAAGAGAGAAAGCTTATGTTTCTGGTGTGATTTTCAATTCTAACTTAGCCCTCTATTTATAGGAAAATTTTGGTAGGTTTGACCTGCAACCTGATGGCTTTACCTGCTACTATTCCCACCCACCACATTTGAAATATAATTCAACACATTTCTTCACCAACCACAAGTGGGGCCCACCAATTCTAGAATTTTCCACCAAAATGATAAACTCCGAAAATTCAACAATTTCTGAACCAGTCATCTCGTAAAATTCATAATAAATCATACGTTCATTTTTAACGGTTCAAAATTTGTGGGCATATACTCAACTTATATATGTATAACATATCCAAAAATTACCACGATCCAACGGTCGGATTAAAAATTATAACCCCCGCAAAATATCTCAAAAACCCTGATTTTTAATACCTCCATTCCGACAAAAATACGGATAAAAACCTCAACATTAACTCCTTCATTTTTAACCATAAAAATATATCCCTCGTTTATATCCACATAAAATAAATATTTCCTTATCATATGAATCAATAATTAATTATTCACAAATAATATTACAGAATCACATTTATGACAACCAGGCCGTTCCCAGGAAAGAGGGGGCTTTCCAATAAGGATTTCTCCTTACTAGCGCGCAATTAGATGACCAAACCTCTCCTTAGACAGAACTTTCTAGACATTGCCAATAATGCTATCTAATAATATTATTCAAATAATATGAATTATTGATCTGATAATAGAAAATACTGTGCAGCAACAATTATTGAAACAACAATAATATAAAATATC
Organism: Panax notoginseng; assembly: GCA_016801055.1. Taxonomy (NCBI): domain Eukaryota; kingdom Viridiplantae; phylum Streptophyta; class Magnoliopsida; order Apiales; family Araliaceae; genus Panax; species Panax notoginseng. Next base: position 10,375,512 of record CM029013.1, read on the forward strand.
AACGCAGCAATCATTGAATCAATAAAATAAAATATTGAACAGTAATCACTGTAACAATTATTGAGTAGTGCCTTCTTACGTAAGAATCAATAATTTCAAAAATACTATGCAATACCGTGTGCTACTGTGCAATAACGCGTATTACTGTATTTTAACCATCGGGTATTCCAACAGTGTTAACGGTAACAACTACGCCGTTATTTGTAAAAACTCAAATTTATCGTTTTCTTCACCCGACAGTTATTCGTTATGGGGCCCACAAATGGCTGCGCCGTCGTACGAATATTCCCCGACAGAAAGAATATTCCACGACCAAATGAATATTCCCCGACAACAATGATTATTTTATAACCACTTGCTTATTTTGAAAAAAAATCATATTTCACTCATAACTTTAAACTTTTATCAATTTAAACATTTACTGAATAGTAATTATAAGAAAAATTGAATACTTTTATTTCATAAAATTCGGGGTCTTACACTCGCATTACCTCCAAGCATGTCTCGTGTTCATAATGTTTTTCACATATCTATGCTTCGTAAATATGTTAAAGACCCGAACCACATTATTGAGTTAGAACCAGACGAGATAGCTGAAGATTTAACGTACGAGGAGGTACCTGTTAAGATCTTGGATAGGAAAGAGCATGTCCTACGCACAAAGGTTATACCACAAGTTAAGGTTTTGTGGAGAAACCATGCTATTGAAGAAATGACCTGGGAATTGGAATCAGAAATGAAAGCGAGGTATCCTCACCTTTTTGAAACATCAGGTACGTACGTCAATTTCGAGGACGAAATTTCATAAGGAGGGGAGGTTGTAAGACCCCAACTTATTAATGAATAAAATCAAATTTTCTCTAAATATTATTGTGAATAATAAGGGGCTAATTTGATATAATACTTTGGTTATGGGTGAAATGTGCAAATTTTGCAAAATAAGCAAGTGGTTATAAAATATTCATTTTGTCGGGGAATATTCGTTTGGTCGTGGAATATTCTTGCTGTCGGGGAATATTCGTACGACGGCGCAGCCTTGTGTGGGCCCCATAACGGAAAGCGATTGGATGAAGAAAACGACAAGTATAAATAACGGCGTAGTTGTTACCGTTAATACTGTTAGAATACCCGGTGGTTAAAATACAGTAGCACGCGGTATTGCACCAATTATTGATTCTTACGTAAGAAGGCACTACTCAATAATTGTTACAGTAGTTATTGTTCAATATTTTATTTTATTGATTCAATAATTGTTGCATTGATATTTTATATTATTGTTGTTTCAATAATTGTTGCTGCACAGTATTTTCCATTATCAGATCAATAATTCATATTATTTGAATAATATTATTATATAACATTATTGGCAATGTCTAGAAAGTTCTGTCTAAGGAGAGGTTTGGTCATCTAATTGCGCGCCAGTAAGGAGAAATCCTTATTGGAAAGCCCCCTCTTTCCTGGGAACGGCCTGGTTGTCATAAATGTGATTCTGTAATATTATTTGTGAATAATTAATTATTGATTCATATGATAAGGAAATATTTATTTTATGTGGATATAAATGAGGGATATATTTTTGTGGTTAAAAATGAAGGAGTTAATGTTGAGGTGTTTTATCAGTATTTTTATCGGAATGGAGGTATTAAAAATCAAATCAGGGTTTTTGAGAAATATTACGGGTGTTATAATTTTTAATCCGACCGTTGGATCGTGGTAATTTTTGGATATGTTATACATATATAAGTTGAGTATATGTCCACAAATTTTGAACCGTTAAAAATGAACGTATGATTTATTATGAATTTTACGAGATGACTGGTTCAGAAATTGTTGAATTTTCAGAGTTTATCATTTTGATGTAAAATTCTAGAATTGGTGGGCCCCACTTGTGGTTGGTGAAGAAATGTGCTGAATTATATTTCAAATGTGGTGGGTGGGAATAGTAGCAGGTAAAGCCATCAGGTTGCAGGTCAAACCTACTAAAATTTTCCTATAAATAGAGGGCTAAGTTAGAATTGAAAATCACACCAGAAACAAGTTTTCTCTCTTTCTCTCTCTAGATTATTGAGTGTATTTTGTGAGTATTTAGATACTTTGAGAGTTTCTATTCATCAGAGCAAGTTTCTTTCAGCCTTATACCGGTATTCCGAACAGAAGTACTGATATCTTGAGGTAAGGGATATTATTTTCTTCTTAAATGATATTATTTTCTTCAATATCATTATGCTGAAATATTGATATGAGTTTTTATCAAATTTGGAACTTTTTGTGTCGGGGTTACTATTCACGTATACGGCACTATTCACGTATACGGTACTATTCACGAATACGGCACTATTCACCGAAAAATAAAATTTTCTCTTTTTGTCCAAGATGTCTATTATGGTTACTATCTTTGATTGTATCCATGTTTTGATCTTTATTTTTGAATTCTGCTTCACAATTGATTATTATGAAGTATTATTGATCTTGGATAAACTGTTATACGAATCCTTAATAATTGTCCTTCTGTCTCACTGGATTCGTTCTCTTTAAGATATTTTTCATCATCCTCAGTCCTAAATGATGATATTAATGAATATCTTTGGCCTGTAGTGCAAAGATGTATGATTACTTGATGAATATCTTTGGCCTGTAGTGCAAAGATGAACAGGTGTTGAGATGAACATGACTGACAGGTGATACAAATGAATATCTTTGGCCTGTAGTGCAAAGATGAATATTTGGATAAAGATGATTATTAATTGATGTTACAGGGATAAAATATTGATGATGGACTTTTAAATCTTAGAAGATAGTAGAATTCTTTCTCTACTTGACTCTTCTAATGGTTTGCTGTTTCCGCTGCAGTTGTTGATCTAAAACTTGTTGTCGATTATATTCTATCAGATTTTTTCCTGTTGAAGACTAACGATAATTTGTTTGTATATTATCTTAGTCATAATATTCTTTACTGGGCTAGTTGAGCTCACCCTTTTCCTTTTTGTTCCATTTTTCTTCTCAGGAGGTGAGAACATAGCAGGATCTAGTCGGGGTATGGAGTGATGGTTCTAGAAAGATGTTTTAGCAGTCCTCACTATTTCTGTAAAATAGTGTTTGAATAATTTTAATAAGGATTTATTTGAGTGTGGACATTGTCTAGAAGACAATATTTGTATTTAAACTCACAGTATGTGTTGTCATATTTTGCACGACATTTGTATTATTGAAGTTGTAGTTTGCTTTCTGTACCATGTATTTGGCGACTCAGAATGGGTGTTGTATACCTATTTTGGGGGCGTCACAATGTAATGGATTTGAACAAAGACAAGTCAGATTTGAATAATATTTCTATTGTTAGAGAATTTCCCGATGTATTTCCTGAAGAACTTCCTGGTCTACCCCCAGAACGTGAAGTTGAATTCTTTATTGACCTTGAACCCGGTACAAAGCCCATTTCTAAAACTCCATATCGAATGGCTCCTATTGAACTTCAGGAGTTAAAAGTCCAACTACAGGAGTTGTTGGACATCGGTTTTATTCGTCCTAGTACGTCTCCTTGGGGTGCTCCTGTTTTATTCGTAAAGAAGAAAGACGGGAGTATGCGACTTTGTATCGACTATCGAGAATTGAATCATGTCACTATCAAGAATAGGTATCCGCTACCTCGCATTGATGACCTGTTCGACCAGTTACAAGGAACACAATTCTTTTCAAAGATCGACCTTCGTTCTGGATATCATCAGCTGAAGATTAAAACTGAGGATATTCCAAAGACTGCCTTCAGAACTCGGTACGGGCATTATGAATTCTTAGTAATGTCTTTTGGATTGACTAATGCTCCTGCTGCCTTCATGGATATGATGAACCGTGTATTCAAAGAATATTTGGATCAGTTCGTTGTTGTCTTTATTGATGACATCCTCATCTATTCCAAAAGCCGTGAAGATCATGAGCGCCATTTGAAGCTGGTACTGCAAAGGCTTCGTGAAAATAAGCTATATGCCAAATTGAAGAAATGCGAGTTCTGGCTTGAGGAAGTAGCATTCCTTGGGCACGTGGTGTCAAAACATGGAGTATCTGTCGACCCGGCGAAGATTGAAGCCATACAAAGTTGGGAGCAACCGAAGTCGGTAACCGAAGTACGTAGCTTTCTAGGCTTAGCTGGTTATTATCGGAGATTTGTGGAAGGATTTTCTCGAATCGCTACTCCGTTAACTCAGCTGACTCGGAAAGATACAAAATTTGTATGGAGTGAGGAATGCGAGAAGAGTTTCCAAGAACTCAAGAGGAGACTCATTTCGGCACCTGTTCTGACAATACCATCTGGTTCGGATGGATTTGTTATCTACAGCGATGCTTCAGGCAAAGGGTTAGGATGTGTTCTCATGCAACATGGAAAAGTCATAGCCTATGCCTCACGACAACTCAAAGAATATGAGAGGAATTATCCTACTCATGATTTGGAGTTGGCAGCAGTCGTTTTTGCGTTGAAGATCTGGAGACACTACCTGTATGGGGAGAAAGTGGAGATCTATACAGATCATAAAAGCCTCAAATATTTCTTCACCCAAAAGGAACTCAACATGCGGCAGCGACGTTGGCTCGAGCTGTTGAAAGATTACGATCATATCATCCAATATCATCCTGGAAAAGCAAACGTAGTAGCTGACGCATTGAGTAGAAGATCATATGCGGGTACGAGTGCAATATTGTTAACACAAAGGCCCATTTTGTATGACTTACAAAGGATGGAGATAGAGATGAAGGCTCCAAGTACCCACATGATGATATCAAATATACGAGTAGAACCGACTTTAATCGATAAAGTTAAAGCTGCTCAAGCTACGGACATGGAGCTGATGCGTATGAAGAAGAAAGTGCAAGAAGGTGCTATTCCAGAAGCAAGAATCGATGAAGAAGGAATACTTCGAGTCAACTCCAGACTTTGTGTTCCTAACGATTTTGACTTGAAGCATAGAATAATGATGGAGGCACACAACACACCGTTTGCAATCCATCCTGGGAGTACCAAAATGTATCACGATCTTCGACATACATTTTGGTGGAGCAATATGAAAAGAGAGATCGCGGAGTTTATCTCGAGGTGTTTAACTTGTCAACGTGTAAAGGCGGAGCATCAAGTGCCAAAGGGTCCATTGCAACCACTTGAGATCCCGAAATGGAAGTGGGAACACATTACTATGGATTTTGTTACGGGTCTTCCCAAGGTTTCTCAAGGCATAGATGCGATTTGGGTTATTGTTGATAGATTAACCAAATCCGCTCATTTCTTGCCGATACGTGAGACTTATTCCCTTGAACGTCTTGCTAGTATGTACGTGAACGAGATTGTGAGATTGCATGGCATGCCAGTATCCATAGTTTCGGATCGTGACCCAAGATTCACTTCACGATTTTGGGTTAGCTTGCAGAAAGCTATAGGCACGGATTTACGATTCAGTTCGGCATACCATCCTCAAGCGGACGGACAATCAGAGAGGACTATTCAAACTCTTGAAGATCTATTAAGACTTTGTGTCCTAGATCTCAAAGGGAGTTGGGATAAGTACCTACCATTGGTGGAATTCTCCTACAACAACAGTTATCAGGCGAGCATAGGTGTGGCTCCATTCGAGGCGTTGTATGGAAGAAAATGTCGTTCTCCAGTATGCTGGGACGAGGTGGGTGAAGCAACATTGTTGGGACCAGAGTTGGTACGCATTACTACAGAGAAGATCCAAACGATTCGACAACGTATACAAACGGCACAGGATCGACAAAAGAGTTATGCGGATCTTCATCGGAAGGACGTGGAATTTAATATTGGGGATCATGTATTATTACGTGTTGCACCATGGAAGGGAGTTACAAGATTTGGGAAGAGAGGAAAGCTCAATCCAAGATTTGTTGGTCCATTTGAGATTCTTGAGCGAATAGGAAATGTGGCATATAGACTCGCATTACCTCCAAGCATGTCTCGTGTTCATAATGTTTTTCACATATCTATGCTTCGTAAATATGTTAAAGACCCGAACCACATTATTGAGTTAGAACCAGACGAGATAGCTGAAGATTTAACGTACGAGGAGGTACCTGTTAAGATCTTGGATAGGAAAGAGCATGTCCTACGCACGAAGGTTATACCACAAGTTAAGGTTTTGTGGAGAAACCATGCTATTGAAGAAATGACCTGGGAGTTGGAATCAGAAATGAAAGCGAGGTATCCTCACCTTTTTGAAACATCAGGTACGTACGTCAATTTCGAGGACGAAATTTCATAAGGAGGGGAGGTTGTAAGACCCCAACTTATTAATGAATAAAATCAAATTTTCTCTAAATATTATTGTGAATAATAAGGGGCTAATTTGATATAATACTTTGGTTATGGGTGAAATGTGCAAATTTTGCAAAATAAGCAAGTGGTTATAAAATATTCATTTTGTCGGGGAATATTCGTTTGGTCGTGGAATATTCTTGCTGTCGGGGAATATTCGTACGACGGCGCAGCCTTGTGTGGGCCCCATAACGGAAAGCGATTGGATGAAGAAAATGACAAGTATAAGTTATTTATAAATAACGGCGTAGTTGTTACCGTTAATACTGTTGGAATACCCGGTGATTAAAATACAGTAGCACACGGTATTGCACCAATTATTAATTCTTACGTAAGAAGGCACTACTCAATAATTGTTACAGTAGTTATTGTTCAATATTTTATTTTATTGATTCAATAATTGTTGCATTGATATTTTATATTATTGTTGTTTCAATAATTGTTGCTGCACAGTATTTTCCATTATCAGATCAATAATTCATATTATTTGAATAATATTATTATATAACATTATTGGCAATGTCTAGAAAGTTCTGTCTAAGGAGAGGTTTGGTCATCTAATTGCGCGCCAGTAAGGAGAAATCCTTATTGGAAAGCCCCCTCTTTCCTGGGAACGGCCTGGTTGTCATAAATGTGATTCTGTAATATTATTTGTGAATAATTAATTATTGATTCATATGATAAGGAAATATTTATTTTATGTGGATATAAATGAGGGATATATTTTTGTGGTTAAAAATGAAGGAGTTAATGTTGAGGTGTTTTATCAGTATTTTTATCGGAATGGAGGTATTAAAAATCAAATCAGGGTTTTTGAGAAATATTACGGGTGTTATAATTTTTAATCCGACCGTTGGATCGTGGTAATTTTTGGATATGTTATACATATATAAGTTGAGTATATGTCCACAAATTTTGAACCGTTAAAAATGAACGTATGATTTATTATGAATTTTACGAGATGACTGGTTCAGAAATTGTTGAATTTTCAGAGTTTATCATTTTGATGTAAAATTCTAGAATTGGTGGGCCCCACTTGTGGTTGGTGAAGAAATGTGCTGAATTATATTTCAAATGTGGTGGGTGGGAATAGTAGCAGGTAAAGCCATCAGGTTGCAGGTCAAACCTACTAAAATTTTCCTATAAATAGAGGGCTAAGTTAGAATTGAAAATCACACCAGAAACAAGTTTTCTCTCTTTCTCTCTCTAGATTATTGAGTGTATTTTGTGAGTATTTAGATACTTTGAGAGTTTCTATTCATCAGAGCAAGTTTCTTTCAGCCTTATACCGGTATTCCGAACAGAAGTACTGATATCTTGAGGTAAGGGATATTATTTTCTTCTTAAATGATATTATTTTCTTCAATATCATTATGCTGAAATATTGATATGAGTTTTTATCAAATTTGGAACTTTTTGTGTCGGGGTTACTATTCACGTATACGGCACTATTCACGTATACGGTACTATTCACGAATACGGCACTATTCACCAAAAAATAAAATTTTCTCTTTTTGTCCAAGATGTCTATTATGGTTACTATCTTTGATTGTATCCATGTTTTGATCTTTATTTTTGAATTCTGCTTCACAATTGATTATTATGAAGTATTATTGATCTTGGATAAACTGTTATACGAATCCTTAATAATTGTCCTTCTGTCTCACTGGATTCGTTCTCTTTAAGATATTTTTCATCATCCTCAGTCCTAAATGATGATATTAATGAATATCTTTGGCCTGTAGTGCAAAGATGTATGATTACTTGATGAATATCTTTGGCCTGTAGTGCAAAGATGAACAGGTGTTGAGATGAACATGACTGACAGGTGATACAAATGAATATCTTTGGCCTGTAGTGCAAAGATGAATATTTGGATAAAGATGATTATTAATTGATGTTACAGGGATAAAATATTGATGATGGACTTTTAAATCTTAGAAGATAGTAGAATTCTTTCTCTACTTGACTCTTCTAATGGTTTGCTGTTTCCGCTGCAGTTGTTGATCTAAAACTTGTTGTCGATTATATTCTATCAGATTTTTCCCTGTTGAAGACTAACGATAATTTGTTTGTATATTATCTTAGTCATAATATTCTTTACTGGGCTAGTTGAGCTCACCCTTTTCCTTTTTGTTCCATTTTTCTTCTCAGGAGGTGAGAACATAGCAGGATCTAGTCGGGGTATGGAGTGATGGTTCTAGAAAGATGTTTTAGCAGTCCTCACTATTTCTGTAAAATAGTGTTTGAATAATTGTAATGAGGATTTATTTGAGTGTGGATATTGTCTAGAAGACAATATTTGTATTTAAACTCACAGTATGTGTTGTCGTATTTTGCACGACATTTGTATTATTGAAGTTGTAGTTTGCTTTCTGTACCATGTATTTGGCGACTCAGAATGGGTGTTGTATACCTATTTTGGGGGCGTCACAGCTTTAGACCTCGAATCTGCCCAAAATAAATTTTTGATCCGACTTTCCTCATCTGGGTCTATCACATAGAAAAAGTTAGAATCCACTGCTTGAACTTTAGCAAAATAATTTTGAAGTGCACTAGCATCACCCTCAGCAAGCCTTAGCTTTTTAAATTTTCCCATATAATTTTCACAGTCTTTCTTTAAACAAGGCATTCCATTTTCTCCATACTCAATTCTGAGTGAATTATAACTTTTATTTATTGGTATCCCAGCATCATTGTTTAGCTCAAGTCTCCTCTTTATATAAGGGGTCACATGCCGATTACACCTATGAAAACGAAACTTACTTGGACTTAAACCATGATTATGTGCAAGCTCCAAAGTAGTTATACCCCATTTTCCATCATTCAATAACTTGGCACAAATCTTAGCATTACAACCTGCTTTAATAACCGGATGCGGTTTCAGAGTAATCTTTGAGTTCTTCTTTGGCTCTCCATATTTGTGACATACAACTGTAAAATATTTAAGCACTCCGTTCAATTTTTTAATACTTCTTTTAGTCACTCCAAATCCTTGTTGCGCACCATATTTCCTATAGTATTCATAAACTTCATCGACATTGTCAAACACCATATGTAATTTGGGCTCTTCCACTATTTGATTATTCCGTTTTCCATTCTCTTCTACTTCATCATTCCTTTCGTTGTTAGACAGGTCATCTATGCCAATATCCATATTTGTAGAGCTAATATCTCTTTTCGATTCCACTGCTAAAACTTGCACACCACTATAAAAACTGAAAATGAACATTTGTTAATATATGTACTTTAAGAAAAGCAGTAATAACAAATGAGATATGTGAAAAGATTTATATGTACTTTAAGAAAAGCAGGGTTCCAAAACTTTTTGTTTTGACTAATAGGAAAAGTTTTGCTGACACAATGAACCAAAAAATTAAAAGAAAAACAAAAGCACAATTTCACATACATTATACATAGAGGCTTGAAATCATAGATTTTGAAGGAGAATGATAGAAACAGGTAACCTATAAACTCAGTAATCGAGCATCAAATATAAAAAGACTGAATATTTTTACCGTTTGCGTTGTCAATCTGAAGGATTGAAGCTGGTATTGTTGAGGCGTACGGATATAAACCCTAGAACGCGCCTTTTCTTTTTAATTACAGTGCGAGAAATAATTTTAACCTTCAATTCCAATCAAAGCTACCTCATAAAAGAGACAGGTCGATTGAGAGGGTTAGAAAAAGAAAAGAAAGAAAGACGATGGGAGTGGTGGTGTGGTGGGGTAGGGGGTGGGGAATAAGAAGGTTGAAGGCCAAAGAAAAAAAAAATTAAACGACAGCAAGAGCTGCGTTTCGGCAAGCAGGGTGGAGAATAGAGGTACCCATAGATTTATTCTTTTTTGTTTGGAGTGCAAAAGTCAACACGGTTATAAAGTTTGGGGTGCACATTGTCTTTTAGTCTACTTTAAAATAAAATATATTTTTTAATTAAATATAAAAATATTTGAGTTTTTAATGGCTTGCTAGAATACTTTTAATGGGCAAAATTTTTTTGAAAAATATATTAATAGAACATGTAGAGAATTATCAGTTTTAGCATAAATAATTTTGATTAAACATCTAGAATCAATTTGTCCTAGGTATTAGTACTATATATATAAATAAAGACATAAAATGAGTTCAATATGCAACCGTATTTCAGACAACTTTAAGGTTGCAAGGAGTGAACTCAACATGCAATCATAATATTAGTATTTTTTGGGGTTGCAACTTCTTCATTCAATATATGTATAGTGAATTTGTAAGTTCATTTTGCATCTATTTTCAACACAGATTTACATTATCTATTGGGGGAATTGGAGCACCACTTGGTAGACGTGGGAGGTCTCGATCTCCTACTCCTAGTCCTAGCTAAGGTCGGTCTGGGTATCAAATGCAGATGTATGCATCTGTTCTAAAGACATGATCAGGAGTAGAAGAAGGTATTGTATTGTTTTTAATTATTATATCTAGAAAGAAAGAGTCTCCCCCAATTTCCTGTTCAATTGTTGGTCTTTTCCATATTGTTATTTTTTCCCTCTATTGTTTTATTACTACTTTCTATTAGCTTTTTCTGAACTGCGAAATGCAACATGCATGTTCGCATTCTTAAATCCATCTCGTCAACACTGCGACTACACTAGATTAGTTTATCGGTAATTGGCTTCATTTCTGGAAACGGTTTGTATATACTTTCTCTATTCTTTAATATAGATCGTTTTAAAGTTGTGCACAAGTATTAAGGTAATAATTGTATAACATTAGTTATAATATCAATTATTTATATTGTCTTTGTATTGAAAACAATTGATATTATATTGAAAACAATTGATATTATAGGTTAGAAACTAAGCAATTAAAACAATTGATATTATAGCTCAGAACCAAGTTACATTTAATATTTGGGATAATATTAGAAACTACTTAAAATTCTCAAACCACTTATATTAAAGAATAAAAATATTTACTTATATTAAAGAATGGAGGGAGTATATAATAAATTTCTGTTTGGCTAATTGAGTTTATTTCTCTGGAAATAGTACTTCTTGTCTTTAAATAAATATTTCTAAGCTATATATATATTTTTTTGATAGAGTAGGGCAAAGGCTCTCGCTGCTGCCTATATTTTTTATTTCCCCATCTACGCATAATATTTAAGCTCTATTTCTTAGTTTAGAACAGAAAAATAAAAAATAAAAAAATTAAATTAAAATTGAAAATTTGAATATTTTTTTTGTGTTATTTCTGAATTTCTAATAAAAAATAATAAAATATTTAAAATTGAGGACATGAGTTATAATTTAAAATTTATTATATTAAAAATTGAGGATAATATGAGAATTATAAAAATATTATTTATTCTAATTTTTTTTGGTCTAAATCAGATCAATTTTAAAAAAAAAAATTTAGCAAAATAAATGACCAATTTTTTTTATTTTTTATTTATTAAAAAACTCAAAAATATAAAATTTTAAAAAAAACTTAAATTTTTCGTTATTTTCTTCTGTTTTATGTTCATTGAGACTCAGAAACAGATATTCCAATTCCAATATAAAAGGAAACGAAGCCACCGTAACTCATCACCGTCCTAAGCTGTTCGTGCATCGTCTTCCTTATCCTGCTGAAAATTGAACTTTAATCTTTCTTTACAGAAACATATAGATATAGATTAGAGAAAATATTGCAGAGGAGGGAGAGATGAAGTTTCAAATCGAAGATGTGACTGTGTACTTCCCATACGATCACATATACCCAGAACAATACTCGTACATGGTGGAACTGAAGCGTGCCCTAGATGCCAAAGGCCACTCTCTCCTCGAAATGCCCACCGGCACAGGAAAAACCATTGCCCTACTCTCTCTCATCACCAGCTACTCTCTCTCCAAACCCTCCAATCCAGTTAAACTAATCTACTGTACTCGCACTGTTCACGAGATGGAGAAAACCCTAGCGGAACTCAGGCTATTGCACAAGTACCAGCTACAGCACATAGGTCCGTCGGCCCGAATACTGGCTCTGGGCCTTTCTTCTCGCAAGAATTTGTGCATAAACCCTTCTGTGGTTTCTGCGGAGAATCGAGATTCGGTGGATGCTGGGTGCAGGAAGCTGACGGCGAGCTGGGTTAGGGCTTTCGCTGTTGAAACCTCTAATGTTCCCACATGCTCCTTTTTCGAGGAATACGAAAAGGCGGGTTCGGATGCGGTTTTGCCTCCCGGAGTTTATACATTGCAGGTTTGATTAAAATATTTAGCAAGTTTTAATATATTTTTGTTGCAGAGATTTTGCCGAAGCTAGCCAAAAAAATGGAATTTTGATGTATGTTCTGCAAGTTTTAGTCTTTAATTGCAATATAATTTGAAAGCTCAAATGAGTATGTATGTAAAAGGGGTTCATTTTAATCAATTTTAGTTACTCCTTTTTTAGCTTTTTTTCAGTCTGGTATGATTTTTTTTTGTTTTGATAATTCATGCTTTCATTATTTATTGGAAAATGCACGGTACTTCAACTAATTCCGTATGCTTTAGTATACCCAGTTGTTAAAATTGTGTTTAAATCCTTGGACTAATATAAGTAGCCCTATTTTTTGTAGTTTAAGAAATGATCATATCGAATGCTGTGTTGTGCATCGGAGAGTTCATAGATTGCAGGTTGTGTAAAATATTGGTCCAACTTTTAATCTTTATTGCAACAGGAAACTGAATTAGTTTCAACTTCCAAGAGAGTATGAACATATTTTTCTTTTCAATCCTTTACTCCAATATGTTTTCTTATAAAGTACGTATTCTGATTTTCTGCCTTTGTATGATTGAAAACTTCATGAAATCCATTATCATGGCACAAATGTTCAGTTAGTCATATGTTTTTGTATGCAAAATTGTTAAATTTATGAACAACATAGAGTTAAAATTCAAGGCATGAACACTCACTTTGTTTATTGCCAAAGTTATTCGTAAGTTATAAATAATTGCAAAACTTGCAGGATCTGAGATCATTTGGGAAGGAGAGAGGATGGTGCCCATACTTTTTAGCACGTCATATGGTCCAATTTGCTAATGTGGTGGTTTATAGTTACCAGTACCTGCTTGATCCCAAGGTTGCTGGGATAATATCGAAGGAGATGCAAAGAGAGTCTGTTGTGGTGTTTGATGAGGCCCACAATATTGACAATGTGTGTATTGAGGCCCTAAGTGTTAGTGTAAGGAAGCAGACACTTGAAGGGGCTACAAGGAATCTAAATAAGATGTCTCAGGAGATTGAAAGGTATGTGTGCACTAGTATAATAGCACTAGAACTAGACCTTTCATCTTGCTTAGATTGTGAAAGTTGGTGATTTCGCACTACATCCTTAAGATACTCCAACATATGCATGTGTTTTTACTTGTATGGGATCCCATAAAAAATATAGTATTTTTGTTTTCATATTCTCAACTTTCAAAAGAGTGACTAATCATTTTGAGACAAAAATGAATTCAATTTTGGCAATCTTTGTGAGATGGATGGAGTATGTCTTTTCTTTTCTTTTCTTTTTTGGGAATTTAGCACATGTACCGTAACTTCTGCAAATTCCTTGCCAGATAAGTATGTAGACATCTGGGTGCAAGCATTATTTTGTTATGACCATTTTTTATGATACTTATAACTCTTTTTGGCATGGTAGGAAGGTTTAAGGCCACTGATGCTGGTAGATTACGCTCTGAATACAACCGGCTTGTTGATGGTTTGGCACAACGGGGGAACCTATCTAGTACGTGGAATAGTCATGTGTTATCTAATCATTGAGCTATACTTTTACTGTTCGAAAATCTTCCCACTTTTCATTGGTCATAATACTCTTTTAACTTTGCAGTTACGGATACTTGGCTCGCAAATCCTATATTACCTGATGATATTCTGAAGGAAGCGGTACCTGGAAATATACGGCGAGCAGAGCATTTCTTGTCTGTTCTACGTAGATTAGTTCAGTATCTTAGAGGGCGTCTAGAAACTGAGAATGTTGAAAAGGAGGGACCTGTTACCTTTGTTGGCTCAATAAATTCACAGGTTGGGATTGACCAGAAAATGTTGAAGTTTTGTTATGATCGACTGCACTCGCTGATGTTAACGCTGGAGATAACTGACACAGATGAATTTCTACACATTCAAACAATTTGCGACTTTGCAACACTCGTAGGAACATACACTCGGGGGTTTTCAATAATAATTGAACCTTTTGACGAGAGAATGCCACATATTCCTGACCCTGTGTTGCAGGTTTGTTAATGTTAGAATTCAAGTTTATTTTCATAAGCAATAAATGGTGCCAGTATCCCCATTTAGTCATGAATGAAATGGTAGCCACACTATATATCCCTGACTGCTTGTTTAGACCACCTATTATTAGTAAGCAAATCTGTGTAATTCTAACCAATCCTCTTTAGGCACGGACTATAGGTACTAGGTCTGATTATCTCTTTTATTTATTGTTAGAAATTTGTACTCATGATGAACTTTTTGGGTATATTATCCATGACACCATTTGCTTTCCCTTTCAGTTTTTGACTCGTGCATATACATAAGGATTACATAGTGGGTGCTATTTTCATCTTGATGTTGTATTTTATTTACTCAAGCCTTTTTATTTCTGAAGGAATAATTTCTTTTCTTATTGTCAACTCAGCTTAGCTGCCATGATGCTTCACTTGCGATAAAACCTGTATTTGAACGATTCCAATCAGTTGTGATCACTTCTGGAACTTTGAGCCCAATTGATCTCTACCCTCGTCTTCTAAATTTCAATCCTGTAGTTAGTCGAAGCTTTACAATGTCCTTGACAAGGGATTGTATTTGCCCTATGGTTCTCAGTCGTGGAAGGTAAATGGTTCAACTAATATTTGTTTTTTGAGCTTATAGTAGTACATTTGTTGTTTACTACTCTCTCTCCACTTCAGAAAAAAAAAACCTTCGATTTTGGTTAATTCACTCAAGTTGAAGAAGCAGATGTTGCTGACTCAAAATTTAAATTATGCTTTAGCTACACGATAAGTCCTACATTAGTTAAAAACTGGGTCCAGTTTTCTTACACAATGGAAACTATTTGAAGTTGTGAACCAAAATTTTACTGACTTTTAAAAGGTGACAATTAAAAAACAATAAAATCTCGAAAGTGACATTTTTTGTTGGAATGGAGGGAGAATTAGGCAGCAAGACATCCATATTATTAGATGATATAATCTTTCTCCTTATTTCTTTTATTTTTATTTTCAGTGATCAGCTTCCTGTTAGCACAAAATTTGATCTAAGAAGTGATCCTGGCGTTGAAAGAAATTATGGGAGGCTCTTGTTAGAGATGGTGTCTGTTGTTCCTGATGGAATTGTGTGTTTCTTCGTCAGTTACTCTTATATGGATGGAATAGTAAATAGTTGGAATGAACTGGGAATATTGAAGGTGACAATATACATTCTATTACTTATTCTATTTAAGTGTTTCTTATTGTTCTTGTAACATTACCCCTAGCGTTTTGTCCTAATTTTTCAAAGCAATGAAATAAATTATTCTACACAGTTTTAACCTCATTTTACCTAAATTAATACTTCCTTATACAAGTCACTTTCTGGCTTTCACTGATTTACACTTGCATTCCTACAAATCCAATTTTCATTTGTTAGAATTTTGTGTTTCAGGAAATAATGCAACATAAGCTTGTGTTCATTGAGACTCAGGATGTTGTTGAAACTACATTGGCCCTGGACAACTATCGTAGGGCTTGTGATTGTGGGAGAGGTGCCGTCTTTTTCTCTGTAGCTAGGTATCTCCCTCTCCTTGAGTGTTCAGTTCGATTTCAACATTATTTTCATGATCTTTGTTATTGGTCAAATCAATTTTGTATATATATATATATATATATATATATTTTTTGGAAAATATTGTTTATTTTTCCTTTGCTTTCTGTCTCTCCCCCCCTATTCCCCCCCCCACCCCCACCCCCACCCAGGAGATCTTATGTTGCTTACTGGTTGGTAATTTTCCGACAGAAAGCGTGTTTTAAGATTATAAATTTTAGCAACAATGGAACACTAGTGTATTTTTTGGAGGCCACATGTGATGCCTTTGGATTTCGAGCAATGAAATCCAGTAATTACCATGAGTCTTTTTATTTTATATTTTGTTAGGTACCAAGCTTCCCTATATTTTATTCTTTCTTATGTACCATCCTTCCCTTTATTGATAGCAATTGAACACACTGAAGTTTTTAACCAACTTCCGGAACAAACATAAGATCTCAATAGGATATAGTTTATGTAGATCCATAGTTCTACTTATCAAAACAAAAGGATGTGGATACATACTTGTCTAACAACTTAAGGTCTTAACTCATAAGTCTTAACTGTTTTCAAGGATTTTGTAAGATTAGTTATATTTTTGTTATATTAATGATAGGGACTCTAAATGTGCATTAAAAAAAATCTCTGTGATGCTAAATTACTGGTTGATACTGTGGGGACCAATTGGATCCCACAGTACTGGTCAGTTATTTGCTGCTAACTTTTCAAGTGCACATTTAATGTCCTAGCATAATTTTTTTTTTATTTGGTTATCTCATATCTGAGAGTTTTGTATGCATTTATATATTTTTTTATACGAGCAATAATAAACACAGCTGCAAATGAAAACTTGTATAAATTATTATTATTATTTTTTTCACTATTGCTCTGAGTAAGAGGCAAAATTACTCAGAAACTCTCATAGTCTAATGATGTAAATCATCACATGAAAAATAATAAAATCCTTTTCGTGTTTGAAAGCAACCTCCAATTTGATTATGATAATATGATTTTCATTGATTAAGCATGTTGCGTTTGAAGTACACGTACATAAATTTTAGAGGAAGCCACTGCATATATGTTTCAGAAAGATGGAAGGAGTAGTGAAATAAGATAACCTGTGAAGGGTTTAGTACGATGTTTAACAGGTTATTTCTGTATTCTTACAGGGGGAAAGTAGCAGAAGGTATAGACTTTGATAGACATTATGGCAGACTAGTTATCATGTTTGGTGTTCCTTTCCAGTACACGTTAAGCAGGTGATTTGTTGATTCTATTTGCAAATTTGTTTTTAATCATTATTGGTGAAGATATGCTTACCATACGTAATGGATAGGTTGATGGATGATTTCTTTCTAGACCATTCTTTTATTCATTACATGTATGTTTCTTAAACATTTATTGAATATGCAGAATATTGCTTGCACGGCTAGAGTATTTACGGGAGACCTTCCAGATAAAAGAAGGCGACTTTTTGACTTTTGATGCATTGGTATTTATCTAGATCAAACTCATAAAACAAGATATTCATTTGGTTTGACATATGATTATTTAAGTTCAACTATTCTGATATTCATCATTGATGCAGAGACAAGCTGCTCAATGTGTGGGACGAGTCATCCGTTCAAAAGCAGATTATGGGATGATGATTTTTGCGGACAAAAGGTTGCATCTTTTGTTGAATTTACAGTAATTGTACAACTCACCCATGTATAAGACTGAAGCTTTACTTCACCTTTATGATAAGCTGCATTACCGAAGTTCTAAAAGTACAAGCAAGGTTACCAAAAAAAACAACCACTAATACCTGTATGTTTTGTCTTTCCACAAATGAAAATTCTTTTCACAATAAAGTTCAGAACCCTAAAGTTCTTATTTATTCCTTTGTTTTTTATTTATGGTTTGTGTCAGATGTCAAAAGCCCACGACAGTTGAACCTTAAATAATGAAAATTGCAGTATTTTCTCTGAAACAATATTTTCCAAGCCATCAGACTTGAACTAGCTTTGTATTCTTTCTTGCTTAATCAAAAATTAAGTTTAGTATTTTCACATGCTTCTCATTTCTATCACATTTGGAATTTTGTATAAAAAATTGTCTACAAGGTCTAACATGTGGAAACATATGTGAAAAAGCCAGGGCCAGTAGAGCTTTGTGCTTATTTTATTAGGTGAACTTTTATTCTTCTGACCAGGCAATGCATATACTATTATAGAGACCTTTTATTGTTATATATTACCTATCATCATAAAATATTTTAATTCACTTTTGATGATGATAATTTGTGCAGGTACACCCGTCATGACAAACGCTCGAAGTTGCCAGGATGGATATTGTCACATTTACGTGAAGCACACTTGAATTTGAGTACCGACATGGCCGTGCATATAGCAAGAGACGTATGTCACTATTGCTACTTTACTTTGTTTCTTTATTTTATAGAAAGAACAGCTGCTTTTTGTTTAGGCATGAACCCTTTAAGAATTAATAATTTCCGGATATGTTAAAATAGTTAATTATGAAAGCTATTAGTTTTATATTAATTTTCTCCTACCTCAGTTTGACAACAAAAATTTACATACAACTTAATCTATACAAAAAGTAATTTCAATATCAGAGGCTAAGATATGAAGAAGCTTCTAATATGTTTTTGCATTAGGGAAGGTTATGTTACTTGTGGTTGATTATTCCTGTCCGTCTTTAAAAATTGTATTACAGGACAATTTTATCAAGATATTTATTAAGCAGGCCCTAAATAAACAAAGACGCATATAATTATTTTTTTCATTCTAACAATTAATTATAGATTTTTTTGAAAAATTATTTATTGTCAAGTAATAGAATTACTAATTATCCACCACACAACGACGTTGTTTTTTCTAAAAAGTATTAATTATTAGAGATTATTAACTTGGTCAATATTAATTATTGAAGGGTTCTAATATACAACATAAAAAACTCTATCTAGACAGCAAATTGGAATATTTCAGCGATCAACATAACATCTCCGGTGCCTAAGATTGATTGTTAACAATTTCAGAGTTTTATGGTATGCTCGTTATATTAAGTTAATATTGTTTGCCTTTAGTTGTTATCAGCATAATTTAAATTTAGGATTGTCTGATAATTTTAAGTATATGGTTTGACATTACTATTTCTCTTTATATGGTTTGACATTACTATTTCTCTTTCTTTACTAATCTAAAAGTCTTTTTTTATTTTATTCAAGAGTATCAAGATGTTTGGATGAGGGTTGAAAATTTGTAGATTGTTCTGGATGAGGCAAACTAAAAAGAGAACAATTGGGTTTGTGTTTTTACTTGTATGTCAAAACACATTATGCACTAGTGGAGTATTAACTCTTGTCCCATGGGTGCAGTTCTTAAGGAAAATGGCCCAACCATATGATAAGACTGGCGGCAGCGGCAAGAAGACCCTCTTGTCACAAGAAGACTTGGAGAAGAATGGCAATAATGGTGAACTATTGTTTTGAGGCAGGCAGGAAGCAATTTATTTGTCTTGACCATTGCCTTCCAGGTTTTATTAATTTCTGCAAAGAGTTGACCCCTTGGGCGGTTATAAGAGGCAAACATTCGGAGTCCTGCTGTGTAGCTAGCTTACAAAGAGTAGTAGTACCTTTGATATCTTGAAACAATCTTGTATGCTGTTTTGGGTGGGTGCATTAACTATTCTTTGCAACGACTTCTGTTATTTGTCAATGTTTATTTATACCCCTCAACTATTCCTGTAGATGAAATGAAAATTTGTAAATTCATTTCTATCAAGTTTGTTTGTAGAGAAATTCACCTAAAAGCAATGAATGTCAACTTTTCTTTTTTCAACTCCAAATTTGGACGTACTACTATTTAAGAAGGAATGCTATTTAAGAGAATATTCTTGTTTCTTATCGCGTGTGTGTGTGTATATATATATATATATATATTATAATAATAATTCACATATATGAAAAAAATAAAAAAACGTTTTAACCATTAGGAGGTCGTTCGAAGTAAAACAAGAATTTGACCCTTTTTCCAAATTTATTACGTATTACGAATAATAATAAGCATGGCCTAAAAGTAAAACCTCCGTGTCATTAAATTATAACTAAATTTATTATGTAATTTAGTTTTACCTACTTTTATCTGATCATCATCTGTGTAGTGTACTACTACTAGATAGCTTAATAATATGCTTTATCGCCCTCTTTACTTCCACTATGCTTACTTTCTTCCCATTAAGGTTCTCCTTCACCTACAACACAACACTATACAATCAGAGACATTTATGTGGATAATGTAGATATCCAAGTGAGTACATACATACATATATCTATCAGACTATTTTAATAATTAAGCTTATCATTTTATTTTATGATTAATTAAAAGAGTATATATATAGCGTCTTTACTTACCTTAATATTCTTTAAAAGTATAAAAACTATCGTCATATTCATAATCATACCTTAGCTCTCAACTCCGCTACAAAGACACCGTGGTTAGATGACGACTGGACGGTTGTGATCTCCATACGGAACTCCCTCAGCTTCTGCATCACATCCAATAATAACCCTTCCCGGCATGGACACGTCATCTCCACCAACCCATCATTCTCAATTATCGACACCTCCACCTCCACCTCCACCTCCACTTCCTCCCCCGTCTGCGCCGGAAACTCCACCGATTTCATCGGCCTTGCTCCGCCGTCCCCCTCCACTATACTCATTTTCCTTTTATCTGCCTTGACCTTCCTCTCCGAGTCCCCTGCATTTCCTGATCGTTGATGATCACGTACACGTCCCTCCAGATCCTGAATCTTTTTAAGTAACTGCTTCACGTACTCAATAGTATCACCCAAAATTGAAGCCTTGTCCATTTTGGTCACGAAGGGTACAAGAGATCTTAGAATGATGAACCGCTCATTGAGTTTCTCTCTCCTCCGCCGCTCGGCGAGGACGTGGTTTGCGCTTAGCTCCTCTCGTGGGGTCGCTTTTCGGAACCCGGACGCCAAGTCAGCGGGGGAGCCGGTGGCGGACACGCCGTGGGACTTGGTGTGGAGGAAAGGAACGGTGAAGAGCATGTATTTGAGGAGCCATTGGGACGTCCCCTCGGTACTCGGGTCGACGTGGAGGTGGTGGGACCGGGTGGCGGTGAGGGTGCAGTTGGTGAAGGCGGAATGGGAAGGATACATGGTGTCGCTGGTGGAGGATGGCACGGACCACCGGCGGATGGATCGGTGTTGGAGGATGGATGAGACAGTTTGAGAATAATGGGGTAATTCTTCAATCGGAGGGGCTCCTGTGCAATTTAATATTTATAAACAAAAAGAATTAGAGAAACAAAAAAACAAAGAAAATAGGGGCGTGTATATATTAACCGAAAAATAGTAAAATGCAAAATTGTCACATGATTTTGTCTTTGAATTTGTCTAACTAATAAACCCCTTATTCAAGATATAATTATTCATGTGAAATTATAATATTTTAAGATATAATTAGTATGATAAAATTGATTTAAAAATTATAATTTTACATTAATAATTATATTTTGAGTAATACTTGATGAATTTATGGAAAATGTTGCAAGCAATGTTTTTAAAGTCCCATTCAACATGTAATCTTTTTTCTTGCTATGCAAGAAACTTGGATATCAACTGAGCCAAGCCAAAAGTAATGTTTTTAAAGTCGGACGGACCGGTAATAAATAACGAACAAGCTTTGATTACGTCATCTCTCTACTATAAAAGTGGTCCTCTTTGGACCCAAACCTAGTAACAACTTTATTCTATATAAATCTATTTAATTTTTAATTCATGTGAGACTTAATTATTCACAAATATTTATTATTATTTTTAAGAATGATATTTTAGAGTTAATTTTTTATTTATTACTCTATAGATTTGAGCTTCCAAATATAATACTTAATTTAATTTATTCATAAAATAGAACACATTAATATATAAAATTATTTTAAATAATTAATGACACTCACTCCGATTTAGGCTCTAATTCTAAAACTATGATAAGGGAGCATCCAAATTTATTCTCATTTGGCTTCTAGTATAAAGTAATCGAGACACAATCTGCATGCGAATCCAAAAACTGATCAGAGAGACAATAATATTTCTACAATTAAGGGTAGCCACCCTTTTAGTGGCTCGTATTTCATTTTGTCAACCAACTTAATTATACGAGCGACCACAATTTTATGCTTTCTTTGTTTCCAAAATAGGAAAGACTTTTTCTTTTCTTAATTAGCTTTAGTATGTATTAGTACTAATTGATCTCCATCTTATACAAGTACGAGCTGAGGCCGCAGGATGTTAGCTTCCTCTAGGTACAACAAATGGCCATTTATTAATTAAAGATATATATATATATATATATATATATATATATATATATATATTAAACCAACTAAAATTATGGGACTAACTAATTTTCATATTTATTTATTATTTTTAAAACTTAAACGTGTAGTATATAACAAATTAAACAATTAGTAAAATAATTAACATAAACGATTACTATTTATTTCATGCATATTTATTCTAAAATAGAATAGATCATGTATATAGATAGATATGTTAGCTACCTGTCGGTGGTTGTTGAAGAGTAGTACTGTTGGTGGATGAGTGTGGGTACCCATGTGTGGTCGACTCGGCTCCTCCTCCGGCTTTGCTAACGGTGAGCAATAAGTCATGAAAATGGGAATCGAGGAGGTTATTGGAATCGGGTGAGCCAAGCCGGATATCCTCAGACATATCAACTTGCATTAACTGATCACTAGGCTCAGCTGCTGCAGCTGCACTTGCACCACCATGACTCATCATGCTGTTGAGATCCTCCTCAGAGTCTAACTGATCATCAGCCTTCTGATCTTCATCACCGTCCTCATCCTCTTCTTCTTCTTCTTCTCGTTCTTCATCGGCCGGCGTATAGATTAATGGAGGACTGAGAAAATGGTTCGTGACAGATGGATTGGAAGTAGAGTGCTCAGAAAGAGCTGGTTTAGGAGTTTGATCATGAGCAGCTGGTACTTGGTGGTAATTAATGAATAACTTCTTCACATGTTGGATCAATTCAATATTCTCTTCAACCTGCAGCACCATTCACAAAATTATCTGCTAGCTAGCTAGCTGTTTGAATATATATATATATATATATATATATATATATATATATATGCATGCTAGCTATTTTTCTTATTGAAATTTTAAAATGATGAGTATATACCCTATCGGTTGTCCCAAGCTCCACTACACCGTCGAGTAGAGGAATGCATAATACAGTCTGCAACATTAATTGTTTTTATTAGGTTTTCCGCCTCAATTAATAACACATATATCTACTCCTCTCTATAGTCCCAAAAGAAGAGGAACATTTACAAAATCTATAAATTTCAATAATATATATTTATTTCATGTTTATTCTAAATTTGCATAGTGTTTAGTTTAGTAGTGATGTAATCAAATGAAATAATATTACACATGAAAATTGGAAACACAATTTTATATATATATATATATATATAAACCTTTAAAGAAATAAGGCATGAAATTAAAGTTACCTGTACCCGCGCACTCTAGTAAAACATGCAGCAAACAAATCACATGGAGAGACCAAAGACGGAAAAAAAAGGAGTAAGTAAATGTTGCAGCTTAGATAGTTCTTGGTTATTCCCTTAAATCAATTTTAATTTTTGAAAATATTTTCAAATTTAAAATTGATGTAATTCACTTAATTTTTAAAAACAATAACTCTTGTTGTTCATTGTAAGCTTTTTAGGTAATTCGCAATTTTCATAAATGCGTTGTCTAAAATTAAATGAATCAATTAATTTTGAATTAGAAAATATATTTGATTGACTTCTTCAAAAAATAAAAAAAATGATTTTATATTTTGGTACAACCAAGTAGAAATCAAGTTAGTTAATATTTTGAGTAATTAAATGCTGTCATAGGAATGAAAATTGAGCGACGAATCTTCAACTTGAGAACATTAGATCGAAAATTAAGCATTTTTGTGGTACGTACCTTTGCAAGAATAGTTCTACTAAAGACTTTACTGTCAACCTCATTTGCACCAGTAAGCCATATGTGCTGCCGTTTTGCATATGCCTTTCCTGGTAATCTACTTATAAATGTCACAACACAGATGGTCGAGGAGTATGATATATCATAGTGTGACCGATAAACAAAAAATTAAAATTAAAAGATATAACTTTAATACGCATCAACATGAAGTTAACAATGTCAAATAAGACGCTAGTTAGGAATTTTAATTATCCTATAATTAAGCTCTTGCAAAAAATAAGATCGAAGAGATGAAGATTTGAAGTAATCTGGGTTTGCAGTGTAGCTCTACATCCCAAAATGGTGCATGTACGATTAGAATTAATTATAATCTCTTGCAAAAAATAATGGTTCATGCATGTACGATTAGAATACTTCATCGTAATTTTAAATTAATAAATAAATAATAATTGATGAAGATTTTGAATTTCCACCAAAAGTCATGAAAGGAGCTTGAGATCACAAATAAATACAAATTAAAAACCAAAAAGTGTTTGTTTGTTTTCAAGATTTTGGCGTGTTGGTCACTACTTTTTTATTTTTTTGGTAATTTTAATTCATTATTATATCCATATATATTGAAGGAGGGGCTCCTTTAATTATACTATGGAAAGGGCAGCAAGTATATATATAATATACCATCCATACTAATGCTTGGTGGGTACTGCTCTTGTTTTTAATTACTCCCTCCGTTCCTTAATATAAGTCATTTAGAGTTGTGCACAAGTATTAAGAAAATAATTATAAAATATTAAATATACTATCAATTGTCTATATTGCCCTTATATTAGAAAAAGAGAGTGTTATTTATTGGGCAAAAAGTAGTGAGAGAACTAATGTTATATTTATTACTTAGGGTAATATTGAAAACTAAGCAATTAATACTTACTTGAAATTCTCAAACGACTTATATTTAAGAACAAAAATATTTCTCTAAATCGACCTATGTTAAGGAACGGAGGGAGTATTTGCTTAATTAGTTTCTTACATTTCATTTCACACACCGGCCTAACCATTTTGACTTTGACAGATTTTTCTCCCCTTCCTAAAATAGCTAACATTATTGTCTAGTAAATGCAAGTTTTGGTAAAATACCCCACGCCACTATTTAATTCTATATATACATTAAATATAAGAGCTAGAGAGAGAAATTCGAGTCATATACTATATGTATACTTATATTACATGCAGCTGTGTGCATGTGCATTGGACTCCTCCATTTTGGGAATGAATTTTAATTACATATTACACATATATAGCTAGCAAAAATTGAATGCATGAAAGCTGAATTAATGAATTAGTTGAATAAACGAATTAATGACTTACCCTACTCCAGGAGGAAAAGAGAAAGAGACGCACATCAAATAGAACCACTCGGATTCCGTCAAGTCCTCTGGCAACAAGGCGGCAGAAGGCCGCTGTGTTGGGTTGTTTATATCTCCGGTGGAGAGAGAATCGTAAAGTTCTTTTAGCTGCCGACTTCTCTGTAGGGAAGCCTCCTCAGTACTAACTTCCACTGGCTGAACTGTCTTCCTAGTCTTTATTGCTCCATTGTAATATCCATCTCCCCATACTAACATCCTATATATACGATATTCATGCATGTACCATATATAATTAAACACGCACCCATATATAATTATATTTATCTACTAAAATATTCAAAATTCATATAAATAAATAGTTAGCAAGAAATTAATCAAATGGGGTTAATTTTTTGTTTTAAAATTTGGATTTTAATTATCAGCTAATTAATTAACTTACCCTTGTTGTGGACATAATTGCCAAAAAAGGCTGTATGTCCATTGAACCGACTGCACCGCCGTTTGTAACATGTTTTGCAGCAGATGATCACTAGGTGGCGCCTCCATGTCCTCCACGTGCCGCCACCAGGTTTAATAGTTACTTCCTTTTATCTTCTAACAACTATATATACATTAATCTAACATTTACTAAACTGCACCCACAATTGAATAAAAACCGAAGAAATAAAAGAAGAAGAAGAAGAAGAATATCATAAGGTTTAGATGGA
Source organism: Panax notoginseng (assembly GCA_016801055.1). Taxonomy (NCBI): domain Eukaryota; kingdom Viridiplantae; phylum Streptophyta; class Magnoliopsida; order Apiales; family Araliaceae; genus Panax; species Panax notoginseng. The sequence continues at coordinate 10,401,719 of CM029013.1, forward strand.
GCTTGTGATAATCAGATAATCATATATAGACTCATAATTTTAATTTTTTTAAAGATGGGGGGAAATATGAGCAAGAATTTGAGGGGGAGGGGAGTGGAGGGAAGTGGGAGGGGAGAAATGAGAAGAAAAGATGTAGGGGGAGGAAATGTTGTTTTGACTGGTTGGTCTACCAGACAGTTTCCAAATTAATAGCTGCTTAAAATCTGTGGCCTTCATGTTTCCAGCTGCAAATGCAAAATTTGATTTGTATTTGTATTAGATTTATAAAATGAACCCAAAATCAAGCATATAAAAACATTAAACTTGACCGTGTTTGATTGCATCTTAATAACGCACTTTTTAATGCATTTTAACAACTCAAATCTTTATATTTATAGATCATAAAAATCAATAATTTAGACTCATATTTGTATCTTAACTATTAATTAAAAATACCTCTTTATATATGAACTATTAAAATAAATTAAGAGATAAACTATATTAATATCCATTAACATATAATTAAACACCACCATAAATTTAACACTGAAAATAGTTCGTTTAACTCATTATATAAGTGGGACAACGTATATATATACAAGAGTTTGACGACCGTGTTCTTAACTACGTATTTTTTGGTTTATTACTTGCCCTATATTACTCACCCACTATATTAAGAAAATTTTAATATAATCAAAATGCACATATTCATCTAAATGTGTGTATAATAATCTATTCATTCAAAAATTAGAGATATATTTATAAAATGACTTTTAAAAATAATTTTATATTCTTAAATACAACCTCAATATTAGTTAAAAATTCAAGTGGCATTTTGATATTAAAAATGATAGTAAAAAAATAATGATAAATTAGAAATAGGGCCGGCAAAGGTGCAAAAATGCTCCTAATGTTTATCCTGAAATCTCATGTCCACCCTAAACTTTTTTTTCTTCGAAAAGTACTATTGATGTTACAAATTTCAGGTCACCTTTGTCCCTCCCGTTAAAAAAAGTGATAGCTAGACAAGATGTTAATATATTTATTTCTAAACAAGTTACACGTGGACAAAAATGTGTGACATGAAAAAAAAACTTTAGATAGAATATTTTTTTTAAATAATGTTACAGACACAAACTATTATACAAACATTTTAAAAACGGTTGATGTGGCATACTCCACCTCAGCATATTGATCAACAAATTGCTTCAATTAATGTAGTCTTCGGCCTCATGCAGTATGTTGAGGTGAAGCATGTCACATCAACAGTTTGTAGAATAATTTGTATGTATCATTATTCATTTTTTTTTCTCTCTCTCATCTTCTTCCTTTATTCTCTCTCCTCTTTCTTCGTTCCTAAATTTCATTCCTAGAGACACGAAAGAGAGTTACAAATTAGGATGTTGCATGATTTCTTCAGATCTAGATATGTGTTCGACTACAGATCTTATTGTGTAGTGAATCAGTCTGGGATGGTGGTGTGGGACAATGGTGACGGAGTTGAAATCTAATCTGTGATCTGATTTGTGACGGTAGCTTGGAAGCTTTTGATTGGAAACTATAAATGTTCTGATAGAGTTTCGACGAAATGTAGGTCAGTCAACAGTCATTTTTTGAAGAGATGTGCTTTGAGCTAGGTGTGGTTCTTGAAGTTCTGAGTATCAGGTAAAATTAAGCTTCTTTTTTTTTTTTGCAGAGTTCAGAGGTTAGAAAAATTGTGCTCCATTGTTTCTGTATAGAATGACTAATTGAATTAATCAAAGTGACATCTCTTGGGCTTTATCTATGCTGCTGGGATAAATTCTTTTTTAATTTCTTTTAATTTATTTGTTTATTCCTTACGCCTTGTGTTGTCTATTAAAACACTGCTTCTATGTACAATATAATTGCGCCTTTCTTCTATCAATTAATTTCATTCTTTACCTCCTGATGCTCTGTTAATATTCATACACCTATTTGAAGGTTGACAGTGATAATTGTTGTTCTATTTTTTATTTTTTTTCTATATGCTTTTATGTATATACACTGTGACGGCAAGGAGTTGCAATGGCAAAACCTTAGATATAAAGATATTTTAAAATAAAAATATATCTTTAATTTTTTTTAAAAAAATATATCTTTAAATTTAAAACGAGTAGAATTATTATTTTACAAGCCCTCTGACGCCCGCCATTACAAACTCGAAGCTTATATCAAAATCCACGTCTACGTGTGACAAGCATTAGTTGTATTAATTTATCAATAATATTACTATTACATAAAAAGGACTCCTATAATGTTCACATAGCGTGGACTAGACCTGGCAAAATATAGTTATGGGTTGGTTTTGGTTTTCAAATTATGGTTATGGTTTCATTTAAGAACTAAAATCATATTAACCATTTTTAATATAGGTTGTGTGGGTTGGAACTATATGGTTATGGTTCAAAACCATATTAATCATTTTAAGATATTTTAACTTTTAAACAGAATTTTTGAAAAATAAAATTGTGACCGTCACAATTAAATTAATTAAGTAATAATATGATATAAAAATTATTAATATAAATAATAAAATGCTAAAAAACTATACTAATAAAATTTTAAATTGAAATTATTAATACCCTTCCATATTTAAATAATTTTTCAAAATTATTATTAACCTGCTAATAGTATAATTCTTTTGTAACTAGAATATTAGAATTTGCATAAACTGACACATACTGTAAGACCCCAACTTTTATAAATAAAGATGAATTTTCTATAAATATCATTTTTGAATATTATGGAGTTAATTTGATATAATGTTATAGTTGTGGGTAATATTTATAAATTTTGTAAAGTAAGCAAGTTGTTTTAAAATATTCGTTTGGTCGGGGAATATTCTTTTTATCGGGGAATATTCGTACGACGGCACAATCATTGGTGGACCCCACAACAGAAGTATAGTCGTAGTTAGAAAACGACAAAATTATCTTTCTATAAAAATAATGGCTGATGTGTTACCGTTAAAACCGTTGAACTACCCGGTAGTAAAAGTACAGTAATACGCGTGGTTGCATAGTAGCACACGGTATTGATTATTGATGCTTACGTAAGAAGTCACTCAGCTATACTCAATTATTGCTACAGTAATTGCTGCATCATATCTCTTAAATTATTGTCATAGTATCATCTGTATAATATGTTATATTATTAAATCAATAATTGAGACGTTGTGGTAAGTTTGGTTATTTTTTTATGGGGGGGCCCATATGTCATCATCTAAGAGTTTCTTCGTCAATAGTAATTACCGGCGTCAATAGTATTTACCTTGGTCAATAGTATTTACCTTGGTCAAAAGTAATTACCTTCGTCAATAGTACTTACCTTCGTCAATAATATTTACCTTGGTCAATAGTAATTACTTTCGTCAATAGTAGTTGTCCCTTCAATATTACAAAGAGTCATTTGACCCTTCGTTAAGACCAAGAGTCGTTTGACCCTTCGTTAAGACCAAGAGCCACCCTCAGTTTTTCTATAAATAGAGGCCTAAGGCTTCATTATTTTCACGAATTCATTCAAGCTATAGAGAGAGAAAGTATAGAGAGAATAAGAGAGAGAGAATAAAAGTATTCTGCTACTTCACTTTTCCAATATCCAGTTCTTTTAAGGTAAGGGGTGTTATTCTTTCTTATTCATGAAGAGAACTGTTGTTATTCCATTTCTTATTATTCTGTTGGAATAACCTGTATACGTGGTCTACCCTATACTTGGTGGCATTCTTCTATTATTCTGTTGGAACATCCTGTCTGTGTGTTTTACACCGGACCTGGTTCCGTTTTTATTATTATTCTGTTAGAACATCCTGTCTGTGTGTTTTACACCGGACCTGGTTCCGTCTTGTTATTATTCTGTTGGAACATCTTGTATGTGTGTTTTACACCGGACCTGGTTCCATTATTTATTATTATGTTGGAATATCCTGTCTGTGCGTTTATGCCGGACTTGGTTCCATTATTTATTATTCTGTTGGAATAACCTGTCTGTGCGGTCTATCGCATGCATGGTGATTTCTTTTGTTATTCCATTCTTTATTATACTCAGTTGGTTAAGTTTTGACTTCTATACTCCATGAAATTAGTGGAATATCCTTGATATTTGCGCTTCATCTAGTATCTATTCATGAAAATATTCTCCTGACCATTCTTGAATTTTACTCCACAAAGTAGTATCATGTTGACAATTTGGACGTTGTTAATTCTTGGATAAATTAATTCTTAAACTTGTTTTATTGAATTCTTATATCATTGTCATCATCCTCATGTTTATATTCTGTTGAAAGTCATCTGTGGTCTGTAGTGCATAGATGGACTTGGTATGATTATGACCAGGGATTATTCGGTATAATCATGACCGTAATGTTACAAATGATGTGGTAAAAGTCCTCATTGGCCGTAGTGCATTGATGGACAGTTGTTGACATGATCATGACCATTAATGAATATACGAATATCCTTGGCCGTAGTGCAGGGGTGATTCGATGATGTGGATTATTTTATTAAGCTGAGTCCCAGCGATCACAGTGTTGGAAAATCTTTTAAATCATAAAAGATAGTAGAGTTTATTTTCTACTTGACTCTCTTAATGGATTGCTTGTTCCGCTACAGTTAAACTTGATGTCTATTATATTTTATCAGTTTAACATTGTTGAAGGCTAATGATAATTTATTCTGCATTATCTTAGTCATAATATTTCTTACTGGGCTAGTTGAGCTCACCCTTTCTTTCACTGTTCTCTTCAGAAAATGAGAACGTAGCTGGGGCAAGTCGGGGAACGGAGTGATGGTCCGAATAATAATATTAGTTAGTAGTCCTCACTATTCTATGTAATGGTGTGTTAATAAATGTAATGAGGACTCCTTTTGAGTATGAATACTCTCTAGAAGATAATATTTGTATTCAAACTCACAGTTTATGTTTTGTCGTATTGTACACGACAGTTGTATTAGTAAGTTATATTTGTATTCTGTACTATGTATCTGACAACCCAAGATGGGTGATGTATACCTAATTTTGGGGGCGTCACAGTTGGTATCAGAGCTTAGGGATATGATCCCTGGCTAAGATGTGAGAATAGAACTAGGAGGGGAGAGACGGGGAATTCCTTCTCTAGTATGACCTACCTAAGTTTATTTGCATGATATTTAATTGGTCGGTCATAATATAAGGATAATATATGACATATCAATTAACTTTTATTTTGTGGCAGTATCTGAAAATGGCATCTGAGAATGTTGAGAATAGCAATGGAGCACAGGCGACTATTGATTCACCACATATCAATAATCAGGATAATGTTCATCAGGAAGGTGACAATCCTCATGCAAACAACAATACTGACCAGATGATGAATGATGGAATGTTCAGAGGCTTTATGCAATTCATGCAACAACAGGTGAAAGCGGCTCATGTCCACAACGTAGGTGGAAATACTGGAAACTCTCAGGCGGTCACCGCTAAACAGTTTAAGGAGCTGGGACCACCGGAGTTTAAGGGAGAACCCAAACCACTTATAGCTGAAACATGGATAAAGCAGATCACCAAGATATTTGATGTCTTGGGTTGCTTCGAGGAGTAAAAGGTTCCCTTTGCCGCCTTTATGTTGCGAGGAGAGGCAGATTACTGGTGAGAATCGATAAAGCGTACTCAACCTGCCGCACTGAAGATGTCTTGGGAGAAGTTCCAAGAGCTGTTTAACGATAAATACTTTTCCGAGAGTATTGGTCACATGAAGGAGGTGGAATTCATCAAATTAGAGCAGAATAATATGACCGTGTCGCAGTACGAGGCAAAATTTACGGAGTTATCCCGGTTTGCGTCCCACCTGATGGATAATGAAGAAAGAATGACGCGGATGTTTTTAAGAGGTTTGAAGCCGGAGATACGTCAACATCTTGTTTCTCATAAACTGTGTTTGTATTCAGATGTTGTAAATAGGGCTCAGTTGGTGGAGCGCGATAACGAGACAACGCAACCAAAAGAGAGCAGCCGGCAAAATGATAATACCAGTGAGAGCAGTCATCGAAGCGGTGACAACAAGCGTGGAGGGAATCAACAGGCCAGAAATGGTAACCACTTCGGTGGTAATCAGGGCCAAAATAATAAGAATGGGCATTTCAAGAAGAGGAGATTCAACAATGGTGGAAAGACGTCAGCACCAGCACCTGTCGTTAAGGAAGGAGAACGACCACCTATCATATGTTTCAAATGCGGAGGGGAGGGGCACATCAGTCCAAACTGCGCGATGCCGTCCAAAGCATGTTATAATTGTGGAAGAGAAGGTCATTTAGCCCGATTTTGTCGTTTACCGAAGACAAATTCAGCTAGGATGGAGGCACCAAAGGCCGTCCCAGAAAAGTCAAAACCGGTTGTGCAAGGGAGAGCATTTGTTGTGAACTCCCAGAGAGCAAGGAACCCGAATGAGGTCATCACGGGTAAGCTTATCATAAACTCTAACGAAGTCTATACTTTATTTGATACCGGTTCTACCCATTCTTTTATTTCTCCTACTTGCGCTCATCGATTAAATTTGATTCCGGAGAAATTAGACTTTGACTTAGCAATTGAAACTCTATTGGGAGAAACCTTCATTACATCCACGGTTTATAAGTCTTGTTTGGTTCAAGTTGGTACCCACACATTACCTGTCGATCTGATTTCATTAAAAATACTTGCATTTGACGTGATTCTAGGGATTGATTGGTTAACTACTCATCATGCAAAAATTGATTGTTTTCGTAAGGTTGTTAGCTTTCATATTCCTAATCGACCTATTATGCGAATTCAAGCAACCAAACCATTAAAATCAATCGCTGTCATCTCAAGCCATAAAGCTATTCGTTTATTGAAAAACGGATGTCAAGCTTTCTTAGCTCATGTCACAGATCTAAACAAAAATACGTCAGGTTTGAATGATATTTCTGTTGTTAATAAATTTCCTGACGTATTTCCCGAAAAACTTCCTGGCCTACCCCCAGAGCGTGAAATTAAATTTTGTATCAACCTTGAACCCGGTACAAAACCCATTTCTAAAGCCCCATATCGAATGGCTCTTATTGAACTTCAGGAGTTAAAGACCCAACTGCAAGAATTGTTAGACATTGGTTTTATTCGTCCTAGTACTTCTCCTTGGGGTGCTTTTGTTCTGTTCGTGAAGAAGAAAGATGGGAGTATGCGACTTTGTATTGATTATCGGGAGTTGAATCATGTCACCATCAAAAATAGGTACCCATTGCCACGTATTGATGACCTGTTTGACCAGTTGCAAGGAGCACAATTCTTTTCAAAGATCGATCTTCGTTCTGGATATCATTAGCTGAAGGTTAGAACTGAGGATATTCCAAAGACTGCCTTCAGAACTCGGTATGGGCATTATGAATTCTTAGTTATGTCTTTTGGATTGACTAATGCTCCTGCTGCCTTCATGGATATGATGAACAGGGTATTCAAGGAATATTTGGATCACTTTGTGGTCGTCTTTATCGATGACATCCTTGTTTATTCCAAAAGCCGTGAAGATCATGAGCAACACTTGAGGCTGGTACTCCAAAAGCTTCGTGAATACAAACTTTATGCCAATTTGAAGAAATGCGAGTTCTGGCTGGAAGAGGTAGCATTCCTTGGGCACGTAGTATCAAGTCGTGGAATATCTGTTGACCCGACAAAGATTGAAGCAATTCAAAGCTGGGAGCAACCTAAATCAGTAACCGAAGTACGTAGCTTTCTCGGTCTAGCTGGTTATTATCGGAGATTCGTAGAAGGATTTTCTCGAATCGCTACTCCATTAACTCAGCTGACTCGGAAAGATATAAAGTTCGGTTGGAGCGAAGAATGTGAGCAGAATTTTCAAGAACTCAAGAGGAGACTCATTTCAGCACCTGTTCTAACAATACCATCTGGCTCGGAGGGATTTGTCATCTACAGTGATGCTTCGAGCAAAGGGTTGGGATGTGTTCTCATGTAACATGGAAAAATCATAGCCTATGCATCAAGACAACTCAAGGAATATGAGAGGAATTATCCTACTCATGATCTAGAGTTGGCAGCTGTTGTCTTTGCACTTAAAATTTGGAGGCATTACTTGTATGGGGAGAAGGTGGAGATCTTTACGGATCATAAAAGCCTCAAATATTTCTTCACTCAAAAGGAACTCAACATGCGACAACGACGTTGGCTTGAACTGTTGAAAGATTATGATCATACCATTCAATACCATCCTGGAAAAGCGAACGTGGTAGCTGACGCATTGAGTAGAAGATCATATGCAAGTACGAGTGCAATATTGTCAACACAAAAGCCCATTTTGTGTGACTTGCAAAGGATGGAGATAGAGTTAAAGACTCCAGGGACCCATGTGATGATGGTGAATATACGAGTAGAACCAACTTTAATCGATAAAGTTAAAGCTGCTCAAGCTACAGACCTGGAGCTGATGCGTATGAGGAAGAAAGTGCAAGAAGGTTCTATGCCGGAAGCAAGAATCGATGAAGAAGGAATACTTCGAGTCAACTCCAGACTTTGTGTTCCTAACAACCCTGATTTAAAGTATGAAATCATGATGGAGGCGCACAACACACCGTTTGCAATCCATCCTGGAAGTACCAAAATGTATCATGATCTTCGTCATACATTTTGGTGGAGCAATATGAAGAGAGAGATAGCGTTGTTTATCTCAAGGTGTCTAACTTGTCAACGAGTCAAAGCGGAGCATCAAGTACCAAAAGGTCCATTGCAACCACTTAAATTCCAGAATGGAAGTGGGAGCACATTACCATGGATTTCGTTACCGGTCTTCCTAAGGTTTCTCAAGGTATAGATGCGATTTGGGTCATTGTTGATAGATTGACCAAGTCTGCTCATTTCTTACCGATACGAGAAACTTATACACTTGAACGTCTTGCTCGTATGTACATAAACGAGATTGTAAGACTGCATGGTATGCCAGTATCCATAGTTTCTGATCGAGACCCAAGATTCACTTCACGATTTTGGGTTAGTTTACAAAAAGCTATGGGCACAGATTTACGATTTAGTTCAGCATATCATCCTCAGACGGACGGACAATCAGAGAGGACTATTCAAACTCTAGAAGATTTATTAAGACTCTGTGTCTTTGACTTCAAGGGAAGTTGGGACAAGTTTTTACCATTGGTGGAGTTTTCCTACAACAACAGTTATCAAGCAAGTATTGGCATGGCTCCATTCGAAGCATTGTATGGAAGAAAATGTCGTTCTCCAGTATGCTGGGATGAGGTGGGTGAAGCAACGTTGTTGGGACCGGAGTTGGTACGTATGACTACAGAAAAGATTCAAACGATCCGACAACGTATAAAAACCTCACAAGATCGACAAAAGAGTTATGCTGATCTTCATCGAAAGGACGTGGAATTTGATGTAGGAGATCATGTGTTCTTACGTGTTGCTCCATGGAAAGGAGTTACGAGATTTGGAAAGAGAGGAAAGCTCAATCCTCGATTCATCGGCCCATTTTTAATCCTCGATCGAGTAGGAACTGTGGCTTATAGACTTGCTTTACCGCCAAGTATGTCTCGTGTTCATAACGTTTTTCACATATCCATGTTACGCAAATATGTGGAAGACCCGAACCACATTATTGAGTTAGAACCGGACGAAATAGCGGAGGATTTGACGTATGAAGAAGTTCCTGTTCAAATCTTGGATAAGAAGGAACATATTCTAACGCTCCAAGGTTATACCTCAAGTCAAAATTTTGTGGAGAAACCACGATGTTGAGGAAATGACCTGGGAGTTAGAATCTGAAATGAAATCAATGTATCCTTACCTCTTCGACATACCAGGTATGTACCCTAATTTCGAGGGCGAAATTTCATAAGAAGGGGAGGTTGTAAGACCCCAACTTTTATAAATAAAGATGAATTTTCTATAAATATCATTTTTGAATATTATGGAGTTAATTTGATATAATATTATAGTTGTGGGTAATATTTATAAATTTTGCAAAGTAAGCAAGTTGTTTTAAAATATTCGTTTGGTCGGAGAATATTCTTTTTGTCGGAGAATATTCGTACGACGGCACAATCATTGGTGGACCCCACAACAGAATTATAGTCGTATTAGAAAACGACAAAATTATCTTTCTATAAAAATAATGGCTGAGGTGTTACCGTTAAAATCGTTAAAACTGTTGAACTACCCGGTAGTAAAAGTACAGTAATACGCGTGGTTGCATAGTAGCACACGGTATTGATTATTGATGCTTACGTAAGAAGTCACTCAGCTATACTCAATTATTGCTACAGTAATTGCTGCATCATATCTCTTAAATTATTGTCATAGTATCATCTGTATAATATGTTATATTATTAAATCAATAATTGAGACGTTGTGGTAAGTTTGATTATTTTTTTATGGGGGGGGCCATATGTCATCATCTAAGAGTTTCTTCGTCAATAGTAATTACCATCGTCAATAGTATTTACCTTGGTCAATAGTATTTACCTTTGTCAATAGTACTTACCTTGGTCAATAGTATTTACCTTGGTCAATAGTAATTACCTTCGTCAATAATATTTACCTTGGTCAATAGTAATTACTTTCGTCAATAGTAGTTGTCCCTTCAATATTACCAAGAGTCATTTGACCCTTCGTTAAGACCAAGAGTCATTTGACCCTTCGTTAAGACCAAGAGCCACCCTCAGTTTTTCTATAAATAGAGGCCTAGGGCTTCATTATTTTCACGAATTCATTCAAGCTATAGAGAGAGAAAGTATAGAGAGAATAAGAGAGAGAGAATAAAAGTATTCTGCTACTTCACTTTTCCAATATCCAGTTCTTTTAAGGTAAGGGGTGTTATTCTTTCTTATTCATGAAGAGAACTGTTGTTATTCCAATTCTTATTATTCTGTTGGAATAACCTGTATACGTGGTCTACCCTATACTTGGTGACATTCTTCTATTATTCTGTTGGAACATCTTGTCTGTGTGTTTTACACCGGACCTGGTTTCGTTTTTATTATTATTCTGTTGGAACATCCTGTCTGTGTGTTTTACACTGGACCTGGTTCCGTCTTGTTATTATTCTGTTGGAACATCCTGTCTGTGTGTTTTACACCGGACCTGGTTCCATTATTTATTATTCTGTTGGAATATCCTGTCTGTGCGTTTACGCCGGACCTGGTTCCATTATTTATTATTCTGTTGGAATAACCTGTCTGTGCGGTCTATCGCATGCATGGTGATTTCTTTTGTTATTCCATTTTTTATTATACTCAGTTGGTTAAGTTTTGACTTCTATACTCCATGAAATTAGTGGAATATCCTTGATATTTACGCTTCATCTAGTATCTATTCATGAAAATATTCTCCTGATCATTCTTGAATTTTACTCCACAAAATAGTATCATGTTGACAATTTGGACGTTGTTAATTCTTGGATAAATTAATTCTTAAACTTGTTTTATTGAATTCTTATATCATTGTCATCATCCTCATGTTTATATTCTGTTGAAAGTTATCTGTGGCCTGTAGTGCATAGATGGACTTGGTATGATTATGACCAGGGATTATTCGGTATAATCATGACCGTAATGTTACAAATGATGTGGTAAAAGTCCTCATTGGCCGTAGTGCATTGATGGACAGTTGTTGGCATGATCATGACCATTAATGAATATACGAATATCCTTGGTCGTAGTGCAGGGGTGATTCGATGATGTGGATTATTTTATTAAGCTGAGTCCCAGCGATCACAGTGTTGGAAAATCTTTTAAATCATAAAAGATAGTAGAGTTTATTTTCTACTTGACTCTCTTAATGGATTGCTTGTTCTTCTACAGTTAAACTTGATGTCTATTATATTTTATCAGTTTAACATTGTTGAAGTGTAACGACCCCAAAATAGGTTCATTCCACCCAACCCATTCTGAGTCGTCAAATACATGGTACAGAAAACAACTACAACTTTATTACAACAATTGTCGTGCAAAATACAACAACACATATGCTGTGAGTTTGGATATAAATATATACCAAATGTGACTCATGTTCCAACCGTGGACATCACCTCACAATAACACCTTACATAAAGGTATAGTCAAAAACTGTTTTAGAAATTAGAATCTTTGGGAAGTGCTCAAGGAAACCTTCGTATATGGGAGGCCACGCGTCTAGGTTATGATAGATATCATATGGCCACAGAATTATCCTTGGTTGACCCAATAGACCCCAAAGAAAAACGAGAAGATTACTATCATATTCTTCCCAATGGTGAGTCTTCTCTTGACATATCATTATCTCTACTGTCTCTAATTGAGAATTATACTTTAAACAAACACCAAGATTATATAGGTAGTGCTCGTATATATACTCAGCAAGTGAATGAGCACATCCCTGTCTTATGATGACACGAGGTTGTATGTCGTTAGACATCTTGTATGATAGTGGCAAACCACCCTTCCAACGTTGGGTACACCTTACCCTATTGGATTCACCAAATATAACTACTAAATAAACTTTTCTATACTGCTTCGGGAGAACATCCACAGCTAGAGACCACCGTTCTATTTCCCCGTTACCCTCGCTCGACCCAGCTACACTCTTATTACCTGAAAGGAATTGTGAAGCAAAAGGGTGAGCACAACTAGCCCAGTAAAGAATATCATGACTAAAGATAATTAAATTATCAGTAGCCTTCATCAATAATAAATCAGAGATTTATAACATATGGTAAATGATAAAAATTTTAACCATAGTTGCAGCGGAACGAGCAATCCATTAGAAGAGTCAAATAGACTATAAAGTCTATTATCTTCTCCATGTTAAAAATCCATCAACAATGTTTTATCCCTGTAACATCAATCAACAGTTCCTTTCCACAATCATATGAATAACTCATAATCATAATTGTGATTCTAAATTTTTCTTCGCACCCAGGACGAAGAATATTTTCATCACATGTCTTTACCTGAAACATCAAAGATCATGGTTATACCAAATCACAGTTCCTGTTCATAATCATACTAATAAATTCATCTTTGCACTACGACCAAAGATATTCAACAACAGTTTATCTTTGCACTACGGGCCAAAGATATTCATCAACAGACCATCTTTGCACTACAGGCCAAAGATATTCATCTACAATTCATCTTTGCACTACAGGCCAAAGATATTCCTCAACCGTTCATCTTTGCATTACTGGCCAAAGATATTCAACAACAGGTCATCTTTGCACTACGGGCCAAAGATATTCATCTACAATTCATCTTTGCACTACAGGCCAAAGATATTCCTCAACAATTCATATTTGCACTACTTGCCAAATATATTAATACCTCAAAGAATATATAATCATTTAAGATTTTATATAAACAATAATTATAACCATGTTGATCATTTCACCTTTGCACTTAAGCTAAAGATATTCAATTATAAATTCAATGGTCATGATCATACCAGTCAACAATTCAACTTTGCACTACTGGCCAAAGAGAACCCATAGTCATGATCATACCAATAATTTACCCATCTTTACACTCAAGCGAAAGAGAATTTCAACATCAAGGTTATAAAAATGTTATATATGATTATAAAAATAATATGGTCAAAACATGGATTTAATTTCAAGAGCAATATTCATAAATCAACTATAATTTGGTTAGAAAAAGAAACCAATTTTGTCGTGAATAGTAACTCGTGAATAGTAACTCATGAATAGTAACCTCGACTCAAAAAGGTAGAAATTTCACAATAAAATCTATACCAATATTTCGGTATAATGATATTGAAAGAATAACATTTCTTAAGCTTATAAACAATTTATTTAAATTGTTTACACTTTACTAATTAATGCATTTAATCATCATAAAATGTCAACTCTTAAGATTTCATCACCAATAACCAAAACCCTCATCAAAAATCTGTATATACCTCATATATAGGATTCTCAAGCCATAAAATCCTATTTTCCAATTTTCTTACTTCACATAACATATTTAATTCATTTACTCATAACTAGACCATTTTCATAAAAAATACCAAATCAGTTCCAAAAATATTTCTTTTCTGGAATTTAGCATAATATAGTCCCATAGTGAACATATATTTTTCTCAGAATTTTTAAAAGTCATTTACTATTTTTCATATGGCCAAAATAGCCGAATATTTAGACATTTATCAAAAATTGTACTTTTGTCTAAAAATTTTGAAATTTACAGAGTATACTTCTATCATATACATGTACTCCCAATAAAAATTTCATCAATTTTGGAGTTAACCACAAGGAATTATAAGCTGTTACTTTTAAAATAGTCTTTTCTCATAAAATTCATAACTCTCAATCTATACATCCAAAAATTACCATTTTTGGACACAATCAAGAAAACTCATCAAAATATCATTTCAAATTTTTCCAGAATTTTTGAAGATCAGAAAAATTACGAAACTGAAAATCATAACAACCCTTAAAATCCCTTAATATCCCTTACTATCCCTTACCTCAAAAGAGCAGTACTTCTGACTGGATATCGGATATGATGCTGAAGGAAACTTGCACTGATGAATAGCAACTCACCAAGTATCTAAAAACTCACAAAATATGCTTCATAATATAGAGAGAGAAAGAGAGAAAGCTTATGTTTCTGGTGTGATTTTCAATTCTAACTTAGCCCTCTATTTATAGGAAAATTTTGGTAGGTTTGATCTGCAACCTGATGGCTTTACCTGCTACTATTCCCACCCACCACATTTGAAATATAATTCAGCACATTTCTTCACCAACCACAAGTGGGGCCCACCAATTCTAGAATTTTCCACCAAAAATGATTTATAACCTGATTTCCGAATCAGCCACCTCTTAAAATTCATAACAAATCATACATTCATTTTTAACGGTTCAAAATTTATGGACATATACTCAACTTATATATGTATAACATATCCAAAAATTACCACGATCCAACGGTCGGATTAAAAATTATAACCCCCGCAAAATATCTCAAAAACCCTGATTTTTAATACCTCCATTCCGACAAAAATACGGATAAAAACCTCAACATTATCTCCTTCATTTTTAACCACAAAAATATATCCCTCGTTTATATCCACATACAATAAATATTTCCTTATCATATGAATCAATAATTAATTATTCACAAATAATATTACAGAATCACATTTATGACAACCAGGCCGTTCCCAGGAAAGAGGGGGCTTTCCAATAAGAATTTCTCCTTACTGGCGCGCAATCAGATAACCAAACCTCTCCTTAGACAGAACTTTCTAGACATTGCCAATAATGTTATCTAATAATATTATTCAAATAATATGAATTATTGATCTGATAATGGGAAATACTGTGCAGTGACAATTATTGAACAACAATAATATAAAATTTCAACGTAGCAATTATTGAATCAATAAAATAAAATATTGAACAGTAATTACTGTAACAATTATTGAGTAGTGCCTTCTTACGTAAGAATCAATAATTTCAAAAATATTGTGCAATACCGTGTGCTACTGTGCAATAACGCGTATTACTGTATTTTAACCACCGGGTATTTCAACAGTATTAACGATAACAACTACGCCGTTATTTGTAAAAACTCAAATTTGTCGTTTTCCTTCACCCGACAGTTATTCGTTATGGGGCCCACAAATAGCTGCGCCGTCGTACGAATATTCTCCGACAGAAAGAATATTCCACGACCAAACGAATATTCCCCGACAACAATGATTATTTTATAACCACTTGCTTATTTTGAAAAAAATTCATATTTCACCCATAACTTTAAACTTTTATCAATTTAACCATTTACTGAATAGTAATTATAAGAAAAATTGAATACTTTTATTTCATAAAATTCGGGGTCTTACAATCTCCCCTCCTTATGAAATTTCGTCCCCGAAATTTACGTACCTGGTATTTCAAAGAGTTGAGAATACCTTGCTTCCATTTCAGATTCTATCTCTCAGATCATCATGATTTCTCCATTGCTCATCTCCCATGATAACTTCATTTGGGTTCCTCATTTGTTGGGAAGTCATGACAACCGCCATCCCTCGAACTACTCGGCTTTGACTTGTCTGGAGCAGCATTTGGCGTCATCATTACCGTTGGAATATACCTTTCTATAGGACATATTCCTCCCTCAACTGCCTCTTCGTACTCCTCATTCATGATCTGAATCATCAATCTTCGATCCATATCGGATTCAGGTTGACCGCTATGTACAGGGTAATTCAAAACTCGATGTTGGGTCCTCCCAATTGCTTTCCAAAAAGAGAAATTCATATCATCTATTTTAGCCTTCTTAGATCGAACATCTCTTTCCACAATATCCACGTGTCGTGCGGCTTTTGCCCATGCATCACTTATTCTCACTCGTTCAATTTTTTCTTCTTTCAGCTCAGATTCCATTTTTATCATCTTATACTCTGCCAAAGAATGCTTCTGTTCAAGCATCACATATCGGGTAACACAAGCTTGAATTGTTGCATCCTTTTGTTCCACGACCGCCTGTCGTTCTTCTGCCTGCTCTTCTAACTCATGAATACGATTTTGAAATTCTACATTTTGATCATATAATACCTCTAATAAACTCTCATCTGGTACTTCTTCTTCCTCTTCTTCCTCAGTCTCAGCTGTTACCTCTGCGACTATCTCGGGTGCAACTATCAATTCTTCACTCACCACATAGATATCTCTAATTCCTTCTTCGTCTGACATCACATTATCATGGTTAGTGATTAGAGGTATCCCCACAGTCTCATTCACTCCATTGTTAGCATTCTCAGCTGCCATTCTCAAATACTGCCATAAAATAAGGGTTAATTAAACAAATTAACATATCACATAATATCCTAATATTATGACTAACTAACAAATAAGCTTAGGTAAGACACACTAGCGAAGGATTTACGCATCTCTCCCCTCCTAGTTATATTCCCCGATCTCCGCCAGAGATCATATCCCTAAGCTCTGATACCAACTGTAACGACCCCAAAATAGGTTCATTCCACCCAACCCATTCTGAGTCGTCAAATACATGGTACAGAAAACAACTACAACTTTATTACAACAATTGTCGTGCAAAATACAACAACACATATGCTGTGAGTTTGGATATAAATATATACCAAATGTGACTCATGTTCCAACCGTGGACATCACCTCACAATAACACCTTACATAAAGGTATAGTCAAAAACTGTTTTAGAAATTAGAATCTTTGGGAAGTGCTCAAGGAAACCTTCGTATATGGGAGGCCACGCGTCTAGGTTATGATAGATATCATATGGCCACAGAATTATCCTTGGTTGACCCAATAGACCCCAAAGAAAAACGAGAAGATTACTATCATATTCTTCCCAATGGTGAGTCTTCTCTTGACATATCATTATCTCTACTGTCTCTAATTGAGAATTATACTTTAAACAAACACCAAGATTATATAGGTAGTGCTCGTATATATACTCAGCAAGTGAATGAGCACATCCCTGTCTTATGATGACACGAGGTTGTATGTCGTTAGACATCTTGTATGATAGTGGCAAACCACCCTTCCAACGTTGGGTACACCTTACCCTATTGGATTCACCAAATATAACTACTAAATAAACTTTTCTATACTGCTTCGGGAGAACATCCACAGCTAGAGACCACCGTTCTATTTCCCCGTTACCCTCGCTCGACCCAGCTACACTCTTATTACCTGAAAGGAATTGTGAAGCAAAAGGGTGAGCACAACTAGCCCAGTAAAGAATATCATGACTAAAGATAATTAAATTATCAGTAGCCTTCATCAATAATAAATCAGAGATTTATAACATATGGTAAATGATAAAAATTTTAACCATAGTTGCAGCGGAACGAGCAATCCATTAGAAGAGTCAAATAGACTATAAAGTCTATTATCTTCTCCATGTTAAAAATCCATCAACAATGTTTTATCCCTGTAACATCAATCAACAGTTCCTTTCCACAATCATATGAATAACTCATAATCATAATTGTGATTCTAAATTTTTCTTCGCACCCAGGACGAAGAATATTTTCATCACATGTCTTTACCTGAAACATCAAAGATCATGGTTATACCAAATCACAGTTCCTGTTCATAATCATACTAATAAATTCATCTTTGCACTACGACCAAAGATATTCAACAACAGTTTATCTTTGCACTACGGGCCAAAGATATTCATCAACAGACCATCTTTGCACTACAGGCCAAAGATATTCATCTACAATTCATCTTTGCACTACAGGCCAAAGATATTCCTCAACCGTTCATCTTTGCATTACTGGCCAAAGATATTCAACAACAGGTCATCTTTGCACTACGGGCCAAAGATATTCATCTACAATTCATCTTTGCACTACAGGCCAAAGATATTCCTCAACAATTCATATTTGCACTACTTGCCAAATATATTAATACCTCAAAGAATATATAATCATTTAAGATTTTATATAAACAATAATTATAACCATGTTGATCATTTCACCTTTGCACTTAAGCTAAAGATATTCAATTATAAATTCAATGGTCATGATCATACCAGTCAACAATTCAACTTTGCACTACTGGCCAAAGAGAACCCATAGTCATGATCATACCAATAATTTACCCATCTTTACACTCAAGCGAAAGAGAATTTCAACATCAAGGTTATAAAAATGTTATATATGATTATAAAAATAATATGGTCAAAACATGGATTTAATTTCAAGAGCAATATTCATAAATCAACTATAATTTGGTTAGAAAAAGAAACCAATTTTGTCGTGAATAGTAACTCGTGAATAGTAACTCATGAATAGTAACCTCGACTCAAAAAGGTAGAAATTTCACAATAAAATCTATACCAATATTTCGGTATAATGATATTGAAAGAATAACATTTCTTAAGCTTATAAACAATTTATTTAAATTGTTTACACTTTACTAATTAATGCATTTAATCATCATAAAATGTCAACTCTTAAGATTTCATCACCAATAACCAAAACCCTCATCAAAAATCTGTATATACCTCATATATAGGATTCTCAAGCCATAAAATCCTATTTTCCAATTTTCTTACTTCACATAACATATTTAATTCATTTACTCATAACTAGACCATTTTCATAAAAAATACCAAATCAGTTCCAAAAATATTTCTTTTCTGGAATTTAGCATAATATAGTCCCATAGTGAACATATATTTTTCTCAGAATTTTTAAAAGTCATTTACTATTTTTCATATGGCCAAAATAGCCGAATATTTAGACATTTATCAAAAATTGTACTTTTGTCTAAAAATTTTGAAATTTACAGAGTATACTTCTATCATATACATGTACTCCCAATAAAAATTTCATCAATTTTGGAGTTAACCACAAGGAATTATAAGCTGTTACTTTTAAAATAGTCTTTTCTCATAAAATTCATAACTCTCAATCTATACATCCAAAAATTACCATTTTTGGACACAATCAAGAAAACTCATCAAAATATCATTTCAAATTTTTCCAGAATTTTTGAAGATCAGAAAAATTACGAAACTGAAAATCATAACAACCCTTAAAATCCCTTAATATCCCTTACTATCCCTTACCTCAAAAGAGCAGTACTTCTGACTGGATATCGGATATGATGCTGAAGGAAACTTGCACTGATGAATAGCAACTCACCAAGTATCTAAAAACTCACAAAATATGCTTCATAATATAGAGAGAGAAAGAGAGAAAGCTTATGTTTCTGGTGTGATTTTCAATTCTAACTTAGCCCTCTATTTATAGGAAAATTTTGGTAGGTTTGATCTGCAACCTGATGGCTTTACCTGCTACTATTCCCACCCACCACATTTGAAATATAATTCAGCACATTTCTTCACCAACCACAAGTGGGGCCCACCAATTCTAGAATTTTCCACCAAAAATGATTTATAACCTGATTTCCGAATCAGCCACCTCTTAAAATTCATAACAAATCATACATTCATTTTTAACGGTTCAAAATTTATGGACATATACTCAACTTATATATGTATAACATATCCAAAAATTACCACGATCCAACGGTCGGATTAAAAATTATAACCCCCGCAAAATATCTCAAAAACCCTGATTTTTAATACCTCCATTCCGACAAAAATACGGATAAAAACCTCAACATTATCTCCTTCATTTTTAACCACAAAAATATATCCCTCGTTTATATCCACATACAATAAATATTTCCTTATCATATGAATCAATAATTAATTATTCACAAATAATATTACAGAATCACATTTATGACAACCAGGCCGTTCCCAGGAAAGAGGGGGCTTTCCAATAAGAATTTCTCCTTACTGGCGCGCAATCAGATAACCAAACCTCTCCTTAGACAGAACTTTCTAGACATTGCCAATAATGTTATCTAATAATATTATTCAAATAATATGAATTATTGATCTGATAATGGGAAATACTGTGCAGTGACAATTATTGAACAACAATAATATAAAATTTCAACGTAGCAATTATTGAATCAATAAAATAAAATATTGAACAGTAATTACTGTAACAATTATTGAGTAGTGCCTTCTTACGTAAGAATCAATAATTTCAAAAATACTGTGCAATACCGTGTGCTACTGTGCAATAACGCGTATTACTGTATTTTAACCACCGGGTATTTCAACAGTATTAACGATAACAACTACGCCGTTATTTGTAAAAACTCAAATTTGTCGTTTTCCTTCACCCGACAGTTATTCGTTATGGGGCCCACAAATAGCTGCGCCGTCGTACGAATATTCTCCGACAGAAAGAATATTCCACGACCAAACGAATATTCCCCGACAACAATGATTATTTTATAACCACTTGCTTATTTTGAAAAAAATTCATATTTCACCCATAACTTTAAACTTTTATCAATTTAACCATTTACTGATTAGTAATTATAAGAAAAATTGAATACTTTTATTTCATAAAATTCGGGGTCTTACATGAAGGCTAATGATAATTTATTCTGCATTATCTTAGTCATAATATTTCTTACTGGGCTAGTTGAGCTCACCCTTTCTTTCACTGTTCTCTTCAGGAAATGAGAACGTAGCTGGGGCAAGTCGGGGAACGGAGTGATGGTCCGAATGATAGTATTAGTTAGTAGTCCTCACTATTCTATGTAATTGTGTGTTAATAAATGTAATGAGGACTCCTTTTGAGTATATGAATACTCTCTAGAAGATAATATTTGTATTCAAACTCACAGATTATGTTTTGTCGTATTGTACACGACAGTTGTATTAGTAAGTTGTATTAGTAAGTTGTATTTGTATTCTGTACTATGTATCTGACAACCCAAGATGAGTGATGTATACCTAATTTTGGGGGCGTCACACATACAGAACAATATTAGTCACCCAAAATAAAAACATATTAATTTATAGAACATACAAGATAAATAGAAAACTGAACCATATAATTCTATAGACCATATTAAAATTTAATTAAAATTAGTTTTGTGAATTTTTTGCCACAAGTAAAAATAGAGGAAAAAAGTAAAAAAATTTTAAATTTATCTTTGACCACAAGATTATATAAATTGATGAGTATTTTTACCTTTTTATATTAATGGATCCCAATAAATGACTTTCTAAAGTCAATTGAAGAGCTATTTAAATTCAAAATCGACATAGATTCTTTTAATTTTAATCAATACAACGATAAATATTATAAACTTCCTAAAAAGCATTGTTTCATAATTTTTAATGAGTCATTTCAATTTTAAGTTTAAAAATATTTTAAATATTTAAAAAAAATTATATAATTTTACAAATGAAGTATCTCATAATCAAAATCTATGGTATACAATAATTAAGAAAATGTATTCTAGACAACTTAAAGGAAGTGAATCAAAAACAATTTCAACAAGTCTCAAATTATATGTTTGATTTTATTAAATTATTATTTTTAAATTTGTATTTATGTGTGTGTATATATTATATAATTAAAAAGAAATTAATTTTTCAAATTTTGCCCACCCTTAATAAACTTTCTGCATCTGTCACTGCGCTGTAATGTATTTTTTGCTGACACACTGGTAATCAATGGTGGGAGTACTTTCATTACAAATCTGAAACAAATACAACATACAAGAAAAAGAGTAACAGTTATATATTGACTTTGAATAATACGGGTTGAAAAATAGTTAATCGATTTAAAATTATATTTATTTTAAAAAATTTGAGTCTAAATTTTAACTAATCTGAATAAATAAAAATAGTTAACCAACTCATTTGGTTCCAGTTAATATGATTTGACCCAACAGTTAACTAATTATATTTTCAGATCTACTGTGGGCCTCCGCCTAACATGTGGGGCCCATAAATATGTATGTGTGTATGTGGAGATTATGTGGGTCACCGTTATGTAATAGTAGTATTGTTTTTAATTTATATCAACACCAAAAATATATATAGAAATTTGTGTGATGACCCGACCCGAACCATTACAAAATCTTAAAAGTTTATTACGAAAAGTTTTTGGAATTAGGCCATCCCACGACCGACGTGTCTTAATTAATAGTACTCCATATCAAAGGACGCACATATAGTAAAAAGTTTTGTGATGATTAGAGTTGATATAACAATCCGTTAAGTTGACGTACACTCTTTATGTCAAACCTATCAACTGATTATGATGCTCCATCTAATGGTACGTACGTGTTAATTTATCTATTATTATATATTTATTTTATTATAATTATAATTACACTGGGGATGCCTTAAATCTAATTATGTGAAAACGAATTTACGTGAGAGATGATGATTTACTACACGGCAAAAATAAATATAATTGATTGACGTGACTATCAACGAATACATTACTCACATTGTGATGATGATCAAATTAATCTATTACGTACTAAGAGTTAAAGATGCACAAAAGTCTTCTGACTTGACTGGATCTATATATCATAATTTATTTTTTATTATAGTACTCTTGTTGTTTTAAAATTAAAGATGTATTTTTTATTTATTTATTTTATGACACATGTAAAATACCATGATATATAATACTTGATTTGCCCTATACTATAAAATAGTTGAAACAAGGCTTGAAATGTTCAAGACTGAACCCCCTCTCCTTGTCAAGCTGAAATGATTTGCCCTTGAAACGGGGTGAGATGAATGCATATTGATGAGCTTGAAATGTTCAAGACTGAACCCCCTCTCCTTGTCAAGCTGATATGCATGCATTTGGTTCACTTCAAGATAAGTGTGTGTGTGTGTGTGTATATATATATATATATATATATATATATATATATAAGATAAGTGTGTGTGTGTGTGTGTATATATATATATATATATATATATAGAGAGAGAGAGAGAGAGAGGACGGATATAAAACAATTCTCTTAAATAACACTCTTTTATTAAAATTACGTTGTTTTGGATATTCTTTTAAAAAGTAAATTGGGCCGCGGGTGACATTTTTGTAAATAAAAATAAAGCAAGTGGGACCACTATATTTTAATATTATTTTGTTTTTTAAAAGAATCTTGACGTAATTTTAATAAAAAAAAGTGCTATTAATTTAAGAGAGGTATATTATTTAAGAGTTATACTTTAGATCTGTTATATATATATATATATCCCTTCCTTGTTCATCATCCTCCATAACAAACTTTCCTACTGAAAACTTGGTACCTTGACAATGATATGTTCATTTTTAACGCAAAAAGATTTAATACTCATCAAGAACTTCTAACTATATATCTAGGCATGTACGATATAGGATGCCATTCTGGTAATGCTGCTACTATTTTATGTGATAGTAATATTATTTTTGAACTAAAATACGATCACAAATCGAATTATTACATACTTTCATTAACAAAAAAAAAATCTTATACTTGATAATACTTTTTGAATAGTTTATAATTTTGATAATTGTATTATTAAATTTAAATAAATTCATATCAATTATAGGTTTGAATATATTTTGAATTAATTTCAAAAAAATTCTTATATTTTGTAACAGTGGAATTAATCTTTATTAGCTAACCTTCTCACCAACCATTCTGATTAAAACATATTGGAGTTAAAAAAGTTTAGTATTCTTCTGACCTGACCTGATCTGACCTGACCTGGGGAAGCCTATGTCTGACCAAGTCTCATTTCTGTTTAAAAGTAGTATCTTGATTGGGCTAAAAATGGATCAATATGACTTAAAAACATAAGATACTAATGGGCTTATACTTTGGGAGTTGGGACTAATATTTTTTTTTGTCCCTGTTGTTTTTTCCCTTATTCATCTTGTTTAAGTATAGATTTACACAAATTTTAAGAAATAAGGGTCTTAAGGTGGTGTACTTTTGATAAAAATGAATAATTAAGATGAATCGTTACTACTTCTAAATAGACTAGACCATCTGCATAAATGAGAAATGAATGGAGAAAAAAATATATTACTTGACAATTAATGTGTAAAACATATTAATGACAACATTTTACAATTTTAACCCTTTAGAAAGATAGAGAATAAGTGAAACTAGAGCTAAAACTGCATTAAGGACAACAAGAGAAATAATGTAATGTTATTGAAGTTATGCTCAAACGTGGGTCTGAATGATTTGAAACAATTTTTCTTCATTAGCGATTCAGAAGCAAAATAAGAAGCAGATTTTTTTTAACCGAAAAAGTGTAGCCTCTTAGCGAATGAGACATGCTAGTAGTAAGAGGCATTAAAACCTAATCAAACACAATCTAAAGCTAAAAGCTAGTTAGCTGTTGTATTAACTAAGTTCCAAATTCACTTGTCCCCATTACCTCCATGTTTAATTCAAGAATAAAATTGTATGAGCATCATTTAGAGTAGACAAAATTTAATTATGTTACTTTCGCTTACCATGGTATTGAACCAATCTCTTAGTGATAGTATTTTTCAATCTATATACATACATATAAAATACAAGTAACAATAGTTACATCATTTGGAATGTCATAATTTTGACAAATTTATAAATTAAAACAATTGTATTGGGTTAAAATAATTAAAGTGGGTTGTTAAGTTTTTTTTTTATTTATTATTATTGTTCGGGAGTGTTCTATCGACCCTCTTTTGGGCTGAAGGCTTGTGCCGGGTCAAAGGAAGTCGGGCTCATGTGTTCGGTAGCATAGTGGAGGATGGGGTCGGGTACCCGAACCCAATAGGCCGGAACCCGGTTGTGACCATGGAGATCGGGGTCGGGCCTTCGCGTCTTTTGGGACAGGGCCCAGACCGGTGCTTTTGTCTGGCTGATAGGTTGGGCCTAAAAGTTTGAGCAGCCCGCATGCAGAGTTGGAGTGATAAGGAGTTTACGTGATTAAGGGCATTAACCCTAATTATACGCTAACAAGGCAACTCCAAAGGTAGTGGTGGAAAGTGATTCCACTTGCACCTTTTAAGGAGATTATGTTGGACCCAAATATGGTAGCTAACGTATTTAGGAGTCTTATGCTAATTCGGAGGAGGATACCAAGGTGGTGGGAGCTCTATAAATACAAGGCCAAGGTTACAATTAACGGGTAAGACCTACTTTGAGCACTAAACACATAACCTCCGTTGTTAAACCTTGTGAACGGCCTGTACTTATTCTCACACCGGAGCTATCCCCCGGCGGCACGGCCGTCAAGCTTCTGTGTGATCTGTTATTGTGCAGGATTCAGCGCGTGGATTTTGTGATTGGACGCGCAGACGAAACTTGGCGTTAACATTTGGCGCTAGAAGGAGGGGGCTTGAAAGTGCTTCTTTGCAACCACAAATACTTTTCTTCGGCAGCCATCATGGCAAGCAAGGATAATATCGCTGTCTCGGAAAGAGCCAAGACCCAGCAGTCCCACCAAACCACTCAGGCGAGGGGGTCAGTGAAGGACCGACTGGGGTCTAAAGTCCAGGAGGTAGAGGAGATATCGGGCCATGATCTTCGACGGAAGCTCTTCCCCGAGAGTCAACACACGCCTCATCAAGCGAGTCAGGCCGACGAGAGACACTCTCAAGCCCTCGTGAGGCAAGACCGAGGAGCAGGAAGCCGAGACCAACGAGAGTTTCTCTTGCAGAAGAAACTGGACCAGAACAAAGACGCCATGTTGGCACTCCAGCTACAACGAGTGGAGTTGGAGAGACAGATGGCCAACATGGCCGGAGATCAAGAAGTGAGTTCCAGAAGGCGTAAGAATCGAAGCCGGTCCCGATCGCCTCGGCGGGGAGAGGCAAGAAGAGAACAGAGCAGGCCCAGGAGTCGCTCTAGAGACGGAAGGAGCAGAAGAAGGAGTCCTTCGGCCGGGCGCCGATCAGAACACCGAGGCAGGACGGGGCAAACGGAAAGGGAAGCGTCTCCTGACTATGGGAGGGACAAACCCCGATCGTCCCCTCATAAGGAAGGATCCGACCCCCTTACCCGAAGAGTGGCTGAATTAGAGAAATTGCTAGGGACAAAAAACTCGACGGGGACATCTTCGGCATGTTTAGGATCTCCCTTTTCGCCCGAAATCAACCGGGTGATAGCCGATCCAAAGAAGAAGATGCCCCCGATGGAGACTTATGACGGATTGGGAGATCCCTACGACCATTCGGATGGATATGATCGGCTGATGTCATACTATGGACATTCGGATGCAGCCAAATGCCACATGTTTGCTACAACCCTCAAGAAGAGTGTCAGGGAATGGATGGAGACCCTGGCAGCAAGATCAATCGGATCATGGAACGATCTTCGTGAAAAATTCCATGCTCGGTTCGGAAGCAACCGAAGACGAGGGAAGATCACGGCGTCCCTCATGCAGGTACGGTAGAAATCAGATGAGACCCTAAACCAGTACGTCAAACGGTTTCGAGAGGCAGTGGGATCGGTAGCGGAGCTGAATTCCCCACAAGCACTGGGATTTTTTACAACCGGCTTAGACATCGGGAGATCCAAGAAGCTGGTAAAGGATTTGGTGATTAACCCTCCGGCAGACTTGACCGAGGCCTTTCATCGGGCAGAAGGGTTCATCGCTATAGAAGAAGCTTTGGGAAATTTCAAACAACACCAACAACCTTATAAGAATTCGAAAGACCGGGAAAAACCGACCTACCAACGTTCGGACAATAACCAGGGGAGATCAGACCGAACGGAGAAGAAAAGCTACAACGGGGGAGGCTCGGGTAGCAACCGACCTCCACTACCCAACCGTAACGTCAGCAAGGTCTATACTCCCCTTACTGCGGATCGGTCAAAAATTCTACAGGAGATGAAAAACTAACCATTCTACGAGCCATGCCCCAGGCGAACCAAGCCCGGAAGGCGAGGTCGGGATAAATATTGTGAATACCATCAGAGTACCGGACACTCGACCGAAGCATGCGTCAATCTGATGGATATGATCGAGAAAAATGTCCAAAACGGACAACTGTTACAATATGTGGCAGGTCGGGAAAATGCAGTGGTGCCCAGTGAGGAGACCACAGATCAGATCCCGGATACCCAGACGCCACAGAACCCCCCCGCCCGAGGTGTAGTTGATGTCATTTCGGGGGGTTCCGTTAGACGGGTATCGGGAAGAAAAAGAAGTGGGAATCTGGAAGCAGTGCTATCTGTTGCGGGGTCAACCCCAAGGAAGGATCGGGCATATCCGGGAACGTCTATCTCATTTACGGACGAGGATTTCCCGACGGATCTCATCGAGCCCCATGATGGTGCGTTGGTAATAACGGCTCAGGTCGGGATAGTGGATATGAAAAGAATGATGATAGACAATGGGTCTTCGGTCGACATCCTATATTCTCATGCCTATCAGAGGTTAGACCTACAAGGAAAGAAGATGGATTTGGGAGGAGAAGGACCCTTGTACGGATTTAGTGGAGATCCGGTGCTTGTGTTGGGCACCATCGAGATGCCAGTCAAATTCGGCACAACACCTAATCAAGTTGAAATAGTGGTCAAATTTTTTGTCGTCCAAATAGACTCGGCATACAACGCGATCCTCGGAAGGCCTACATTGGCAGCCCTGCAAGCAGTAACATTGATACCCCATTTGAAAATCAAGTTTCCAACACCGAACGGGATCGGGGAGGTAAAAGGAGACCTAGATATAGCCCGAAGGTGTTACCGAAACAGCTTGATTTCTTCAGGGGTCGGGGTCTACAAACAGAAACAGACAATAGATCGAACCATTCACAGAGGAGAGCACAGAGCCACTTGCTCTCCCGGCCGAAGAAACTGAAGATGTAGAATTGGTACCGGGGCAGAAAGACAAACTAATTAAGGTCGGGTCAGGGTTATCAGAACCCTTCCGGACCGGGCTGATAGAATAACTCCGAGTCTACGCTGATATCTTCGCATGGGAACCCAGCGACATGCCGGGGGTAAGTGAATCAGTGGCTCTGCACCGGCTGCATGTGGACCCGGGCAAGAAACCGGTCATACAGAAGCGAAGGATCTTCGCCCCAGAAAGATAAAAAATCATCGACGAAGAGATTGCCAAGCTCCTGGAGGCCGAATTCATCTTCGAGATTGATTACCCGGAGTGGTTGGCCAACGTGGTATTGGTTCAGAAGCAAAACAGGAAATGGAGGTTGTGTATCGACTACACGGATCTAAACAGGGCGTGTCCGAAGGATTTCTACCCCTTGCCCAACATAGATCAACTGATCGACGCCACGTCGGGATATGGTATGTTGAGTTTTAGGGATGCATTCTCTGGATACCACCAGATTTCGATGAATAAGGAAGACATCCCGAAGACAAGTTTTATCACACATCGGGCGATATACGCATACAGGAAAATGACCTTCGGGCTACTAAATGCCGGGGCAACTTATCAGCGAATGATGAACCTGGTGTTCACGAAACAATTGGGGAGGAGCATGGAGGTCTACGTAGACGACATGATCGTTAAAAGCATGTCAGTCCGTGATCATCTTGAAGATCTGGAGGACTGTTTCGAGACGGTCCGAAAACGCAAGCTAAGGCTAAACCCGACCAAATGTACGTTTGGGCTAGGATCGGGAAAATTTCTAGGATACTTGGTCAGCAAAAGGGGAATCGAAGCAAACCCAGAGAAAATCCAAACAGTCCTGGATATGAAATCCCCAAAGTCATACAAGGATGTGCAGAGACTAACGGGTCGGATAGAGGCCCTACGAAGGTTCGTCTCTAAATCAGCTGAGAGGTGCCTTCCATTTTTTGACACCTTAAAAGGGCCCAAGAACGAGAAAAGCTTCCAGTGGACCTCAGAATGCGAGGATGCCTTCCAAGGGATCAAACAATATCTTTCTTCGGCACCTCTGCTGATGAAACCGATCCCTTCGGAACCCCTATATCTTTATCTGGCAGCGAGTTCGATGGCAGTGGGAGCAGCATTGGTTCGGGACAAAGGGGGAAATCAGTTCCCCGTATACTGCGTCAGCCACGTGCTTCGGGACACAGAACTCCGATACCCGAACCTGAAAAAATTCGTCTACGCTTTAATCATCGCAAGCAGAAAACTTTGGCATTATTTCCAGGGTCGGGTGGTGGTGGTATACACCGATCAGCCGTTGAAGAAAATTCTACATCGACCAGAGGTTTCGGGAAGACTGGCGGCATGGGGAATGGAGCTAACACAGTTTGCGCTAGAGTATCATCCCCGAACAGCAATCAAAGGGCAAGCGCTAGCAGACTTCGTCGTGGAATGTTCGTTCTCGGAGCCAGATGTGGGATCGGTGACCGAAACGCAACACATAAAGACTTCATGGACACTATATGTCGATGGCTCGTCAACGTCAGACATTAGTGGTGCAGGAGTCATACTGACGAGTCCCGAAGGATTCAAAGTCCAACAAGCTATTCGATTTCGGTTCAAAGCAACCAATAACGAAGCAGAATACGAGGCCATTCTAGCCGGGTTAAAGTTGGCCCGAAGCCTAGAAGTACAGAACTTGGTCATCTTTAGTGACTCGCAGCTGGTCGTTAAACAAATTTCGGGAGAGTATGAGGCTCGGGGGGCAAGAATGACGAAGTACTTAGCCGAGACAAAGAATAGACTGACATACTTCAACTCGGTCAGCTGTCAGGGAGTGAATAGATCCGACAACACAGTAGCAGATGCCCTGGCCCGGCTGGCGTCAACTGAAGCCAGCTCCTTCGACGGTTCGGTGTATCTGGAGACATTGGAACAGCCAAGTGTCCCGAAAGAAGAGGTGCTCTGTGTTGATCGGCTGAACTGTTGGCTTACACCTTATATTTTTTATTTGGCTGATGGAACATTACCTTCGGACCGGATTCTAGCAAGGAAGATCAAGCACCGAAGTTCAAATTTTGTACTGATCGACGGAGATTTGTACCGAAGGGCCTTCAGCTCTCCCTTACTTAAATGTTTAACACCGTCAGAGGCAAGCTACGCACTTCGGGAGGTACATGAAGGAATTTGTGGGGATCACATGGGCGCCAAGTCACTGGCGCATAAAATTCTAAGACAGGGGTATTACTGGCCAACCATCTACACAGAGGCCAAGGAACTTGTCAAAAAATGTCCCAAGTGTCAACTAAACAGCAACATCCCACATCAACCGCCCGAAGAACTCTACTCGGTCTTATCCACGATCCCCTTCGCAGTATGGGGAATCGACATCCTGGGACCTCTGCCGAAGGCCAAGGGACAAGTCAACTTTATAATAGTGGCTATCGATTACATGACAAAGTGGGTCGAAGCCAAACCACTGCAGAAGATCACCGAGCAGGAATGTCTTAAATTTTTGAAAGAAGGAGTGGTTTATCGGTTCGGCATTCCGATGGCAGTAGTCTCGGATAACGGTAGACAGTTCGTGGGGTCAAAGTTTGAAAGCTTCCTGAAAGAGTTGGGAATTCAACACCGGAAGACTTCGGTTGCCCACCCTCAGTCAAACGGTCAAGTGGAAGTGACAAATCGAACCCTACTCAACGGGATAAAAAGAAGGCTTGATGAGTTGAAGGGTCGATGGCCCGAAGAACTATTCAGCGTTTTGTGGGCATACCAGACGACTCCGAGGACAACCACTGGAGACTCCCCTTTCCGGCTGGCCTATGGGACCGATGCACTCATACCAGTAGAGATCGGGTCACCCACTCTTCGGGTCAGCCAGTACAAAGAGCTCTACAACGATGAAGGTCTGAAAGTAAATCTGGACCTGCTAGACGAGGCTCGTGATGCCACGATGTTGAGGTTGGCCATTTATCAACAGAAGACAGCCCGACACTATAACCAGAAGGTGAAGTTGAGGAGGTTCGAGGTAGGAGATTTGGTGCTTCGGGAGGCAGAGGCATCAACCCCCCAGAACACAGGAAAATTAATGCCTAACTGGGAGGGGCCTTATGAGATAGTAGAAGTGCCGAAGCCCGGGACTTACCGGCTTCGAGCAATGGATGGGTCGAAAGTAAAGAATACATGGCATGCTGGAAGACTTAGGAGATATTACCAGTAAATACATGCCTGTTCTTTTCCGATAACGGTGTAATTTATGCGATTTATCAATGAAATGAAAACTTCTCTCAAGAGAGACGTTTGTACTTCGTTTTAATCTTGTAATGCTTTACCGATCATATAAGCTTCGAGCGTAAAACGATCAGACGGTCCTAGAGAACTTAACTGATCGATAAACGCCACAAGTATAACTGATCGACAAAGATACACATCCGATCAGATAAGCTTCGAGCGTAAAACAATCAGACAGTCCGAAAGAACTTAACTGACTGATAAAACGCCACAAGTATAACTGATCGATAAAAGTTATAAATCCGAGACAGTACGCTTTAGACATAAATTGACTAGACAGTCAGAAATGACCTAACTGGGCGATAAAAGTAAAGTTAAACTGATCGAGATAACTACTTAGAAATCTTTTGTCTTCATTCATGTCCTAAAGGTTTTACAGTTCCCGATCAAATAGGCTTCGGGTACATACACCGTCGGCCTCTCTGGTCAGGTTGAATTACAAATCTTAGAAAAAAAAAAACTACAAGTATAAACAATTACAAGAGAAAATTAAGGGGAACCAGCACCGGCTTCGGCCTCGGATTCCTCGTCAGAAGAATCAAGGATCGAGGCGTCCAGACCAGCATCAACAAGCTTCGCTCGGGCCTTCTCCCGATAAGCTTCGACACCCTCTGCAAACTGGGTCATAATCTTATCGGTCAGGGCGGGTGATTCTTCGTATTCTCTGATGGCAGCCTGCTTAATGATGGCATGTTCGGCCATCAAAGTGTTGTTCGCGTGGATCAAGTTACTCAGCTGAGCGTGAACCCCCGCGAATTTCCCCTCGATGACCTGAAGGTTGCCCACCAAGGTCCTATTCTCTTCGACCAGAAATTCCTTATCCTGCACCAGCTTCTTGGCATGATCGTTGAGACCGACGAACTCTTGTTGAAGTAGGGAATTTTGTTCTTCGAGTTCAGCAATCCGGCGATTAGCCTGGGATACTTTATTCCTGGTATCGGCATGAAGATCCCGCTCCCTCCTCAGCTCCGAATCCCGACCTGACAATTCGGCTTGGAGAAGCTCCACGTCGGTCCTCAGCTGGACCTCTCTCTTGGTAGATCGGGCAAGAGGAGCGATAGCTCGAGCGAGGATGGCGTTGGCCTAAATACATAGGCGAATTGATCAGACAACAAAGAAGCAAATGAAGACATATATACAAATGAGGATAAATACCTGAGTCTGGGCTCGGAGATAGGTAACCAGTAAATCCTCTGATGAAAAGTTCTTGAACCGCTCATCGTCACCGGAAAGCTTGAATTGATCAAGCAAATGGAAAGGAAATTTGTCAGCTGGGCTCTTCGGCCAATAGGTAGTTGGTGATCCTCCGGAAGAGCTAGCTTTGGACTTCGGGGAGGAAGCTTGGATCGGGGCAACGACCTCCTCGGCTTGGGAGGGCCCTTCGATCAACCGCGGCTTCTTCGAGGCAGGTTCCGGAAGCTGATCTTCGGTACCCTCCGAATCTTCGGCCACTGTCACTATGGTCGGAGGTGGGAGAGTTGGTTTGAGAACAGGCTTCGGCGGGGCCACAACGATGGCCTTGGGGGGCGCTCGAACAGAAGACTTTTTCTTTGACTTCTTTAGCAAAGCCATCTTATCGGCCCCCTTCATCTGCAACACACTTTTCGTGGAAGCATCGGCCTTGGAAGACTCGGGAAGAGGACCGGTTGACGATCCGACAGACATCTCGGCAATAAGAACAGCCTCGTCTGAAGGAGAGTCATCAGCGGCTGGGAGATGGATGGGCTCGACGAGGATCGGTAGGGGGGACAGGGCCACTTCAGTATTGTTAGGCTTGAAGATGGTCACTGCAACATAAAATAAAAGGATCATTAATAAAATCGAAGCAAACGATCGGGAGAATAAGAAAACAGGGTCGGATAGAATAACTTACAGCCGTGTTCGTAGAGCCAGGATTCGTTGGACACGATCCCCAGACCCCAGCTGGTCTGCTTCAGAAGGGCGTAAAACTTCTTGAAGGCTACCGAACGACTCTTCGGAAATTTGTTGACCTTCATGGGGACGTCTTCGGGACCGGCCCAGTTGGGGAGTAGGTTGAGATCGGTTCCCCTCATGAAGAACCATTGCGAATGCCACCCCTTGTTACTGGATGGGGTCTTCACGAAGGTGTCCCGTCCAGGAACACGGTTCAGATGGCATAGGCCAGGGTCTTTTGACCGACCAACCGAGAACAGGACGAAGAAGAAGTCCAGCCCGGGGGTGATGCCAGCCTCCTGGCAGAGGGCGATGAAGCCGATCAGCTGGATGTAGGAGTTGGGAGCCAGCTGGGAGAACCCGATCCCTACCAGGCAGAGGAAAGAAGAGATGAATTCGTGGAGGGGGAACCGAACCCCGTACCTTAGGGCATACAGGTGGACGGCTACCCAATCGCCCTCGGGTCGGTGGTACATCCTCTCGCTGGCTTCGGGAACCCGAAGCTTATATTCTTTGGGGATGTTGAATAAGCTTCGGATGTCCGACAGTTGAGAGGGGGTGATGGAAGATTTGGTGTTGATGACAACGTAGTCGGTTTCCGAAGCGTAAAGTTGGCGGATTCGGGTTTCGGCGTTCTCCACGGAGAATTCAACCGGAGCAGCTTCCAGCTCGACCTGGAGAAGGTCGCCGGAAGTAAGAGTGGGAGTGCCGGCTGCTGTGACTGTTGTGGGACGAAGATCGCTGGAATCAGCCATTTGTGGTGGTTTGAAAGGAGGAAAGGTACAAGACGATAGGTTAGAGGGGAAATGGCACGGATTGAAGAAATTTGGAGAAATGAGTATCTCGCCGGAAATCGCCCTTGCCGGAAAAACTTTAGAGAAAATTTTCAAAGTGTAGATGGCTCGAAAAAGTGATAGTGACGGTTGTTGGGGGACTTATATAGCACGTCCGGCACTGTTTCCAATGGCGGCTATTTATGGTAGATGGGGCCCAGTTATGAAAAAGCGTGTACCAGCTCGTTTTTCGTGAAGAAACCGCTTGTGTTCCCGAGACAACTCATCATTATGGCGTGACTGCCCAAGTTCCTGTCCTTTCAAGTCTCCTGTCATAAATATCTTATAACAAGAGACTGGGGGGCAATGTTCGGGAGTGTTCTACCGACCCTCTTTTGGGCTGAAGGCTTGGGCCGGGTCAAAGGAAGTCGGGCTCATGTGTTCGGTAGCATAGTGGAGGATGGGGTCGGGTACCCGAACCCAATAGGCCGGGACCCGGTTGTGACCATGGAGATCGGGGTCGGGCCTTCGCGTCTTTTGGGACAGGGCCCAGACCGGTGCTTTTGTCTGGCTGATAGGTTGGGCCTAAAAGTTTGAGCAGCCCGCATGCAGAGTTGGAGTGATAAGGAGTTTACGTGATTAAGGGCATTAACCCTAATTATACGCTAACAAGGCAACTCCAAAGGTAGTGGTGGAAAGGGATTCCACTTGCACCTTTTAAGGAGATTATGTTGGACCCAAATATGGTAGCTAACGTATTTAGGAGTCTTATGCTAATTCGGAGGAGGATACCAAGGTGGTGGGAGCTCTATAAATACAAGGCCAAGGTTACAATTAACGGGTAAGACCTACTTTGAGCACTAAACACATAACCTCCGTTGTTAAACCTTGTGAACGGCCTGTACTTATTCTCACACCGGAGCTATCCCCCGGCAGCACGGCCGTCAAGCTTCTGTGTGATCTGTTATTGTGCAGGATTCAGCGCGTGGATTTTGTGATTGGACGCGCAGACGAAACTTGACGTTAACAATTATTGTTTCTTTAATAGGTGGGTTACTCATGTTACTGGGAAAAAAAAATAGGTGGACTACTTGTGGAATAATATTAAATTGACATTAGTAATACCAGAAAAATTTTGAAAATATGAAATGAAATGAATTGCATGGACGGATCCAAACCACCCGCGGGCTGGGCCACAACTGGCAGCGCCGAGACAAAAAGAACTTTTTTTGGGCTTGAATATATAAGTCCAAAGCCCAAATTTTAGTAGGCGGGCTAGGCTAACCTGATGACTTGAGCAAATTTTGCCCAATCTGGACTGGCACCCAATATGATCTTAATGACTAATGTTGCAACGATAAAAGATGGCTATAAAAAAGTTTCTACAAAATAATATGTCAGATTATTATTAGTTAATGTTTCACCGTACATAGATGAGTTCAATGGTTATAATCAATCACTATCATGGACATCATTTTATATTCTATTTTTGTTTATAATCTCTTGTCTCTGAAAATATTATTGGATCATAATCCCTCGATTCCAAAATTAAAAATATAATTTGACTTTTGAGGTTAAACGACGACATATTAAATTTTAAAATTGGTATGACTCATAAAAATTTAGAATAAAATAATTTTGTGATGAATAGTTTTTGTTATATATTATATATATAATTATATTAATTGTATCAATTAAAACTAAATAAATTTATATTAATTTGAAGTTTAATATGTCATCGATTAACCTTAAAAGTTTATCTGCATCTCTTAGTTTGGAATTTATATAATACATAAAATATTATTTCAAGAAAGCTCAAATATAATCAAGTATTCAACCATGCAACAGTACTTTCCATATTTGGAAACACAAAAGTTAGTATCATTTGGGTTGAGAAAAAAACAGATAAAATCAATAATTGAACCGACCCAATTTTTTTAACAGAATTATTTCTTTTATCGGTTTCGGTTTCGAATATAGAAATTAAATTATTCGGGTAATTGATTAATCGAATTAGAAACTTAAAAAAATGATATTCTATTTTTTATTAGAATTTAATAGACTTTGTCATATAGATTATGTACTTATGTATTTATTATTAATTTAAAATTATTAAACTTGTTTATGAATTATAATGATTGCGGATTGTGGTTAAATATTGTTTGAAAATTTTAATGTGAAATTTGTGACATTTTTTATTTTGTTAAATTAAGTTCATATTTCAATTATTAATCAAATAGTATAATTCGATTATTAGTATAATTTTAATTATAATCGAATAGACAATTTAATTGGGTTATAACCGAATACAGATCCGGGAGTGCCATAGACAATAACCTAACTTAGATGAAGCTGATAAGGAGTAATGGAAATCAGTGACATCAGTCACAAACCCGGTATCCCATTTTGTCTAGCATAACATAACATATATATCCTGCGTGCGTGCGTGCGTGCGTGCGTTTGAATTAATTGGTGGAGTCTCCACTTAATTATGATTTGTTTCCTGCAAAACCCTAATAATCATTACCAGAAAAAATTAGGTCTGAATGTGTGCGAGAGAGAGGAAGATGATGACAAAAATAAGAGACTCCTCTTATGTAAAATTTTCATCCTTATAATTATGATGTATATATGTGCATATATACATGATCACAATCACATAGGTAGAAATTAAAAATATTCTCACTCTAATTTATTTTATCTTATCATATAGATTTACACGTAATTTAAATTCGTGACATTTTTCGACATATATATATATATATATATCATATTTTTCAAAATAAAATTAACATCCAACAATATTTTAACTCGTATAACCAACCAACCCTATATGAAATAATTTAAATTCGTGACATTTTTCTCAAAATATTTTTCGACATATATATATATATATATATATATATATATATCATATTTTTCAAAATAAAATTAACATCCAACATTTTCACTCATATAACCAACCCTATATGAAATATCTTTAAGCGCATTTAGGAAGGGATAGGACACAAATAAAATTTTTTCTTTAGTTGTTTGACAAATTAATAATTAAAGTTTCACGCACGCATTTGTTATGGTGTAAGTAATTTCATTTTGACTATTTGGTTTGAGTTGATAACTTGATATTTTTGGTCTCCTCTCTCCCAAGTCAGTTTTTAATGATAAGACTCTCACGAAATCATAATACTATGAGATGAGACTATGACATTCTATTTGGTCACCCGATTATATATATATATATATATATATATATATATATATATATATATATATATATTAGGGAGCTCTCTTTGCGGGTGTTATGCATGCGGATCACCTTTAATAACGGATAAAAGTGTGGCTAAATTCGTCTTCGTAGGGTCTGAATCGTTGCGATAGCCTAAAACCTTCATTATAATCCGATTCAAACCTTATGACGACGGGTTTAACGACGATTTTGTCTGTCGCTAAAAGTGAGTCGCATGCAAGAACGGACTGATATATATATATATATAGTAGACAAAAAGTTAGGTCACAACACAAAGCACAAACTCATAAAAGCCGTACGAGTGTAGTACAACAAGCATTGCCCACTGCTGCTAATCCCTATTTTAATCTATATGTAATGTACTCACGACCTACTCTGATTTGACTTCCTTCTAAGCATTTCTCCATGGGGCCGCCTGCCCATTAGCCCAACTTTACTCGCTCTTTGTCGCAACATGTTTTATGGGTTCTACTCCTAATACCATCACATTAGTTCATGCTCAATAACTAATATTGATTGTGTAATAGGACCCTTATAAAAATATATATATAACTATAATTTTTTATTAATGACCACGAGCACATCTCTCTCTTTTTTTTTTTAGTTTTTTTCTTATTAAAATTATTTAAGACTACATAAAACCTTATTTCAACCTTACGAGTTGCTGAAAATATCTTCAACAAGTTTAAATTTGTGTTTGTATTCGATGAGATTTGAACCGTAACTAGACTAGAGTTAGAGCCCATTGCTACCTCGAGCAACAAGTGGGAGCTTAGCAAGCACTATACATGCCACCAAAAATTAGATCGAGTTCCAGTTCTGTTCACCTCTTTTCATCTTGCTAATCTGATGATGAGAAGACAAGCAGAAATGGTTTCATTAACATTAATTTGTATCTTAATCTAACCTGTGAACCCTGCCAAAAAATGATCATCACCCACTATCACACAATCGCCATTAGTCAAATCCTGCATCAACAAAAAGTAAATCAATCAAAGGTTATTGCTCGATTTATTTAATAATCAATTCAACAAGAAGTGAAGGAAATACTAGTATTAAAAAAAAATTAGCGAGAAAGAAATGGAAGAAGTTTCCAATCCAATGCAAGCAACAAAGTTATAAACATAAAGAGAGATGGTGAACATGTAAAGCACTAATTCCAGTGATAATGGATCTTTTTCAACTCTAATTATGTCAATTTCAATAGTTCACAAAGAACCTAAGACCATGAGCAAAATTTAAAACATACTCCATCTTTTCCACAAAAAGAATCCCGTATGTAAAATTTGCAAACATTAGGGATGTAGCTGTGTTCTACGTTCATTCCTAAAAATAATAAGTTGTTAGTTCAGTAATGGTGACATGATAATGAAATTATAATAAAAAACTTGATCACACTTCCAATAAGAAGAAGACTCTATTTGTGGACAACAAAATTTGAAAGGACACTATTTGCGGAATAAACGCAAACAAGTTTTCATCGATTCAGCAAGCTATACTGTGTTTCAAATTTCACCACTCGTTATATTAAAGAATTTTTTCAAAACTAGTCCCATAATTCAAGAAACACAACATCATATTGTTGAAAAATTAGCAATTGACTGATGTATTGAAAAATTAGTAAACCAATAAAAAGTAGGGACTCAATAAAGGCAGACAAGTTTTCACCAATGCAGGAGCTATATTTGTGTTTCAAATTTCACCACTCATTATATTAAAGAAATTCACAGGAAGCAAGCATGGCAGCCAAAAGAAAACACTATCCCTTGGCATGATTAATAAATTGACAAACACTTGTCACACGGTTGAAACATTTCTTATTCATCTAATCAAGGAAAGGAATGTTTTTCCGTGTTCAAATCGCGTAGTAAAATCCTCTAAAACACAATTTCATGGTGCAAATCTTTGCTTTGGAGCTAAAGCAAGAATGAAAAGTAAAAAAAAATCAGTAGAAAAATTAAAAAAAATGATCCTCTTTATTCTTCTTCTTTTTTTAGCCTTGGCCTGTGAAAGATGAATTCTTCATCGTGTCGACGTCAAAAGAGAATAGGAGCCACCATTTAAATAAATTAACTATCAAGAGAGTTGTTAGTGGGTTGATAAAAAGCTATGGTACAACCACCGTACATTTACCTGAAATGAGTCGTATGCGATAGTACTGTGGCACCAAAAAATAGAATAATAAAGAGGATTGTAGCATTCATTTGCCAAGCACTGAGAGATGGCAATTTATATTAGGAATCCTATGAAGAGTAAATTTTTCTGAACGACAGCAATTGCTTAGGTGTGAACGAAAAAAAGTTCAGTAGGACAATCAATGGAAATTTACTTATCCAGACCATCTGTATGTAAATGCTAGGAATATTATCTTTAGATAGAAGTAAACTTTACAGAGGATGATCCTGTTTATATTCCGAGAAAATTGTATTCTGCCTTCTACAATCTGTTCTTCCAAGGGGCCAATAGTGGTGCGGGATTCAAGAATTTTATTTTGAAACTAGTTTCTGAAAATATACTTGCAGCCACATTGGTGGAATATGATAACCCTCACAATTAATTTGCACAAGAAAAAAAATGTAAAAATAAAATAAGTACCATGGAGCATTTTGAACATGACGTATATCACCAAAAGAATGATCGACATTGTAAAATTGCACTAAAAAATTAGTCTTTTAAAACCAGAAATTTTATTGAAAGAAACGTAGCATATAAAATATTAACAGACAATGGATAGTGGTCCAATATGAGAAACTGCACTATAGCTTAAGATTGTGTCACTATATGATAAATCATCACTGGTTTGGCAGCTTCAACCTTTTCCATATAATACTATACTCCACCTACGTATTGAAATTTGACTCATTTTGTTCAATTTCTCAAAGCTAATTCAACATATATTATAGCCATTTCTGAACCCCAAAATTCTAAATGAACATGTGTATAAATATACAACTTTATCCATTAAATACATGATTTTCATGCTACAAGAAAGAGAAAATTATTGATGCATACAGGAAATAGTCCCAATCAATTTCAATACTAGCGACAGCAAGCATTTCTCCTAGCATTGAGCATAATAAAGAGATCGAAAGAATAGGGAGGGATTGCTGAATTTTGTTTCGTGATATAATTACTGCACATTAGGGGGTTGATCCCTGATGTATAGTGGGATTATCCAAAACCGTAAAAAATATACTGCTACAGTCAAATCACACCCAAAAAACTAAATTATAGTAGCTTAACATAGCCCAAATGTCCACGATCAGTTTTGATTCAACAAGGCATTGTATTAATTGTTGCGAAAAGACCATTGTCCACAATATTTCAAAGGTTTCAGCTGTGGCCAAGCGTGTTCCACTTAGTTCACTAAGTAACAAATGAATTCACATCTGGATTAATGTTTATATGGGCTACAGTTAATTGTGATTAACCTTTTTTGGCCAAACCAATAGATAGGTGTGCAAGAGGCCAATGTCCACTTTGGCACTTAAGTGCAACTAGTACCTACCCACTTCCTATATCTCATTGGAACCATGGATGCATATATATATATACACATGCATTCTCTTCAGCTCAACTTCCATACAGGAAAAGGATACTTGATCAAGAAAATAAGAAGAAAAAACGAGTTAACAGAAACAACTAGCCATGAACTCAACCACGATAGATATTCTAAATGAAGATAAAACAGTTCTCAACCAGAAGAGGAAAATTCCTCTTCGTTTTTATGTTTCTTCTCTTGTGGAAAATACATGCAACCAAGATATGAGAAAGGTGATTCATAGTATCAAGGTTGGAATTGCATTGGTTTTGGTTTCACTTCTCTATCTCCTTGATCCACTCTTCAAACAAGTTGGGGAAAATGCCATGTGGGCTATCATGACAGTCGTGGTTGTCTTTGAGTTCTTTGCAGGT
Source organism: Panax notoginseng (assembly GCA_016801055.1). Classification (NCBI taxonomy): domain Eukaryota; kingdom Viridiplantae; phylum Streptophyta; class Magnoliopsida; order Apiales; family Araliaceae; genus Panax; species Panax notoginseng. Next base: position 10,443,065 of record CM029013.1, read on the forward strand.
TTGTCTTATATAATGTTAACAATTAGCAGGGTAGCTTGGTTGATTCATTGTAAACTCTCTAGCAAGTATTACTGCTATTTTACTTGGCCACTCTAAGGAGTTTAAAACGTATTACTCAAATATGTGTGCAGGTGCTACACTAAGCAAGGGTTTAAATCGTGCAGTTGGAACTATTTTAGGTGGTGGATTAGGTTGTTTGGCTGCAATTTTAGCAGATGAATTTGGAGGGATTGGCAATGCTGTAATTGTTGGAACTTCTGTGTTCATCTTTGGTAAGAATTAAGAACAAATCCAATGATAAGTGTAAATTGTTGTCTGAGTTTTTTTACATGGTTATTTCTTTTGCTGATGATATAATGAAACATTACACACACTATACAGCAATTTTAAAATTCTTGATGAGAAATTGTTCTGTGCACAAAAATCATGACCGAGAATCATATAATGTAAAGGGACAAGTTGGTTCTTTCTTTTGTCATACATAAGTAGTTACTAGTAGCAACAACGTATACAGTTACTTAAAAATTATAGTTTATGATTAATTCATGTGCTACATATCTGAAGGGACAAATATCATAGGTTCATCTATAAGGATTTTTAGGTCTTATTAGCAGATGTACCTGATATTTGAGTCCCGCTTCCTAACTTGAGTTTCGACGCTAGTTGGCTGCCTCTGACAAATGTGACTTCCATGATGAGTATATAGTTCTTGTCATATCAGGGACTTCTGTAGACTCATTATCGTAGCATATTTCACAATTATTGAGAATATCTAAAAAACATAATCGTGATACTAGGTGCTGCTGCGACATACTCCCGACTGATTCCAAGCATTAAAAGGAGATACGATTATGGGGTTCTGATCTTCATTCTTACCTTCAATCTGGTTGTGGTATCTGGTGTTCGAGCCGATAAATTCATGGAATTAGCCCGTCAGCGTCTCTTGACAATTGGAATGGGTTTTGCCGTCTGTATATTCACCAGCTTATTGATCTTTCCCATGTGGGCTAGTGATGAACTTCATGACTCGACAGCATCCAAGTTTGAAAAATTAGCTGGCTGTATAGAAGGTAACTTGTCACATATGTTGATATCTGATACATATGTACATATAATTTCCCAGTATATATTCTCTAAGCTTTAGATACTTCATATAATATAAAATCTGAAAGAAAAAAAGAATTGAAGCTCAAGAACACAGAAAACAAATTACAAAGTTTAATTTCTTTTACAATACCTTCTATGTTAGCTCATTTACTATCCCTCAAGCAGCAAGAAAGTAATTTAAGATAGCTTCTGTAATGTATGAGCAGGATGCTTGGACGAATACTTCAGTATAGTCGGAGAAAATGAAAACCAGCCAAGTGCTAATGTCAACAGTTGCAAGTCAGTGTTACACACAAAGTCAACTGAAGAGTCCCTGGTACATTATTTATTCTAAGAAATTCATTTCACTGGACAAAGATGGATTACACAAGCTTAAAATTCCTATAAACACCATAAATATATAAATGAAATCTTTAGCGGTAAAATATGTCGCTCCATTACTTGGAACATATTTACCTAATTTCAGTAGTTTGGAAACATGTGTAACTTAGGGATCCTTTGTTATGCAATTCAGGCTAATTTTGCAAAGTGGGAACCATGGCATGGAAAATTTGGGTTGAACTATCCTTGGGAGAAATATCTACGGATAGGAGAAGTTCTTAGAGAGCTTGCTGCAACCATTCTGTCCCTTAAAGGGTGTGTTCAATCACCTAAGCAGGTTTGGAATGCTCGTCTCTGTTATCTTTAAAGTGATGGAACATTGCCAATGATAATTGATTTAATTTATAAATATCTTTTACATCATTCATAAAATAAATGGTTAAATCATTATTATTTTCTTAATAAGTTAATAATTAATCTCGAATGTGTGATCAGCCATCATCAAAACCAAGACAAGAAATCAAAGAGCCATGCGAAATTGTTGGATCGAAACTTCTGCAGATTCTGAGAGAGCTTGGAGAAAGTATAACTAAAATGAAGAAGTGTCATGCTAAGATCTTGATAGCGCCAAAGCTGCAGTCCATGAAAATAGAGCTGAGCCTGGTTAAATCTCCAAAGCTAGAAGAAGCACAGAATGGTGAAGGTATTGCCATTGCAAGCTTTGTGTTCTTATTGATGGAGATGATGGAAAAGGTGGAAATATTAGCAAAAGAGGTGGAAGAACTAGGAGAGATGGCTGATTTCCAAAGTAAATAGCAGAGCAATGGGTGCTGTTACTTCGGTATATAACCATTGCAGCCAATTTTCGCACTATAAGTGTGTATATATGTATAAAAGAAAATGATGTTCACAGGAGAATTTATATCTCCTCACATCTCCCCCAGCTAAAACAGATGGAAAAAATTACTAGATCTATACACGGGACAATACATCATCTGAGACCACATACATATATATATTTAAGGAACTTATAAAAGTGAGCTCACTCCTGAATATGCATTTATAGCAATAATAAATCCTTTGCTTATTTAGGTATATCAGCACATTAAGTGTATGTGCTACCTTCATGTACAAGGTGCTTTTTCGATATACAAAGCAGTTAGATTGGCTATAAGTTCGTTGTTTTTGTGATACAAATTTATACCTTCCAGTCAGATATATTTTAACTGCGTCAGATTGGAAATAAGGAGTCATCATCTTTTGTGACACAAGTTTTTACTTTTTACAAAAAAAAGAAGAGAAAAAAGATTAGAATGGGGCTTGTTGACAAAATCCATCTAGAACTTGAAGTTTGACGGAGGAACTAAGACTATAAGCTAAGTCTACACTAATGTCATTAACCTCACTCAAGAACAGAATATCCTAATATACTAGAATACCAATATGAAATTCATACACTACTGGTTAAGATCTACCCGTAAAAATTATTCCTAATAACCATGATCCCTACACATCTGAATTATTAAAAAAACAGACTTTCTTAGTTACTTGGAAGCCCTCTATAAAAGCCTGCATACATATATTCTAAACAAGATAACGAAACATCTTACTCAATGACAATGAATTGGCCCATATTCATCAAAAACAGAGGAAAAATAATCAAGAGAAGCAGTAGCATAGGAATATTCAATAAACAATAATACAAGCAAGAAGGACAAAACTTGGTTGACATTGTCAACACAGGTGAAGAAACCCATAGACATCAAAAGTCATATCTCAGAAGAGAGGAAATAGCCAACAAGAAAGAGAAGATAACAGAGGAAAATGGGTTCTGCGAAAGTATATGTGACTGGATTGCTAATTGGATTATTTGGGCTATGCAGCGTTGTGAGAAGTGATCCAAACACTAAAGTGATGAGTGTGCTGTGTAATTCTGGAGTTTATGCGAAAAGCGACCCCTTCGCCATTAGTCTAGCCTATGTCCTTTCAGATTTAGAATCTGCTACACCTGCGCGCCAAGGTCATGACTATTACAACATCTCTCCTTACCCAAATGCTTTTGCCTATGGTCATGCTGCCTGTAACAAAAATCTTACAAGTTCAGATTGTAGCACCTGTCTTGCTGCTGCAAAAACAGCCATGTTCGGTACTTGTGACAGCCGGATTGGGGCTCGATCTGTTCTATATGATTGTACAATTAGGTATGAACAATACCCATTTGATGATTGATTTCTTAGCATTCGGTCAAAATGTTTCCTGGAATGTGTTATCCACCAATAATTTTTCAACAACCTTATCCACTTTTTATCTATTAGTAATGGGTTCTCTCACCTAACCCTTAATTTTCTTTCCCCATCATATTTATTTGGAGCCCTTGACTAATAATAATCTGGGTTTTGCTAGAAGTTTTCTATGGTTGGTATTGATTTATCATATTAACAATAAAATTGCAGGTAATTAGGCCAAAGCAATCTGGCTTGACTTAGTTGACTAGTTAATTTGTTTGCAGCAAACAAATTGCACTTATAGCATGGGTAATTTTGACATGCAAATAGAAACAATTACATAATTTACATTCTCATATAGAGCACAAAGATGGAAACTGTTGGCTGACATACCTTCACTATCATTTTATCAAATTTCGCCATTTCTTTTGGTGGAGAATTCGTCACTGCTTCTGGAAAAAATCTGTATGACCGACAAGACCAGCATAGTTACAACATCGGAATCAAAGCATTAAAAAGTACTGCGCTAAGCAATTCCCAATTACTTCCAATTCTAGCTGGATGTGTAATACCTAATAAAGCAAACACATAATTTCTTGGCATGAAAAGGGAAATTGAGATTGATTCACAGGAATGACGAAATATATAATGCGAGTATAACCTGTGTGTGGTATATAAGTTCTGTTATGCACATTTTTCAAATATTATGATCAAGGAGATTGTACCTTGTGCTCATGGGCACGATAGAGGACCTTTCGTTCTATGATCAATATTGACTTTTGCACATATGGGCATGATAGATGCAAAGGTGGATGATTGATGAAGGAAGAATTAGGCACTGAACAAATGCAAGCCAATCCCAAAGAAATTGGGAGAGAATTTCCATTTTCATTTGGGTGGTTTTTAAGAAAGAAAAATAGGAAAATGGAGAGTTAAAAGGGAAGTCTTATTTCCTTAACCCTCCCTCCCACCCAAAAGTAGTTACATTTGCCATTTTCTTTCCACATACAAAAAGTCATAATTCTTTTTATGTTAACATAAAATAACGCAATATTCTCAATTTATAATCATAATTTCATTATAAGAAATGGAAAAAATATATATATCATTAAAATTTAACTCATTGTGAAATAACATGTTTTAAATATTGTTGTGGAACAGAGGAAGTAATAACCTGTTTCTATATTATTATCCCTTCTTGCTAACCGGATGTATCAGTGTTTCTGTATTATTATCCCCAAAATCTCATCAGATCAAAAACAATCAAGAAAAAATAAAAGAACAATATAATATCAAGGACTCATGCTTACTCTATCCCCCATCACCTCATACAAACTGAACAAAAATCCTCAAATGGCAATGAAAATTTCCAGCTTTCTTTGCATGTTGCAAAATCCAGTAAAAATTTCAAGGACTCCTTACTTGCTTACAAATATAACTTTCTTTCTCTATTGATGAACTACAATTGCTAACAATCTTTTAGTACTTGTGTGTATGCCCTGTCAAGCAATAAATCTGCACGACAGCTCTATACAAAATGACCTGATTAAGCAATACATTACTAAATGACCGGATTAAAAAATACATTAAGACTCCACTTCCAAGATTACCTTTCCTTCCCCTCAAGTAATGGAAAATTTCTCAGGTATTCTTCTGCCATTGTATCATCTCAATGCTATACAATACGACAATTACATTTGGTGAAATGACTCGTGCCATAGTACACAGGGTCATAGTCGTTCGCTTTTCAGCTGGCAATGTCAACTTGTGCTGCCAAACTGGAGCTGTAGTATGAATTTGCCTTTGGTAGGTACTACGTAAAATAACCAGATAAGAACCGGGCAGAGATGAGCCACGCTGTTCCATAAATTGATGGTCATGCCGGTTCTTGTGAAGGCAGCAAAATTCTTTCTATAACCAATATAACGGAAATCAATGCTTACTAGTGTCAGCACGTTTACTATAATTTCTTTATGTCACACGAGGAGCATGAAAAGGTTCTGTTGAATTTCCTGTTCGGGAAAATTCCCTTTTGAGAAAGACTGCATAGAGAAGCTCGTTCCATGAATCAGGGACACCAGGCAGGCACCAGTGGCTGCAGTCTTGCCGATGTAGAGGAGCAGGCCCAGTTTCAGGCGCTAAATAATACAAAGATGAGTGTCCATCTTTCCTCTGTGATGTCATTAATGTCACATTCAAAAAGTCCAATTTCCTCATTTGCATCGTATCTAAGAGTTTAGAAATTTCTTCACTGACAATTCTTAACTGACTAGAAGTTTCAGATGAAACTGATGATGACCTTAAGTCGGGCAATGTTTCCAGGTGACAGCTACCACCAGTCTTCCAATCGCCACCTCTGTTAAATCAATTTACTTGAGTAAATGCTTAACTTTTAAGTTGCGACAAACAGATTATTATAACTCAGTACTTAGATTTAGTAGCATGCCATGTATCAACAAAACAAGAACAAATCATATTGTTGGTAATACTAACTAGTTCTTATTCCTTATTGTGGTGTTTGTTCTGTATGACTAATATTTCATACTTGCCTAGCATAGTGATAAGCTGATTTGGATGGAATTAATCTAGTTTAGTCTGTTATTAACTACATTCTAATGTAAGTATGATGCTGTATGAAAACTCTTTAGAGATTGACTACATCTGACAGCAATACAACTTGTTTAGAAATTAATGAAAAAGTACAGAAGTTAAAACAGCAATGAAAGAAAGATAAGGAAACCTACAATTTCAGTATTCAACCATATATCATATTGCAAGAATTTCAAGAATGTTTTAAAGACAATCAGGGCATGAGGAAACAGTTGTATGAACGTGTGATTTTCATAAATCAACGTGACAACGTCAATGAAACCACTGAGAGAAAAACTGCCTCACCATTTTCATTCAATTTGGCCATTCATACATGCCCTACAAGGTCTAAGTTCAATTTTAAGACCTTTTTCTTTTCTTCATATAAATGATTATTATTTTTCATAACAGATGCATATTTTCCCTTACAGATACATGTAAATTGATGCATTTTTACAACTGAAATGCTTCAGAAAAAAATGAATGGACTGACTACAATTTGAGGGACTTCAGAAAAGGCCCTAGTTATTATTCTGTACTCTGTAGCATTCTCCTAGAACTCTTTGATCATGTTCGCTGGTATTGAAACAGTTACCAGTAAAACTTGTCAAATGATTTTTGAAATAGTAACCAGTAAAATTTAAAATTCAGTATCACTATCCACATAATTGCTAACTGAAAAGGATCTCAGAACACTGAAAGCCGGACAGCATCAAGCATGAATAAAGAACTACTATGCTACGTTTGGATTGGAGGAATGGAACTGTTGAAGGAATGCAATAGAGAAGGGGAATGGAATGGTTAGTGGAATGATTCATTCCATTACTGAATGGAATGAATCCTTCCCCAAGGAATAAAATTCACAAATTTGGCAAGAATGGGAATGGTTCATTCCATTCCAGTGGAACAACCAACAACAATTTTTTTCATTCTATAGGAATGAGTCATTTCATTCTCACCTTAATTCTTGCAGTCCAAATGTAGCATTAGGGAATAATAATGACACATCCTAAGAAATCTTCTTTTACCCTTTTTGTCATATCATTTTCTGTCCAAACCATGTTTATTCATTATATAAATTCAAGGGTTGGAACTCTTTCAATTTTCCTAATTACTTCTTACATAAAGATCAAGTAACTTATCACCCAAACTTAAACATCAACTAGTAGCAGAAAGATATCAAAATTACGGATTAATTAGAGATGTGAATCCATTTATTATAATCTTAAAAGCACTTGATATTAAATGAGGCCAATGTTTCCTGAGTTCAAGGAAACATAAATATCAAGAATAATAATGACACATACCTAAAATGCACAGGAGCAAAGCTTCTAAAGAAAACCTGGGTCTTGCTCATATTTACTTCACTACTTAACCAATTCAACACTTTCTCAATCGACCTCCGCTGTGCACTTTCTACACTCATCTCCATCTTCACTTCTTTTCCTTCTTGGAAGTAACAACCCCTAACATGGATTCGGTGGTCAGACAAAATAAGTATAAGTTAACTGAATGACGTCCTATCTGTCAAGAATCATAAGAAAAATGTAAAGAAACTCGTTCATAGAAAAGAAACCCGGAAAGACGATCCTTACTCCCTGATAGTCTTCTCATAATTCCACCAATGGCCACTGTTCAAAACCAACACATCAGCACCTTTCCATCGCCAGGAACTCCAGTCCAACTGATCCAGTTTCAAAGTAGTCTTGACCTTTTCTGGAGCTCCAGCAGGAGCCCGACTCTGCAGCACTAGAAATGGAGCACGGTAGTACTCAACGGTGCAGTTAAAATCCCTAAACTTGTAAACCAAGAACCCTGTGTGCTTCGTGATTGGATTCCCGTTCACTTCGTATATTGATGTCTTATTAGGAACTGCAGAAAAGAGCATGCAGAGAAGGGACTCCCATTGGTTTCTTCCAATTGAGTCGCCAACAAATACAAACCGACGATTCCTCAGCTTTTCCAACATAATCTTTGCATCAAATCTGTTTCCAAATTAACAGGAGAATATAAGAAACTACCTTTCTTATACTTAGATAATCAGTGTTGTTTACACTTTCCAATTAATGACATGCATATAAATATCAAATCACCCCCTTCAAAACTTACAAAAAATTATCAGCACAATTATAAATGATTGTTAAATCAGAGGTATATGCATTAAACTGTGATAGAGGGAAAGCCTGCAACTACCTTCACTTAGATAATAACAATAGGTTTGCCATTTGCTTTCCTTGATAGGTGATGCAAAAACTAGTATTAAAAGAAAGTAAGCTAAAGTTAAAAGTTCTAAAGAAGGTTAAACAAAACTCACAAAGACAAGTGAAATCGGACATGGCAGGGTTGTTGACCCTGAATGACATTAATTGGAAGTCAAATGGATGACAATAGCACTAGAATCAAACTACTTCCCACCAGAGTTTTACAAAATAACAGCTAAACACCAAACAACTTAGAAAACAATACCCAAATTAATAGCTCTTCGAATCCTTTTTCATGATAAAATTAATCTTTTTGACCTATTGCTTTCTAGTGTGGCAGCATTCCATTCTTGATTCACAACAAGAAACGTGCAAGTCAAATTAGGAGTATATCAAGACGAAATCAACTAGAGATACATATAATACTCTATCGAATGACCCAAAAATGAAATTTCCTCCAATTCTCCAACAGAGAAATTCATCACAAGTATTTATAAGTATGCTTTCAAATAATTTCATATTCATTAAACCACAGTTTTAAATCAGTAAACTGAGAGTTCAAAAATAGAAACACACACACAAACCAATATATATAGAGAGAGATTAGAGTGTACCTAGGCAAGTTGCAATTTTTAGGCTGCCAACGCCATTTAGTGTAGAATTTATCACGCCTACCATTTTCAGAACATCTAAAGCCTTCATCTATGAACAAGCAATCCTCAGACTCATAAAGTGGATAACTTTCATCCCATACCCAATTACCATCAAACAAATCACACCCACCATCACTCTCTTCAAGAAACCCAACCCGCTTCACCGGTAACCCATTATGCCCGAACCAGGTGATCAATCTGGGCTGCCCAGGAAAGCCAAATACTTTGGTCACAGCCCGATAATCCAACAAAAAGAAACAGAAAATGAAGCAAACACTGATTAAGAAGCAGCCGAGAACTCCAGGAGAGGGCTCAAGAGGCTTCAAGCGCTTGAATTTCTTGAAGAATTCCAGGTAGGTTAGTTTTTTGAATACTCTACCAACTGTGTTCTCACTCATTCTTGAATTACGAGGGTGTGCAGTGTGCTCAATAGGGGCCAAAAAAAGGTCTCTTGGATATTGGGTGTTGGAGAGAGAAAAGTAAAAGAGATATCTTGAAAAACAAATATATAGAGAGAGAGAGAGAGAAACCGAAAGAAAAAGGGAAGTGGTGAAAGAACTGTTTAGTGGGTCATGATTTTGAGGTTTAAAAGATTAGTACAAATTCAAGTTTCAACATTTGTAAACGGTATACAGGGTATTTGAGGAGAGATAAAGTGGAGACCGCAGAGAGAGGACAGAGCTAGAAGATGAGACATGATGGAGTCTGGACAAAGACAAGCATTCATAGCAAAAAAGGGATCTTTTTTATAAAATTAAAAAAAAAATGATTATTTTTCATTGGTTTTATTTTTTACCAAATAAAAGCACAAGAAAGCATTATTAATTCACAGCTTTGTGTTACAATTTTCACCTAATTTAAGCAGAAAGTATAAAAACACTTGATAGGACTATGGGATAAACGACCCCGACTGATAGGATTTTCTCTATTTTAAATGAAATGAAATTTATAAAATTTTTATTATCGTCTCTCGTCGTTATGATATTTTATTTTAATATATTTTAAATTTGGTTGATGAATAATTAAGGTAAACGAAGAGTTTATTTATTTATTTTTATATATACTCTAAAATATTTGAACTTAAATGGAAATACGTGTGAGAGAGAATCCAGGGAGGGAATGGTGGGAGAAAATGTTTGTTTTCTTTTACTCTGTCTCTGTTTGGAGAATAGAAAACTGCTACTCTAATAAAAAGTATCCGACAAAAAAGAAAGGAAAGGATGATTAAGGGGAGGAGGAAACAAAGTTACTCAAAACTTAATTACCTATCTATATACTCCATTTATATTATTTATCTATATTATAAAGCGGAGGAGTTTTTTGACAATTAATTTTTATGAAACACTGTCACGAATTAAAAATACATAATAACTTATTTAATTTGCACACACTAAATATATTTTACGGGGCTGCATAACAATTTACCATCTTTTCCCTTCCAAACAAAACTTTGCCAAAATATTATTTCTCGAATCGGTCTTCCTGGTTTCCATCCCAATTTTCTTGTTCCCATCTACATCTCATTCGAAATCTAACCAAGAATATTGAAATTCCTCTATCAAACCTCATTTTTCTACTCTTAACTTCCCACTCTTCCTTATTCCACTCATTTCCATTTTCCTGAAGAATAATATTATATGCACAAATAACAGATCGTTTCCTTTTTATTTTTTTTGTACAATTGCTAATAGAAATATTGGAATGCGAAGGAAGAAAAAAAATGATCTGTTAAATAATAATAAATTTTTTTATAATAGTTGAGAATACGGTGTCATCCATTATCAAAAGCAACAGTATTCTTTTTATGAAACAAATTATTTTAAACAAACCATTAATTTTTTTATTAAATAAAGAAAATATTACAAAATTGAGTTAAACACGTATTCGTGTCAACGATACTAGTATTCCCTAATTACTAAGAATGTCCATTTGGACTCAAGAGGTTGGACGCTAGTTTTTCTTTCCCTCCTTTTCTTGGACACTAACAAACAAAATCTCAAGTCTCAAATATATATATATATATATATATATATATATATATATATATATAGGGATAATGGATCTTCATCCATAATAACCGGTTGACACCGACATTATTTCAACGATTATGATTTTAACTGTTAATTTCAATAATATAAGACTGAGATTTAATAATATTTTTCTCCTACCGCAACAAGCTCTTGGGATAGAAAGCTAATATCCAAATTGCCCCTCATGGTATAAGGACTCCTGCGTAACAACTAACAAGCTCATGCGGCAGGACTGAGAATACAAGGGACCATTCATGAAAAAATGACGTTTGAAAAAAGTCATTAGCTTTAAATTAAGATTATTATTTTAGTGTTATTTTATTTGTAGTAGGTGCATAAATTAATTTATAAATAATGAGTTAAAAACTAATTGATATGTTTTAAAATGAGTGATAAATTTTAATTTTTAAAATTTATATAATTGTTATGGTAATTTGTAAAAATTAAATTATTTTATATTAATTTTAAATCAAATTTATTTTAAAAATTAATTTGTAATTTTGAGAAAGAGAGAATACAATTTTAAAACAAATAGGCAAAAATAAATTATAGCCAAATTTAAGATATATTTCTTTATGTCCAAGTTGACTTCAACCTCTCATTGACAATCTTTCAAGGAGTCTTATGTTATCTTTAAAAGCTGGATAATAATTTTTTATTTGTTCCCAAAAAAATAAATGTTAGTTCTTACAAAATAATATAAAAATCATTTGTTAAATTAAATAGACACATAAAATAATAAATATGGAATTATTAAAATACAAAAATATGTATCAACAATCAAACTCCCAAAAAAATAATGCAATATGTTAATCTTAGTAGTTCTTCAACACAAAAATGAAGAAACAAGTCGTGGTGATAATCTGACATCCAAGATTGAAAAGATCTATCGTCACCAATTAGCACAATGAAGAATAATTCTCATAAATAGTCCCTATAGTAAATAAAATAATATCACGTAAGACATGATAATAAAACTCTTTGCAAACAGAAAAAACTAATCGTTCGACGCACACCAAGAAAAAAAAGCTCTCGTATAAAGGGAGAATAAAATATTACTACCATAAAAAAATTTATAAAAAAAAAAGAGCATAAAAAAGAAACCTAAGAGTAATATTTTAAAAAAGGAGGAGAACACTCCCCAAATCTAAAATAAAAATAAAAATTCTTGACTAGAGAAAAAAATAGAAAGAAGAGAGATTGGCAAATTCAATCATTTTTGTTTTGTGGCGTATAATATAATTCATATTCAAGAATGAATACAACATATTTGATATTTATACGTCTTACTCATGATTGAATTTTCCACCGTCACACCAATCATATACTCCATATTTTATATAAGGAAAAGTCAATTCCATGTTGCATTGCATTTAGACCACAAATCAAGAACGTGGGTTTCCTCAATCCATAAAAAATCTATTCGTATCCCACCAGTGTTGACATCTTTTCTATTCCTTTCTTATTACTCCATAAAGAAAGAGTGGAATAAGAATGTAAGGTGATACACTGCACACACCCACCCAAGTTGAGGTTGTAGTCGGTGCATATTACTATTATTATTAAGAAGACATATAGACAGACTATATTCATTCCCAATTCAGAATTCAGAATCTAAATACATCATCATAGATTTTAGTATCATATTCATTTATTTTATTTGTTAATACTAATCACCAAAGTTCATTCATACTTCAATAATACTAATAAACATAAACTGTGACATTAGATATTAAGTCAAGCATAATGTGACCATTAATTTCATCAAGAGTGAGAAATACAGCAGCAACTTGTCAACTCTCCAGATAACAGAAGCTGAGGGCCTGAGCATCTCCGGCAGATAGATTATCATGTGGACTATCTTGTGAATTATAATATAAAAAAATTAAAATAATCAATGAATTTAAAAAAATTCCAACGACCATGATTTTTCATCTAAAAAATAAATTAAAAAAATATTATCAATAAAAAACAAAAATCAAATATAATAAAAATATAAACTATTATTAACAAAATACTTACAATTGTTAAATATTGAAGTAGTTGATTGAAACATATAAAATGTATTGAATTATTGTACATATTTATAGATTTTTTAATTAACCTTTCAATTTTTATCTGATACAATTCTTTATTACCGTTCTAATCCAATTTCTATCCGTTGCTTTCCCCTTCGTCTTCTTCACTTCAGTATCTTCTTCTCCTTTTATGTCTTTTTCAACATCCCTTCATCTCCTTTTCTTTTTCTTCATCCTCTCTCCCATTTAAATATATTAAAATTATAGTCCACGAGATTTTGGTTCCTTGATTTGATCGGTTTGGATCACCGGAAAAATAGCTCGACTATATTTAGTCCATCTGCTTGACCAAAATCTGCTTCCTAAACTAAATATAGTCCATGATTTTCGCTGCTCCCACCTCCTGAAGTTTGCTCTGAGGTCTTGCAGAGAGTAATACTATTATGTACTCTCTACATATTAGGGCCTACTCAGAGTAGTACACTACAAAGGATTGCTTCAAGGATCTTCATTAATTACCGAAGATAGCCAAATGGCCGCCAACCCCATTAAATGCCCACTATTCACATAAAGCTAACAACATAAAGCTAACAGTATGCCTTCTTTTAGGATTCTTTCAAGATATCATACAGAGGGAATGCATCAAGTACCAAGCCCAAATGGCTAATACAATTAAATACATGGCGCTACAAAGAAACTAGCTTGGAAAAAACAGGCTTCAAACATCAATGGAAGTTCATACAAATAAATGGATAAAGTATGCGACTTCTTATTACCTAATCAAAATTGAATTTTACGTCAAAGAGTACAGAGACGACAGGTCGGTCAGACAAGAAAGCATTTACAGATAACATTGTTTTCAGAATGAAGCGACCGCTTCCGTTTCACAAGATATAGTAACAGAATGCGACGAACGCAGTAATGCCACTTAGTATACAAAGTCTATCTAACCTGCTTTCATTTCTCACCTTCTCCTCCTTTAGCTCACTCTGCACTTTCGAGTACAAGTGGCACGACTCTAGGGCCTCGCTATAATTCTTGCTCCTACGGCAGCTTAGAGATTCTTTGAGGACGAGCAAGCTGTTTCTTCCATTAACATGAGCCCCTTCCATGTCTCCCAGTTGCATGCTTAATTCCGTTAATTTGAGACTTGTCTGAACACCCCCATTCCCATTAGTGTGGATCACTCTGAACTTCATCATAAGGATGCATTCTACTACTTGACATGGAAGAATGTCCTTGGCAGGAAGAATGGATCCAAAGCGTATCAAGAAATCCTTGTCTGTTGGCCAATGCCTTTGCCCTCCAAGAGGACTCCAGCTTGATAAATTAACAGCCTGCTTTATTTTTCTATTCACAACAATCCAACTGAGTTGGATTCCATCACGGAGTTCCTGCCAGAGCTTCCCATCTTTCCTCTCCCTCTCCATGGATGTAATTGGAGGTAAACCATCGGTTTCCGAAAGAGTAACCTCACCTGCATGGTCATCATCTCTTGCTGAGTAGGTAAGAAGATCTACCCGAAATGGACAGTTGGAAAACCAACCATTGAAGCCGTTTGCGTTAGGAATGCCCCAGAGGACTTTGGAGCAGATTGTCTTGTCTTTAAATCTAACATCTACAATGGAGACAAAATCAGATGGCGAAATATTTTCAAATTCATCCATGTCACCATAGTATTCAGCCTCGGTCCATTCTTCACGATACTCAACATAATCGTTCCATCGAAACTCTGGAACTTCTTTGTTTACAATAAGGGGGAAGCAATCTGCATAAAACTTTTTAAATCCACCAATTGATGTTATCAGGCTTTTGACATCTTCCCTGTTGGTTGATGGCCACATTGAAGAGCATACATTTTCCCATAATCTCTCTTCTTTTGAGATAGAAGAGAAAGCTGCACAAGCACATGCAGCACTAGCTAAAGTTGCCCCATCCAGACGCCTCAATATGTCGTAGAAAAGATCACTGCTCAAAGCTGCTGCCATATTTTCAGCTGGTGCAACCAACATTTTCAAAGTTCATTTATCATCTGAAAATCAAATCACAAGCAAACAATTAGAGATATGTTAAAAGATGTGTATCATTAAGGAGAGCTATCCAGCCAATCACATAGTGCTGAAATCAGAAAACCAGAACCAAACAAAGTGGGTGCCTAAAAGAACTAGTATAGACACCAGCTTGGCAACATCATGCCCCCCCCCCCTCCTTTCTCTCTTTTTTCCCATTCAGTCAATCGCTACATGTTTAAAATAGTAGTGAGGATGTGTTTCAAATCCTACCTATACCAATTCGGAAATGTAATACCAACAATGCATCCCCCAAAATTTAACTTCAAATCCCGGGAATAGTACAACAGTAGCGGATATTAGGATGAGATAATATCTATGATTATCCATAATTAGCACGTACAGGTAGCCCTCCATATATTTTTTTATATAATCCTAAATATGGGCTAGATTTTCCTCTGTATGAAAATGACAGAACTGGATCATTCTTCAAAAAGCAATTCTCTCACCCCTGCAAATAGTCAATAAATTTCTTCGTAGACATATTAGTACACATATATTGCAACCATGCCCCCACCAAGACAATAACTAAGAAACATCCCTCAGCTTGGAGTCTAACCTGTGATTTACACTTTCATTCTCTCCTTCACACAAATAACATCTAATTCTTGTCTAAAGCAATGGGCATTAGATTTAGTTACTCAATGGCCAGTTAAAAGACCAATGGATGATGAACGAATAGCTAGATTCCACCTAAGAAAGATACTAGAAATTTAAGCTGGCGGTTTCTTCACTAGAAATTAAAAAAGCCCTTAACTTCAAGGTCTTCAAGCAAACTTGTTAAACATACAAAAAGGAAAAGCCATAAAATATTTCTCATTTCATACAGTAGTATGATGAAATCACCATTACAAGAAAAGGGTATCGCTCATAGAAAATCAAACCAAAATCATGTATAAATACACCAGGATTGGTGGGTTAAGAATTGTCGGACTTCAGCTGAGCTCAACCATGGTGACTGGATCACACAAATTTGAACGGTATATATCAGTATTACAGAATCAAATAATATTACCCAACTCAAGAAATAGCATATACTGATGTCATATACTAAATCAATAATTCTTCCTGATAAAACAGCTATCACCGAACATCATCACTCAACAACAATTTATGCACCAAACTAAGAATAAAAAGAATCATAATTTAAAAAATAGAATTCAAGATTCATTTCAAGAAAATCAAGAAACATAAAGGGGAAGAAGAGAGTGGATTCACCTGAGAGGCAGGAAGTAGATATTTTTTCAAGGGACCCTGAACTTTGATTTATGAAATAAATACTGGGAAGCGATTGCTTTTGTGATTTATGTAATTATTGAAATGATCAGTGGGTGGAATTTGTGTGAGAGACATAACGAGAGAGAGAGAGAAGAAGAAGAAGAAAGAAATCTCGACACGTTTGACGTATTGATGAATCAGTTTTACGATTTCATCAATGGAATTAAATTTCGTGGTTGCCACATTTTGTGAGCCTCTTTCTTATGAAACAAATTGACACCCACAATAAGTACCCAGCAGAGCACCACCCATTTATATATTTATATCCAATGTATTTAAAAATATCTTCTCCAAATTAATTATAATTGACATTTTGACTTTATTAATAAAATATTGTACTATTATGTAAGAATAATATTAATATGAAGTACATTCTCAGATCTCCTCTGCTATATCCAAGTTTATTTTAAAGTAATGAAGTAATTCTTTTGTTAGAAAGAAAGAGTCTTGCATGTTATTCCAATTCTGTTAATAATAACAAAATTTTCGTAAGTCACGTATTAAGTATTTTATGTCATTTTATACTTTAAAATAAAAATATATTTTTAATTTCAACTGCATGGACTAAAAGAATGAATATTTAATTTTCAAACGAGAAGAGAAGAGTAATAAATTTGGAATGATAAAATAGTGTTTGCTATATATAATCAAGCGAGTACTTTTTTAAAAAGAAATTGAAACTCTTGGACAATTTTAAAGGAAGAAAGAAGGTAAAAGAAAATAATTCCTAATGATTTTCTTAAAGCCAACTCCTAAGATTGGTTAAGAAAGAAGAACATGTAATAATTATTAAATTATATAACGAATAACCAACAAAATTGTCGTTGAGATCTTAGCCAAACTCTGAATATTAGTTAAGATTAGTATATTTTCTTCGTATTCCTTATAATCAAGTGAGTACTTTTTAAAAGAATGAGCTAACTTGACTTTTAGGTTTTAGATTCGATTTTTATTGAAGTGAATTTAGGTGTGTGTTTTTTATGCGAGTCTTATTTGTAAGTTTATTTCTTCCTCTTCTAATGAAGTTTGATCGATTCTTGATATTTATAGTGAATGATGTACTTAATCATGTTATTATATTGTACTTCCTAAAAAAATGAAACTTCAAAAAAAATCAACTAAATTTACTAATTGTTGTTACAATTGACTATTTTTTAGATTGTCTGTTATTTTATTTGAAAGGATTATTCGTTCAATTCTTTGTTTGTAATCTTTTCATTTTTTTGTAATATATTACGGTTTCACTGGAATGCGGCTCTATTTTTCTCTACTATATTCAACCTATTGAAGTGTTTGTTAAAAAAAAATTTCAAATATAAATTGAAGACAAATTATATTTTGGTTGAGGCTCTCGCAATGGTTGCTAAGCGCATTCATTTCATAAGATTTAGAAGATTAATTAGCATAGTGGCGAAATTAATAATTGTAAAGTAATAATGAGACAAATGCTATATATATATATATATATACACAAGTATCTTAAACTTACCTTTATTGAGCTCATCCCGAGCTCACTCTGTCTTTTTTTTTTTTAATAAAAAAAAACATAACTAATAAAAAATGTATAATAATTTTTGGAATTGAAAGTTTTTAAAAAAAAAGTGTTTTAGGTGTGATTTGGGTACATATAACAAAACAGTGTTGTACAGACTGTATAAGACTGTTTTGTTATATGTACCCAAATCATACCCAAAACATTTTTTTTTTAAAACTTTCAATTCCAAAAATTATTATACATTTTTTATTAGTTATGTTTTTTTTATAAAAAAAAAACAGGATAAGCTCGGGGTGAACTCAATAAAAATAAATTTAAGATACTTGCTCTATATATATATATATATATATATATATATATATATATATCTTCTTTTTGACATATATGAGAAATTAATATTGTCACTCTACCAACCGGAAGATGTGATTTATTTTAATATAAATAATGATGCTTGGTGTGATGATGCACATAATAGTTCGAAGAGTTTGATAATTGTACGAAGTTCAGATGCCAAATAATATTATATTTATATGTGGACCTCTCTACCTTACCCTATTTATTTAAAGGAAAAAGCTACAATATCCTATTAATTTTAAAAATCCCTACAAACACCTCCATCGCACTACCCTTATTTCCTATTTGAAAGATAATAATTTCATTTCGTCTTCTTTTTATGTCATTATTATTGTATCATTTTAGAATAATACACACAAGACAAGATATATATATATATATATATATGGGTTGTTATTTTCTTTTCTTTATAAAATAAGAATTTTCTTTTTCATAAATCTTAAATGATAAGGATATGAGATATTCTTATCACAAAGTCAATTAAAATAATAGTAGTAATAGTTTATTAGTAAATACTAAGACTAGATCTTTACGTACAATTTTAATGATGCACGTTATTTATTATTACCAATCCAACCACCTCACTTTCCCAATTTTATAATGTGTGGGTTTCATTTCATAGAATCAGTGTGATATGCAACATATATATTTCCTTAAGGAGATGAACAAATATAATATTCCCTCCCTCCATGATAAAAATCTTTATTACTATTTTAGGTAATTTATTGTTAAATGTCTATTTTTTTTAATAACCAAACTTTTATACATATTTTTTTATTATACCCGTAACATTAAATATCTCATACTTTTCTTATTCTAATTATCTCTCCATATTTAATGATATTATTATGGATAATTATGTCATTTCATTCATCTTTTTAATATGCGTGAAAAGTTCGTCAGGATAAATATGGGGATGATCTGATGATGGATACAACCCAAACATATATATAGTTAGTTAATGAATTTTTATATAAACTTAATACATGTCAAAACAGGAGTTGATGAGATGCACTTGGTTCTTTCTTGTCTTGCGGAGTATATAATATACTAATATAATATAATAATAGTAGTAGTACATAAGGTGAGAAAGCTTTAGGTGACCTAATGCATGGTAGAAAATTAAATAGAATTGTTGTCACCTTCCACACAACTATATATATATATATATATTTACCCTCTAAATTTATTGATGTGTCTAGTCCAATATTGACAAAATAGGAATCAATTTTTCAGAACAAAAAATATAAAATTAAAAACTATTTGTTACGAAAAAGAGTGAGAGTGAGCTCACCACCAAAACTCATAAAAAAGTTAGACATTAAAAACATAGTGGATGGTTAGTTTTTAGAGAATATGAAGAAACTGCAGGACACTATGACCAATATATATATTTATATTTATAGTCATGGCTTTATCGCACAAAGTCCAAAAGGTTTTATTGACAAAGTCGGGGCATTACGAAAATCGAACTCGGGATCTCTCGCACCCAAAGCAAGAATCATACCACTAGACCAAATGCCCTTCGTATTCTGAACGTCTGCGAAAAGTATATTGAGCAGTAATTGTCGACTTCAAAACTAGAATTTCCAAACATAGTAATTAATCACTTTAAACTTTGTACCTGTATTTTATGATTTTGTACTCCCTCAGGCCTCAGTCAAGAAAATAAAAAACTAACAATATGTGACTATTTTAAAAAATATCTTGCTACTTCCACCAGCACCAAGTCCTCCACTCCTCCCCCAATCAGCCTCACCATTCAAGCATAAGAAGAGGGACCGAACTCATTTAGTGTGGCAGTGGGACCCTATTCATGTATAGATGTATTCACGAGTGTAGGACCAATTTATTATTTATGTGAAAAAAATATAAAAACAGGTCAAGGTCACACTAACCAACAAAACAATATATGTGAAAATAATAATTATAATATTGGAAAGCTAAAGCTTTTCATTGAAAAATGCGTAAACTACACATTACAGGAGAATAGTACTCGTAAAGGTTACTGATGTGGTTTGTGACAACGGAATCAAACGTTGGAGATCATGGGATTTGCATAGAATTGTTGCCTTAATTCCTAATTATACTAAGAAATAATAACATCAGAACATTCATTTGAGGTACTCCTAAAAGGTTACCATATTAACTCTCACAGTACAAATCGACCAAATTTCACAAAAAATTGGAATACTGCAACAGGACTAACGGCCTCGACCACGGCCGCGCCCGCGACCACGTCCCCGACCACGCCCTATCACCCTCCCTGTATACGGAAAATTTGGAAAGAGAAAACATTAACAACTAGTAACAAACAAATAAACAGAACCAAAGCTCAGATAATAATATTACAAAGTGCGCAGTTGCAGCCAAAGAGAGTTGCAATACCTGCAGCAGTTGGCTTCTTGGGCTTGACCCTAGGTGTCTCTTCCACCAGCAAAGTCTCAAGATTTATACTGTCAGGCAGGATATAGTACCGAATGTTGTTGCCCCTGACACTCAGGTGATCTAGAGTTACCGGATTTTTTCCCTTGAGTGTGAGTTTTACTGTCTTCAAATGTGTGTTCATACTAATATCCACACCTAAAATGCCAACAGGCCAGAGTCAGAAATTGTGCCAGTAAATCAACAAAATTTATTATTTCTCATGCTTGCTACAAAGTAAACATTGTAAGAGACGATAGCATCAGAAGCAGCTTTTAACTACAGGTTCTCATAAAAGCAATTCAAAAAGGAAATTCCATTACTTGTTGAAGACGCGAATACGCACAAGAACAACTGTTATGCAAAATTGCAAATGAATCTGTCATAGTCTTATCAGGGAAAAATAATTCGAGTACAATGCAGGATCAT
Source organism: Panax notoginseng (assembly GCA_016801055.1). Lineage (NCBI taxonomy): Eukaryota > Viridiplantae > Streptophyta > Magnoliopsida > Apiales > Araliaceae > Panax > Panax notoginseng. The sequence continues at coordinate 10,464,258 of CM029013.1, forward strand.
ATTGTCAAAATTCAATACTTCTAAGGGGATGTATTGCTATTTGAAGGTAGTAAAAAATGGAAGTTCTAATGGTAGGAGTTTGTAGTTGGTGTAACTCCCTCCATCCAGAAAAGATAGTTGGATTTAATTTGGATGCTTTTGGCACAAACTAAGAACGGCTGAAAATATTTTTAAAATTTTTAATATACACTTTTTAAATTTAATTTTGATGATAATTTAACGTCCGGTCACTACCCATCGCGTATGCATTGGATAAACCATCAAGTGGATGGACTATCCACCAACCGTGCAGTACAGATAATCTCATAATAAACTATATGCGGGTGGTTCAAGCAAATAATTACCTTGGAGGGGTATTAAACATGTATTATGCCAAAGAAAAGCCTACTAAGCTCACTATCACTTGGACTAAACCATTGGATTTTTTTCAATTTTTTTTGACAAGTAAGATACCATCAAAGTGCAAAATGGGTGAACCCCAACTTCACCCATGGTATATATGCATAGGAGAGATAAGACATTGGGGTTGTAATCTATGTTTGCGTTTGAGTTATTTGTGCATTATATTCTCATATATATTAAGGATATTTTGAATGTGTTTAGTGCAACTTGAAATTTGGGTATTACTTTTTTTAAATAAAAAAATTGCTACTTTTTCAGCACGAAGAAAGTATGTTATAAGAAACTCGATTTTAATTACAGTGAGGTTCAATTATATCCTGAACTATAAACAGAAGTTTTCAGCATATAATTCAAGGGTAGGAAAGGATTTATCTCAGATCACAATCAGAGTAAGAGGTACACCTATATCAACCCACCTAGACTACAGTCACCATGATGGAAAATGGAAATGGTATGCACTTACATATCCACTGCATTGTACTTCCGGTAAGTGGTACCTATTATGACGCAATCTCGTCCTAAAGCATATCCTGCTTTGAGAAGGGAAAACTATAATCATCCAGACAGTGTTGGTTACTTGGTTTTCATAACTGTACCAGCTAAATAAACAAAATATGAGGTTAAGGATGAAGCACTACATAAATCTGGATATTAAATAGCAAGTACACCTTTGATATGTGGGTTGAATAAAAATGCATCAGTTATCAGGTGTGGGGGTTTAAATTGAATGTCCAAGTATGTTTTACGTCAAATTTGACAGTGACAATTTTCAACGTGCCAAGAAATCAAATTCAGGTTGCAAAGCGATTTTTCTCTCCAATTAGCATCGACACTTTCTTTGTAACTATCATAGACTTCGGAGAAACATCAAAAGCTTTCTTGCAATCTGATTACCAACTACAAGAATTTATAAGCTACCCATGAATTCTTATATAAATTCTTACAATAGCTAAAAAATGCACATAAACCCCAAAATTTTGATATTTCAGTACTAAAGTGTCGTAGAGATCCTATGGGTTCAACTATTCCAATCTTGAAGCAGAATACTAAACATTCAACAACTCTGTAGTTTCAACTAGGAGCCAAGAACATTGTTTTTGCTTGAACTTCACACCCAAAATTTAAAGAGAAAATCACAAAAAAGTAGCAAATCCGTATAAAGGTTTTGCTTGAAAGTTAGAAAGAGGCAATGAATTGTAAAAACTTATGAAAGCATATAAGCATAAAGATTTAAAAATGTAAGACCTAATTCACGCTAACCAAACAAGATGAGAAGAGAGGGGGACAAACCTGTGATGGTGCCGTGAACAACAGTTCCGTTCTTAAGCTCAATCGAGACGGTCTCATTATTTAACTTCATCAAAAACCTACTCATACAAATTCACATACTTTAACTAAAAATCAACAGATTTAACGAAATTAAACAATAAATCATACAGAATAATAAAATTTTAAAGGAAAATAACAGACCTAACGAGCTTCATTGTTACAGAATGAAGAAGACAGACGCTTGGCTCTTTCTCAATAAGTAGTCGCAGCAAAAGCAAAGTCTGTGAGAAAAGAGAGGGTTAAGGGCAGGTTTGTGCTCATCGGTCGTCTTCCACAATCTGACGACGTCGTACTAATGACCAACTGATGTTTTTGGATCGGACTCCACTCTGTATCTTTTAGCGTAATAAAACCTGATAAAAGAACTTAAGAGCCAAGCTCTTTCTGGGAGCTGACCTGATGGGCTTTTTACATATACTAGCCATTGGGCAAAGGCCTTTTGTAAAATAGCCAATCGAGTGACCATTCCAAACTTGGGCTATGTTAGTAAAAAAAAATCATTCGGCTTTCATCTTAGTCTTAATTAATTTACCAAATTTTTGATTTTAAATTATGATGTATATTTATTTTAATTTTTGAAAAAAATATAGTAATACTATGAAGGAATTTAAAACATTAAAATTAATTTAATAAAGTATTAAAGTTACATCAATTTTTAAATTTTCACAAAAATATTTAAATGAGACTCATTTTGTGAAGTAGATGGATTATCATTTTAATACATAACCAAATCCTATTAAAAGAATTGAATGATCCATCACTAGGGGTGTAAGTCGAACCAAGTAGTTCGGTACTCGATTCGAGATTGGCTCGAAAATATGATCTAAAGCTCGAATTCGAAGTTGATCCGAGTCGAATCTGATCCACACTCGTTTTCTGTTTAATGATACACGAGTCGAATTCGAGCATACCAGTGTTCGTTCAGATTAGGGTTCGAGTATTTCATTTTTTCTCGAACCAGACTCGATACCTGCTCGATGGATCATATTCGAATATTGGTTTGATCCATTCTATTAAGCTAAATATGTGATATTTGTATCAATCTTTATAATTTATAAAGTGTAGTATAAAATTGTGTAAATTTGTACTTGAATAAATCAATGAATTGAATGTCAATTTTTATTACATTCTTTATAATTTCAATACATAAATAAAAGTGAAATTTTTTTATATATAAATATTAGTTAAGTAACCAATTTAGTATGCAGTGGTTCAGTTTTAAGTGAAATGGTTCATATTCGAAACTCGATTTGAAGGATCATGAGTAACTCGCTTTGTAAACGAGTCGAGTACTTACGAACCGAGTAGGTCCGAGTCAAATCTGGCGCAAAAATATAAATCCCTTATCGAATCCGAGTCGAATTCGAGCTCAATTTTTTCGAGTCGAGCCGAATCTAAGCATGAAGGTGTTCGCTGAGATTCGACTCGTTTACACCCCTATCCATCACACATCAATTCATCACCCATGTTTGTTGGATCACCTCGTTAAAGTCATTACCTAAAAGTGATGTGGGATTAAAGTAGTCACCAATGAATCACACCTTCTTTGAGTCCTTCAAGAGTTTACTTGAATACCATAACAAGTATCATATTAGAATAGTCACCACTGAAGGACACTTTCTTTGAGTCATTCAAGAGTCATGGCTCTAACAATACTTATTAATCCATCTATATCTATATTATTGAATTTATTCGATGTATGATTCATGTGAAATATCCCAACGAAAAGATGGATTTGGATTTCATACAATTTATTTGGGGCATTTTTAGAGAAATGGGTTGTATTTGTATTTCAAAGAATTATAATTCTATAATATACATATATAACAAAAAAATATACAATTTTATATGTTATACAAATGAAATTCATTTCCGTATATACCATCCTTAAATAGAGATGGGGCCAGAGAGCAAACGAAAGGGAAGCTACTGCAACTACAAGTCTAGAAGGCAGCTAAAAGTCGTTCATTTCATAAAAGCTAATTAAGTTGAACATTAATAATGCAACCTTTTTTGACTATGGCCACTGGTCCTCAATCCTCAATCCAGTCATATACAAATCAACTAACCATAAACCATGCACAATACCACGTACAAATTCAGTTTCTCTTTATTTTCGATATATATACTAATCAACTAACCATAAACCATGCACAATACCACGTACAAATACAGCTTCTCTTTATTTTCGATATATATATATATATATATATATATATATATATATATATATATATATATATGCCCCATTAATTTCTAACAACGTACACAAGCTTCTTCAAATTAGTACATATATATGGCTTCCTCCTTTCAATTCTTTGTCTTCTCGTTTATTCTCTCTCTTTCTTTTTCTTATGCTCAACCCTCATTTCGCCCTAACGGACTTGTTCTTCCACTCTCTAAAGACCCTTTAACCCTCCAATACGTGACCAACATCAATCAAAGGACACCTTTTATACCTGTTAAACTTGTAGTCGATTTGGGCGGGCGAAACTTATGGGTCGACTGTGACAATTATGTTTCGTCCACTAGACGCCTAGCCCGGTGCGGCTCAGCCCAATGCTCCCTGACTAGGGCCAATGGCTGTGGCGGTGGCATTTGTGGACTTGGGCCGGAAAACACAGCTACTCTCACAGGCAGCTATGGGGAAGTAGCTGACGATGTTGTCACAATCCAATCCACAAGTGGCCCAATAGTTACAGTCCCACGGTTCATTTTCGTATGTGCACCTAATTTTCTATTAAAAGGCCTCGCTAGCTGTGCAATGGGCATGGCTGGGCTTAGTAGGGCTAAAGCGGGTGTTCCTTCTCAGTTTGCTTCGGCCTTTAGCCTGGACAGAAAATTTACCATTTGCCTTCCATCTAAATCTAATGGTGTTGTAGTCTTCGGCAAAACTAATATTGTCTCTGATCAGCAGTCTCTTACGTACACCCCACTTGTCATCAATCCAGTAAGTGACAGATCGGGCTATTATCCTTTATCAACCGAATATTTTATGGGGCTCAAGTCCATTAAAATCAACGGAAAGGCCTTATACTTCAACACTTCTTTATTGACCTTCAATCGTGAAGGGTACGGTGGAACAAAGATGAGTTCGGTTAATCCCTACACGGTCTTACAAACTTCCATATACAAAGCTTTCGTGGCGGCCTTTATCAATGAGGCAGCGGCCATGGATGTTACGAGGGTAGCGTCCGTGGCACCTTTTGACGCGTGTTTTAGCTCAAAAAATACAACAGTGCCGTATATAGACCTAGTTTTGCAAAATGAGAAGGCGATTTGGCGGATCAGAGAGTCTAACTCAATGGTGCAGGTTGGACCTAATCTGATGTGCCTTGGGTTTGTTGACGGAGGATTAGACCCAAGGACTCCCATTGTTATTGGTGGGCATCAGTTGGAGAACAATTTACTAGAGTTTGATTTGGCAACTTCTAGGGTAGGGTTCAGCTCTACACCTCTATCCGCCCAAAAAACTACTTGTGCCAACTTCAACTTCACATCCAACACCGCTTAGTAACGTACTGGATATATATATATATATATACCGTGATTGTTTAAGGGTTATTTTTTCTTGTGAAAATAAATGTAAGTTTGATTTTGTTTCAAAATCAATTCCTATATATAATTCTATATAGTGTGGTTCAGCTCATGCGTTCAATATTATTGGAATTACAGTTAACGATCATCATCAAAAATTGTTGTCCTACGAGTACTAGCGTAAAAAACCGCACAAAAGATGTTGAACTGCAATTCATATCATTGAAAGTAAAAAGAAATTGAGTATATTTTTATCTTATTTTTGGATTTTATTATATATGAATATGAATACTAAATTATGATTTATTTTTTAAAAATAAACTAAAGATAATTAACATTCCATTAAATGATCATAATCCAAACATTGAAATGAGAATATATATATATATATATATATATATATATATATATATATATATATATAATGATTGGGCTCATTCCCAGATATATTCAAACGTTAAAATAAAATATACAGGACCTGGCTACACTCATATAAACTAACTAATCCAAGAAGTTATATTTAAGTTTCATTTGTGGTGAAATATATTGAGGGACACAGACACTCAACATTCTTGGACATCTCCTACCTAAATATATAATGTTGTCATTTCCAAACTATCATTCCCGCGTGCCAAAACAATTGTAGTACTAAATGGATATATAAACAAACCAAATTATATGAGATTAATTTCGATCATTGTTGCAAGACTTCATATCCCTTCGTTAGTTATTTCTCCATTTTCCATAATTATAGACCTATTTAATTTAGGATTTTTTTTTTATTACTCCACAAAAGTGGTAAAGTTATATCTATATACTACAATAATTATTAAACATATTTCAAATTCTCACTATTTTTTAAAAACATACCACCTTTGTTCCAAAAATATTTGAGATACAATTTGATTTTTACGACTAAACAAAGACATATTAAACTTTAATTTTAGTCGATACAATTAATATAATTATATAGTATATAGTATATAACAAAAATTATTATTCACAAAATTTATTTTATTTTAAATTTTTATGAATTATACCTATTTTAAAATTTAATGTAATGTTATTTGATCTTAAAAATTAAATTATATATATAATTTTGAAATGGGGAGAGTATAATTTAAGATTTGTACCATATAAATACAATAACTTAGCTATCTTTGACATTTCCTGATTAAGCGTACGGTCAATCAGGGATTTTCAGAACTGACAAACTGTGTGAAAGATCCGATGAATAATACTAGAGACACAAAATATTCTATAAATATTTTACAAACTATTGATGTGGCATACTCCACCTCAACATATTGTGTGGAGCCGAAAACTATATTGAAATAATTTGTTGTCAATATGCTGAGGTGGATTATACCACATCAGCAATTTGTAAAATGTTTATAAAATAGTTTGTGTCTGTAGCACTACTCAGATCCAAATTAGTCAAATAATTTTGATAAATATTAAATTTTATTTTATTGATTCGTAGCGTCTCCTGCCTAATAAATTGGTCCAACATTAGTTAATTAACCTTGAATGTATATAAAAACTTTTAATTATCGTCATCATGACATCATGTGTCATGTCATCAAGACCTAAAAACTATACTATTTATTAATTTCAAAAGAGAAATACTCATCCTGTGAGTAACATAAAATAAATATATAGAGAACAGAAATCTATTCTATATATATATATATATATATATATATATATATATATATATATATATATATATATGTTGAAGATTTTGAATCAACCTGATATATTAAAGTGTGCTTACTAACTAAAACATATGGCCATGCATAATAATACAATTATGTACTAAAATTTAGGATATAATTATTAATGGTATAATATTATATTGTAATATAATTTAATTAGTAATGATAATATCTGCACAGTTTAGATATGTGGTGATTTTGTTATTTTATTATACATGTATATTATAATATTATACCATACATGTATGGTATAATTATGAATGATATAATATTAGAAAAATAATGATTTTAAGAAATAATAATTATATTTAGAAAAGTAGTGAATTTTGGAGATTATAAAATCAACATAGTAAGTTATGATTGATATTATTTGTTATTTTAATTTTGTTTTAAATGTTTTAAACTGTATAATATTATGTTGTAATATAATTATAAATGGAATATATAATATTATGTTATATTTATAGAAAGAAAATTAGGTTAAATAACCGAGAGAAATGATAATAGTTCACTAATGATAATATCACAAAGTAGTGATTTTAGGAGATAATAATTAAATTAGAAAGGATAATATCATAAATGTTGATATTACCAAAACAATTTAGATTTGTAGTGATTTAGAGGATTATAAATTCAAAATATTAATTTGAGATTAAAAAAGTAGTGATTTTATGAGATAATAATTAAATTAGTAATGATAATATTAGAACAGTTAACATTATCAGAATAGTTTAGATTTGTAGTGATTTATGAAATTATAAAATCAAAATATCAATGTGAGATTAAAAAGTAGTGATTTTAGGAAATAATAATTAAGTAACGATAATATAAAAATCGTTTAAATTGAAAAAGTAGTAATTTAGGGGATTATTATAAAATCAACATAGTATGAATGATATTATTTGTTATTTTAATTTTGTTTTAAATATTTTAAACTGTATAATATTATGTTGTAATATAATTATAAATGATATAATATTATGTTGTGTTTATAAGGAGAAAATTAGGTTAAATAATAGAGAGTAATGGTAATAGTTCAGTAATAATATCATAAAGTAGTGATTTTAAAAGATAATAATTAAATTAAAAAGGATAATATCAAAACAAACATTACCAAAACAGTTTAGATTTGTAGTGATTTAGAATATTATAAATTCAAAATATTAATTTGGGATTAAAAAAGTAGTGATTTTAGGAGATAATAATTAAATTAGTAATAATAATATTAAAACAGTTAACATTGTCAGAACAGTTTAGATTTGTAGTGATTTATGGAATTATAAAATCAAAATATTAACGTGAGATTAAAAATAGTGACTTTAGGAGATAATAGTTAAGTAGCCATAATAATTAAGTAATGGATGAGTACATTAATTAGATAGGACATGTGTTGCAATTTGGGAATGACAAATGTCAATGATGTTATATACTGCAATTTAATATATTTAATAGATTTACCATCAATTATAGTCTAACGAATCATAAAATATTTAATATCACATTATTTGAGGTTAAATTTTGAAACGCCTATAATTATATAAAAATATAAATATTTAATATATATATATATATATATATATATATATATATATATATATATATATATATATATATATATTAGCTGGACATGATTTGAGTTATCAAAAAAATTCCAGTTATATTTTTGGACATGATTTGAGGCACATCAGTAAACTTTTTGTGTAGATCAAGAAAAAAAAGGTATATATGTGTCGCTAGTGGATAAAATACATATTTAATCTGATAACCATGTATAATGTATAATATATTAACTAACTAAAGGTTCATTATGATTTATATATCCTTGATAGTTATATATTTTTTATCTTTTTATTTCTTATGCATTTCAGAGGTATAGACTAGAAATATTTTTTTTTGTTGGACATGTTGGTACAAAGCTACGTACATGCATACCAGGATTCTCTTCATTTGAAATAAATATAAATTTTTATTTAAAATATGTTGGAATATGATATATATCATACTGAAGTGAAGGATAAAGATGATTTTAAATTTGGACCATAAAATATAGGGTCTCTATCAGGGATCCAAGAATTTTTTTCAATAGGGACGGATTTTAATTAATTTTTTTGTTGCAGTTAAATAAAGAAAACTCGAACTAGTCATAATATTAATTAATCATAATAATGTTTACAAACTAATCATAATTATAATAATGTTTATAAAATAAGGCAAAATCATTATAAGTTATCACAATAAAAGACAAAAATTACTCAACCAAAATGATCATATTTTCAATTGAAGATCAAACAACCCAAAAATAAAAACTCAATCAGATCAAAAAAACAGTAACCACAGTCAACCAAATTAATAAAAAAAAATAAATCAAACTTGAATCAAGCAATCCCTCACAGTTTACACGTTGATGAACATTCAAAACAAAAAACTATACAAAAATACAAGATTTCACCAAGCCTTAAAACTAAAAATATTTTTATACTTGTATTCAAAACTGGTTTATGAAATTTTTTTTGTCCTCTCCAAATTAAACTCTTTCATTATAATATGTCCCCTTAAATTTATTAATTTATATATTTGCCCTATCTCTGTACATGTTAAAAAAAATTCAGCAAAGTCAATTGCCTATACTACCCTTTATGTATCCGCTCTTAATCTTCATTTATTTTTAATAGAGATGAGCATAATTTGGAGAGTTAATGAAGAAAATTGCAGCCGGATCAATATTTTAATTTCGTATCCGCTCTTAATCTTCATTTATTTTTAACAGGGATAAGCATAATCTGGAGAGTTAATGAAGAAAATTGCAGCCGGATCGATATTTTAATTTCTAAAGTCAAATAATTGATTATGATGGTTTATTCATTGGTGTCGTCTGGCCGCCTCCGCGTTGTCCAATTATGTGAATGGAGTATTTATGGATGGTTTCTCTGTCAACCTCAAGACCAGACCCATTTGCATGCATGGCTACATGACCATGCACGTGCAATAGTAATTTTGTTACGAACCGTTTAATATCTTATCCAAGTAATTATAATATTCTTTACGAACTCGAATCAACCTTTTTATATTTTTTCCTTTTATAAAAAGTTAAAAATTAAATTCATATTCATATGAATTTAAAATTAATATATATATATATATATATATATATATATATATATATATATATATATATAATTGTTACTATATATTTGAATTTTGACATGCATTCGAATTTGGTCAATTAAATAAACTTCTTAATTGGATAGACAAGTTTTAGGTAGGTCAATTATAAGGAAAACTAGTACAATGCATGGCGGCTTCACATTGGCATATAAATACACCTTCACGTTCCTCTATTTCTTCAAACCATCTCACTACTCACTCTCATGGCTTCCTCTCATCAAATACTATTCCTTGTTATATCTTCACTCCTCAGTCTCTCTCTCTCTTCTACTGCTCAACCATCCTTTCGCCCCAAAGCTTTAGTCCTTCCCGTTGCAAGAGACCCTTCTACCCTCCAATACCTCACCAAACTCAATCAAAGAACCCCTCTACTCCCCCTAGATCTTGTCCTTGATCTTGGTGGCCAACACTTTTGGGTCGACTGTGAAAAAAATTTCAATTCATCCACTTACCGCCCGGCCCGTTGCCGCTCGGCCCAGTGCTCCCTAGCCCGATCCAATGGCTGTACTGGACGGGACATATGTGGTACCGGCTCATTAAACTCCGTCACTAGAATTTCTACATTCGGTGAAATAGGCGATGATATTGTCACCGTCTCGTCAACCGATGGCTCCACACCTGGACGCTCCGTCACAGTATCTCGTTTCATTTTCGTGTGTGCACCAAGTCTTCTCAATCAAGGCCTTGCTAGTAAAGCAACGGGGATGGCTGGGCTGGGTCGGACACAAGTTGCACTGCCTACCCAGTTCGCTTCGGCCTTGAGTTTCCCTAGAAAATTCGCCATTTGCCTATCTTCGACAACAGCAAATGGGGCTATATTTTTTGGGCGACGGTCCATACAATTTGTTGCCTAATGTTGATGCCTCTGAATCACTAACATTTACACCACTTCTCACAAACACTATTCCAGATCTCTCCGTCGAATATTTCATAGGAGTGAGATCCATCAAAGTCAATGATAAAGTCGTGCCTTTGAACGCTTCATTGCTGTCCATTGATAATGGTGGGACCAAGATCAGCACCGTTGATCCCTACACCGTTTTGGAGACTTCTATTTACAATGCAGTCATCCAGTCGTTTGTAAATGAGGCCGCGACCCTCGATATTACTAGGGTTCCATCCGTGGCACCGTTTGGTGCGTGTTTTAATGCAAAAAATATTTTTGGAACAAGACTCGGGCCAAGGGTGCCTTTTATTGAGCTTGTTTTGCAGAGTGAGAAGGTGGTTTGGACGATAACGGGGCCCAACTCGATGGTGGAGATCAGTAGCGACGTGTCGTGTCTTGGAATAGTTGATGGAGGATTAAACCCTAGGACTTCCATTGTTATTGGAGGGCTTCAACTGGAGAACACCCTTCTTCAGTTTGACTTGGCAACCTCCAGACTAGGGTTTAGCTATAGCCTCAATGCAAGACAAACTACATGTGCCAATTTCAACTTCACATCCACCCCATAAACATATGTTTGCGGTTTTGAATAAGTGATCACTTGATCAGCTAGCCATCCATGCATTTGTTTTGAATTTCTTTTGTCATCAATTTCAATGGTTGGTTGTAATCATTTTTATCATGATCGTATATCTAATAAAGTGTGGAAGATTTTTATTTGTTTGAAATTTATTACATTTAATTAATTAGTATAACATATTGGACGTGGACTTTATTGTAATACCGGAAAATAAATAAATAAAAAATGACATTTAATTTCATATTTTAAAAATATTTTAATTAGGCTTTTCTTATATCTGGGTCAAATTATATTTAATTATTGTGGACCATAATAAGTAAGTGATTACATTAATTTGGGCCTTTAAATTAATTAAATTTAATTTATAATATAATTTTAAATTCTATTAAAATTTAGAGAGTTAATAAAATATATTAATTAATAATAATACCTAAAACCTAATCTTCCGCATAATATTTTTGATACAAACTAATTAAAGAGAAAAACGAAACAGAGACGAGGCGCTCAAAAGGAGAGATCAAATTATTCTCGAAAGGATAAAACATTGTGACTTCTGATTTTAGGTAAGGTGTATATTATATAATTATTAGTAGTATCACCTATACATATATATGATTGCATATAATATATATCATATATATGTTAGTAATGAGATCATTATATATATATATATATATATATATAGAGAGAGAGAGAGAGAGAGAGATATGATCCATAGTAAGTATTTGTTATAGATGTAAATTGAGCAAATAGCATTATATCTGTTCATTCCATAAATTAAAGATGCAGATTAAAAATTAACTAATGCCGTACGCCAATTCGACTAGCGTACGTTGAAAATTTTTATACATTTTACGCTACTCCAAGTAGCGGACTATGGGAAAATAAAATAGGCAATTTTTAGGCAATCCATGGGCCAAATCTCCATGGACCAAATCTCCAAAATACCCTCTTCTACAATCCCCATTAGGGCTGAGCAAGTAACCAAATTGGAACCGAAACCGCACCAAAAATCGCACGAACCGCACCAATTAAAACTGCACCAACGGTTCCGGCGTATGTAGCGGTTTTAGGTGGGTTGAATAACCAAATTTACGGTTCCGGTTTGGTTACTAGCCAAAACCAAACCGCATAAAACTGAAACCGCACCATGTGTGTGTATGTATGTATTATCTCTAGTAAATTCTAAAGTTACTTTTTACTTGAACACGCTCAGAGAAAACCCCAGTCTTGCATTGTCATTTTTTCACCAATTGAAAGAAGATGTTAGAGGTTATAGAGTCAAAAATTAAGCAATTGGGTTTTGGAATTTTGAATTTGTTTGATGCGTTATTGGAGAGGCTTATAGTTGAGGGGCTCGAGCACTTGATGCATTGGTTAATGTCAATGCTATAATTGTAATAGTCTAATAGATTATTTTTAGTCCTCCCTGCAATATATTTTATTCTATCTTCAGTATATACTTTTAATTTTTAGGGAACTAGATAAACATTCTTGCTTGTTATCGAATAGTCTCCGTTGTTTTATATAGCGCATATTTTAGTTTTAAAGCATGCTTGATATAATTCTCATTGTCGACTTTGTCACTAAGTTAATTGCTCGATATAAGTTTTATGTTAAATTTTATTGAAGGCTTAAACTTTTTTATTGTTTCAATTGGTTTTGGAACCGAAACCGCACCAATTAAAACCGCACCACACACTTTAAAACTGAACCGCACCAATCACAAGCGGTTTCAGGTGCGGTTTTGAATTTTTCAAACCGCACCATGCTCACCCCTAATCCCCATAACCTCTTCAGCTCCACCCACATACCTCCCCTTGACAAACACCCTCGGCGGTACCGAATCCTCTTTTCCCTTCATTAGCTCCCTCAGCTCCTCTTTGAACCCTCTATTCATGGAGATGTCCCTCTCGCAGATGGATACCCCAAACCCTTGGAACGCCGCCCTGACCGCATTGCAGGCTTCAAAAGTCTTCCGCACTCCTCTCAACGTCGTCGTATAGATCACCACCTGGTTGTCCCCGTTGGGCGAGCATAGCTTCTCAAACCCATCCAAGGAAAACTTTCCGGACGGAGGTTTGAGAGTTGACTTGGGGAGTGGAATGAGGAGGTTGGGTTTGAGTTTTCCGACGTCGATGATGGAGAAGCGTTTGGAGGGAGAGAAGCGGGAGGAAATGTCATTGGCGGTGGTGGGGTCGAGGAGTCTGGCCATGAGCTCCCAGGAGTTGATGATTCTGGTGGGTCGGATCGGAGGAGGGATCTGGTGGGTTGTTCCAAGGTGGAAGTCTTGGCGAGGGAGAATGGGTTTCCTTGTGATATGGATTGCCTATATTTGGCTTTTCTTGTTTGTTATAGTTAAGTAACGTACGCTTATTGGCTTATGCAGGCAAATACATCCAATATTTTTTTTATAGTCCGCTACTTGGAGTAGCGTACGGGGCTTAAAAATTTTCAACGTACGCCAGACGAACTGGCGTATGGAACTAGTTAATTTTTAATCTGTACCTTTCATTTATGGAATGAACGGATATGATGTTATTTGCTCAATTTATATCCATAGCAAATACTTGCTATGGATCATATCCCATATATATATATATATATATATATATATATATATATATATATATATATATATGGATATAATATATACGTTAGTATATATATGATTGTATATAATATATATCGATCATATATATGTTAATAATGAGATCATTACGTTAGTATATACTATGATTGCATATAATATATGAAAAAGTCTAGGGGGACCGTGGGTGGCGACAGGTCCAATTTTTGTTTTTTTATTTATTATTTTTTTTAAATGTCTCCCAAATAATTTATAAGATTTATTGGAATTGAAATTTTTATAGAAAAAAGTGTTTTGGATGTCATTTGGATATATGTAAAAAATATGCCTGCACATTTAAAAAAAAAAAATTAGACTGGTCGCCAAGCCCAGTCGCCATATCCGGTCGCCCCATAATCACTCATAATATATATCATATATATGTTAGTAATGAGATCATTATATATATATATATATATATATATATATATATATATATATATATATGATATAATATATGCGTTAGTATAATAGTGTATATATGATTGCATGCAATATATATCATATATATGTTAATAATGAGATTATTATATACATATATATAGGGAAATGATCCGTAGAAAACGTTAGCTATTAATACTTGTGACGCCCCCCAAAATTAGGTATACATCACCCATCTTGGGTCGTCAGATACATAGTACATAGAGGTGGCAAACGGGCGGGCCGGGCCATGGCCGGGCCGGGCTAAAAAGGCCCGGCTTTTCACGGGCCAAAAAAAGTAAGCCCATAGCCCGCGGGCTCACGGGCGGGCCGGGCCGGCCTGCGGGCCGAAGGTGCTTTATGCCTTATTTTTTGCACTTTCTTGAGCCCGCGAAGCCTGCGGGCGGGCCGGGCCGGGCCTTGAACGGGCCGGGCCAAAAAGGCCCGGGTTTTTATGGGCCAAAAAAATACAACCCAAAGCCCGCTTTTTGGCGGGCGGGCCGGGCCAGCCCGCGGGCTTTGGGCCCGTTTGCCAGGTCTAAATTAGTACAGAATACAAATACAACTTACTAATACAACTGAGCCCTATTTACAACATCTGAATACAAACACAGTTTATGAGAAACAAGATGTTGACGTATCTCCGGCTTCAAACCTCTTAAAAATATCCGCGTCATTCTTTCTTCATTATCCACCAGGTGGGACGCAAACCGGGATAACTCCGCAAATTTTGCCTCGTACTGCGACACGGTCATATTATTCTGCTCCAATTTGATGAACTCCACCTCCTTCATGTGACGAATACTCTCGGGAAAGTATTTGTCGTTAAACAGCTCTTGGAACTTCTCCCAAGACATCTTCAGTGCGGCAGGTTGAGTACGCTTTATCGATTCCCACCAGTAATCTGCCTCTCCTCGCAACATAAAGGCGGCAAAGGGAACCTTTTGCTCCTCGGAGCAACCCAAGACATCAAATATCTTGGTGATCTGCTTTATCCATGTTTCAGCTACAAGTGGTTTGGGTTCTCCCTTAAACTCCGGTGGTCCCAGCTCCTTAAACTGTTTAGCGGTGACCGCCTGAGAGTTTCCAGTATTTCCACCTACGTTGTGGACAGGAGCCGCTTTCACATGTTGTTGCATGAATTACATAAAACCTCTGAATATTCCATCATTCATCATCTGGTCAGTGTTGTTGTTTGCATGAGGATTGTCACCTTCATGATGAACATTATCCTGATTATTGATATGTGGTGAATCAATAATCGCCTGTGCTCCATTGCTATTCTCAACATTCTCAGATGCCATTTTCAGATACTGCCACAAAATAAAAGTTAATTGATATGTCATATATTATCCTTATATTATGACCGACCAATTAAATACCATGCAAATAAACTTAGGTAGGTCATACTAGCGAAGGAATTTCCCGTCTCTCCCCTCCTAGTTCTATTCTCACATCTTAGCCAGGGATCATATCCCTAAGCTCTGATACCAACTGTGACGCCCCCCAAAATTAGGTATACATCACCCATCTTGGGTCGTCAGATACATAGTACAGAATACAAATACAACTTACTAATACAACTGTCGTGTACAATACGACAAAACATAAACTGTGAGTTTGAATACAAATATTATCTTCTAGAGAGTATTCATACTCAAAAGGAGTCCTCGTTACATTTATTAACACACCATTACATAGAATAGTGAGGACTACTAACTAATACTATCATTCGGACCATCACTCTGTTCCCCGACTTGCCCCAGCTACGTTCTCATTTCCTGAAGAGAACAGTGAAAGAAAGGGTGAGCTCAACTAGCCCAGTAAGAAATATTATGACTAAGATAATGCAGAATAAATTATCATTAGCCTTCAACAATGTTAAACTGATAAAATACAATAGACATCAAGTTTAACTGTAGCGGAATAAGCAATCCATTAAAAGAGTCAAGTAGAAAATAAACTCTACTATCTTTTATGATTTAAAAGATTTTCCAACACTGTGATCGCTGAGACTCAGCTTAATAAAATAATCCACATCATCGAATCACCCCTGCACTACGGCCAAGGATATTCGTATATTCATTAATGGTCATGATCATGCCAACAACTGTCCATCAATGCACTACGGGCCAATGAGGACTTTTACCACATCATTTGTAACATTACGGTCATGATTACACCGAATAATCCCTGGTCATAATCATACCAAGTCCATCTATGCACTACAGGCCACAGATGACTTTCAACAGAATATAAACATGAGGATGATGACAATGATATAAGAATTCAATAAAACAAGTTCAAGAATTAATTTATCCAAGAATTAACAACGTCCAAATTGTCAACATGATACTACTTTGTGGAGTAAAATTCAAGAATGATCAGGAGAATATTTTCATGAATAGATACTAGATGAAGCGCAAATGTCAAGGATATTCCACAAATTTTATGGAGTATAGAAGTCAAAACTTAACCAACTGAGTATAATAAAGAATGGAATAACAAAAGAAATCACCATGCATACGATAGACCGCACAGACAGGTTATTCTTAACAGAATAATAATAATGGAACCAGGTCCGGCGTAAACGCACAGACAGGATATTCCGACAGAATAATAATAATGGAACCAGGTCCGGTGTAAAACACACAGACAGGATATTCCGACAGAATAATAATAAAGACGGAACCAGGTCCGGTGTAAAACACACAGACAGGATGTTCCAACAGAATAATAATAAAAACGGAACCAGGTCCGGTGTAAAACACACAGACAGGATGTTCCAACAGAATAATAATAAAAACGGAACCAGGTCCGGTGTAAAACACACAGACAGGATGTTCCAACAGAATAATAGGAGAATGTCACCAAGTATAGGGTAGACCGCGTATACAGATTATTCCAACAGAATAATAAGAAATGGAATAACAACAGTTCTCTTCATGAATAAGAAAGAATAACACCCCTTACCGTTTTAAAGAAGAGCTGAAGTAAGGAAGTAGTTAAGTAGCAGAATACTCTTCTTCTCTCTCTCTATAGTTTCTCTCTATAGTTTCTCTCTCTAGAGTTCAATGAATTCGTAAGAAATAATAAAGGAATGAGCTGCTATTTATAGAAAAATAGAATGCATAGTAACTAATCCATGAACGGTCTAGATTGATTACTTTAATCTGACGGTCCATATTTAAAGAAAAATCTTTTAAATAAAATATAATATATTCTATTTATAGAATAACTTTAATAAAGTATTTTGTTTTATATAAAAAGATGTTTCTGTTTTATTACGTTAATAATACGAATAAAACAAAACGTCATTATCGCTAAATAATTCATATTATTAACTGACAATAATGGAATCAAACTGAGTGACTTCTCACATAAGCATTAATAATTAATACCGTGTGCTACTATGCAACCACACGTATTACTGTACTTTTACTACCGAGTAGTTCAACAGTAACAATGGTAAAATTTCCGCCGTTATTTTTAATAAAATATTTTTGTCGTTTTCTCAATCCGACAATAATTCCGTTGTGGGGTCCACCAATGATTGTGTCGTTGTACGAATATTCCCTGTTAAAACGAATATTCCCCGACCAATCGAATATTATATAACAACTTGCGTACTTTGCAAAATTTATAAATATTACCCACAACTATAACATTATATCAAATTAACTCCATAATATTCAAAAATGATATTTATAGAAAATTCATCTTTATTTATAAAAGTTGGGGTCTTACAACCTCCCCTTCTTATGAAATTTCGCCCTCGAAATTAGGGTACGTACCTGGTATGTCGAAGAGATAAGGATACCTTGATTTCATTTCAGATTCTAACTCCCAAGTCATTTCCTCAACATCGTGGTTTCTCCACAAAACTTTGACTTGAGGTATAACCTTAGAGCGTAGAATATGTTCCTTCTTATCCAAGATTTGAACAGGAACTTCTTCATACGTCAAATCCTCCGCTATTTCGTCCGGTTCTAACTCAATAATGTGGTTCGGGTCTTCCACATATTTGCGTAACATGGATATGTGAAAAACGTTATGAACACGAGACATACTTGGTGGTAAAGCGAGTCTATAAGCCACAGTTCCTACTCGATCGAGGATTAAAAATGGACCGATGAATCGAGGATTGAGCTTTCCTCTCTTTCCAAATCTCGTAACTCCTTTCCATGGAGCAACACGTAAGAACACATGATCTCCTACATCAAATTTCACGTCCTTTCGATGAAGATCAACATAACTCTTTTGTCGATCTTGTGAGGTTTTTATACGTTGTTGGATCGTTTGAATCTTTTCTGTAGTCATACGTACCAACTCCGGTCCCAACAACGTTGCTTCACCCACCTCATCCCAGCATACTGGAGAACGACATTTTCTTCCATATATTGCTTCGAATGGAGCCATGCCAATACTTGCTTGATAACTGTTGTTGTAGGAAAACTCCACCAATGGCAAGAACTTGTCCCAACTTCCCTTGAAGTCAAAGACACAGAGTCTTAATAAATTTTCTAGAGTTTGAATAGTCCTCTCTGATTGTCCGTCCGTCTGAGGATGATATGCCGAACTAAATCGTAAATCTGTGCCCATAGCTTTTTGTAAACTAACCCAAAATCGTGAAGTGAATCTTGGGTCACGATCAGAAACTATGGATACTGGCATACCATGCAGTCTTACAATCTCGTTTATGTACATACGAGCAAGACGTTCAAGTGTATAAGTTTCTCGTATCGGTAAGAAATGAGCAGACTTGGTCAATCTATCAACAATGACCCAAATCGCATCAATACCTTGAGAAACCCTAGGAAGACCGGTAACGAAATCCATGGTAATGTGCTCCCACTTCCATTCTGGAATTTCAAGTGGTTGCAATGGACCTTTTGGTACTTGATGCTCCGCTTTGACTCGTTGACAAGTTAGACACCTTGAGATAAACAGCGCTATCTCTCTCTTCATATTACTCCACCAAAATGTATGACGAAGATCATGATACATTTTGGTACTTCCAGGATGGATTGCAAATGGTGTGTTGTGCGCCTCCATCATGATTTCATACTTTAAATCAGGGTTGTTAGGAACACAAAGTCTGGAGTTGACTCGAAGTATTCCTTCTTCATCGATTCTTGCTTCCGGCATAGTACCTTCTTGCACTTTCTTCCTTATACGCATCAGCTCCAGGTCTGTAGCTTGAGCAGCTTTAACTTTATCGATTAAAGTCGGTTCTACTCGTATATTCGCCATCATCACATGGGTCCCTGGAGTCTTTAACTCTATCTCCATCCTTTGCAAATCACACAAAATGGGCCTTTGTGTTGACAATATCGCACTCGTACTTGCATATGATCTTCTACTCAATGCGTCAGCTACCACGTTCGCTTTTCCAGGATGGTATTAAATGGTATGATCATAATCTTTCAACAGTTCAAGCCAACGTCGTTGTCGCATGTTGAGTTCCTTTTGAGTGAAGAAATATTTAAGGCTTTTATGATCCGTAAAGATCTCCACCCTCTCCCCATACAAGTAATGCCTCCAAATTTTAAGTGCAAAGACAACAGCTGCCAACTCTAGATCATGAGTAGGATAATTCCTCTCATATTCCTTGAGTTGTCTTGATGCATAGGCTATGACTTTTCTATGTTGCATGAGAACACATCCCAACCCTTTGCTCGAAGCATCACTGTAGATGACAAATCCCTCCGAGCCAGATGGTATTGTTAGAACAGGTGCTGAAATGAGTCTTCTTGAGTTCTTGAAAACTCTGCTCACACTCTTCGCTCCAACCGAACTTTGTATCTTTCCGAGTCAGCTGAGTTAATAGAGTAGCGATTCGAGAAAATCCCTCCACGAATCTCCGATAATAACCAGCTAGACCGAGAAAGCTACGTACTTCGGTTACTGATTTAGGTTGCTCCCAGCTTTGAATTGCTTCAATCTTTGTCGGGTCAACAGATATTCCACGACTTGATACTACGTGCCCAAGGAATGCTACCTCTTCCAGCCAGAACTCGCATTTCTTCAACTTGGCATAAAGTTTGTATTCACGAAGCTTTTGGAGTACCATCCTCAAGTGTTGCTCATGATCTTCACGGCTTTTGGAATAAACAAGGATGTCATCGATAAAGACGACTACAAAGTGATCCAAATATTCCTTGAATACCCTGTTCATCATATCCATGAAGGCAGCAGGAGCATTAGTCAATTCAAAAGACATAACTAAGAATTCATAATGCCCATACCGAGTTCTGAAGGCAGTCTTTGGAATATCCTCAGTTCTAACCTTCAGCTGATGATATCCAGAACGAAGATCGATCTTTGAAAAGAATTGTGCTCCTTGCAACTGGTCAAACAGGTCATCAATACGTGGCAATGGGTACCTATTTTTGATGGTGACATGATTCAACTCCCGATAATCAATACAAAGTCGCATACTCCCATCTTTCTTCTTCACGAACAGAACAGGAGCACCCCAAGGAGAAGTACTAGGACGAATAAAACCAATGTCTAACAATTCCTGCAGTTGAGTCTTTAACTCCTGAAGTTCAATAGGAGCCATTCGATATGGGGCTTTGGAAATGGGTTTTGTACCGGGTTCAAGGTCGATACAAAATTCAATTTCACGCTCTGGGGGTAGGCCAGGAAGTTCTTCGGGAAATACGTCAGGAAATTTATTAATAACAGAAATATCATTCAAAGCTGACGTATTTTTGTTTAGATCTGTGACATGAGCTAAGAAAGCTTGACATCCGTTTTTCAATAAACGAATAGCTTTATGGCTTGAGATGACAGCGATTGATTTTAATGGTTTGGTTGCTTGAATTCGCATAATAGGTCGATTAGGAATATGAAAGCTAACAACCTTACGAAAACAATCAATTTTTGCATGATGAGTAGTTAACCAATCAATCCCTAGAATCACGTCAAATGCAAGTATTTTTAATGAAATAAGATCGACAGGTAATGTGTGGGTACCAACTTGAACCAAACAAGACTTATAAACCGTGGATGTAATGAAGGTTTCTCCCAATGGAGTTTCAACTGCTAAGTCAAAGTCTAATTTCTCCGGAATCAAATTTAATCGATGAGCGCAAGTAGGAGAAATAAAAGAATGGGTAGAACCGGTATCAAATAAAGTATAGACTTCGTTAGAGTTTATGATAAGCTTACCCGTGATGACCTCATTCGGGTTCCTTGCGTTCTGGGAGGTCACAACAAACGCTCTCCCTTGCACAACCGGTTTTGACTTTTCTGGGACGGCCTTTGGTGCCTCCATCCTAGCTGAATTTGTCTTCGGTAAACGACAAAATCGGGCTAAATGACCTTCTCTTCCACAATTATAACATGCTTTGGACGGCATCGCGCAGTTTGGACTGATGTGCCCCTCCCCTCCGCATTTGAAACATATGATAGGTGGTCGTTCTCCTTCCTTAACGACAGGTGCTGGTGCTGACGTCTTTCCATCATTGTTGAATCTCCTCTTCTTGAAATGCCCATTCTTATTGTTTTGGCCCTGATTACCACCGAAGTGGTTACCATTTCTGGCCTGTTGATTCCCTCCACGCTTGTTGTCACCGCTTCGATGACCGCTCTCACTGGTATTATCATTTTGCCGGCTGCTCTCTTTTGGTTGCGTTGTCTCGTTATCGCGCTCCACCAACTGAGCCCTATTTACAACATCTGAATACAAACACAGTTTATGAGAAACAAGATGTTGACGTATCTCCGGCTTCAAACCTCTTAAAAACATCCGCGTCATTCTTTCTTCATTATCCACCAGGTGGGACGCAAACCGGGATAACTCCGCAAATTTTGCCTCGTACTGCGACACGGTCATATTATTCTGCTCCAATTTGATGAACTCCACCTCCTTCATGTGACGAATACTCTCGGGAAAGTATTTGTCGTTAAACAGCTCTTGGAACTTCTCCCAAGACATCTTCAGTGCGGCAGGTTGAGTACGCTTTATCGATTCCCACCAGTAATCTGCCTCTCCTCGCAACATAAAGGCGGCAAAGGGAACCTTTTGCTCCTCGGAGCAACCCAAGACATCAAATATCTTGGTGATCTGCTTTATCCATGTTTCAGCTACAAGTGGTTTGGGTTCTCCCTTAAACTCCGGTGGTCCCAGCTCCTTAAACTGTTTAGCGGTGACCGCCTGAGAGTTTCCAGTATTTCCACCTACGTTGTGGACAGGAGCCGCTTTCACATGTTGTTGCATGAATTACATAAAACCTCTGAATATTCCATCATTCATCATCTGGTCAGTGTTGTTGTTTGCATGAGGATTGTCACCTTCATGATGAACATTATCCTGATTATTGATATGTGGTGAATCAATAATCGCCTGTGCTCCATTGCTATTCTCAACATTCTCAGATGCCATTTTCAGATACTGCCACAAAATAAAAGTTAATTGATATGTCATATATTATCCTTATATTATGACCGACCAATTAAATACCATGCAAATAAACTTAGGTAGGTCATACTAGCGAAGGAATTTCCCGTCTCTCCCCTCCTAGTTCTATTCTCACATCTTAGCCAGGGATCATATCCCTAAGCTCTGATACCAACTGTGACGCCCCCAAAATTAGGTATACATCACCCATCTTGGGTCGTCAGATACATAGTACAGAATACAAATACAACTTACTAATACAACTGTCGTGTACAATACGACAAAACATAAACTGTGAGTTTGAATACAAATATTATCTTCTAGAGAGTATTCATACTCAAAAGGAGTCCTCGTTACATTTATTAACACACCATTACATAGAATAGTGAGGACTACTAACTAATACTATCATTCGGACCATCACTCTGTTCCCCGACTTGCCCCAGCTACGTTCTCATTTCCTGAAGAGAACAGTGAAAGAAAGGGTGAGCTCAACTAGCCCAGTAAGAAATATTATGACTAAGATAATGCAGAATAAATTATCATTAGCCTTCAACAATGTTAAACTGATAAAATACAATAGACATCAAGTTTAACTGTAGCGGAATAAGCAATCCATTAAAAGAGTCAAGTAGAAAATAAACTCTACTATCTTTTATGATTTAAAAGATTTTCCAACACTGTGATCGCTGAGACTCAGCTTAATAAAATAATCCACATCATCGAATCACCCCTGCACTACGGCCAAGGATATTCGTATATTCATTAATGGTCATGATCATGCCAACAACTGTCCATCAATGCACTACGGGCCAATGAGGACTTTTACCACATCATTTGTAACATTACGGTCATGATTACACCGAATAATCCCTGGTCATAATCATACCAAGTCCATCTATGCACTACAGGCCACAGATGACTTTCAACAGAATATAAACATGAGGATGATGACAATGATATAAGAATTCAATAAAACAAGTTCAAGAATTAATTTATCCAAGAATTAACAACGTCCAAATTGTCAACATGATACTACTTTGTGGAGTAAAATTCAAGAATGATCAGGAGAATATTTTCATGAATAGATACTAGATGAAGCGCAAATGTCAAGGATATTCCACAAATTTTATGGAGTATAGAAGTCAAAACTTAACCAACTGAGTATAATAAAGAATGGAATAACAAAAGAAATCACCATGCATACGATAGACCGCACAGACAGGTTATTCTTAACAGAATAATAATAATGGAACCAGGTCCGGCGTAAACGCACAGACAGGATATTCCGACAGAATAATAATAATGGAACCAGGTCCGGTGTAAAACACACAGACAGGATATTCCGACAGAATAATAATAAAGACGGAACCAGGTCCGGTGTAAAACACACAGACAGGATGTTCCAACAGAATAATAATAAAAACGGAACCAGGTCCGGTGTAAAACACACAGACAGGATGTTCCAACAGAATAATAATAAAAACGGAACCAGGTCCGGTGTAAAACACACAGACAGGATGTTCCAACAGAATAATAGGAGAATGTCACCAAGTATAGGGTAGACCGCGTATACAGATTATTCCAACAGAATAATAAGAAATGGAATAACAACAGTTCTCTTCATGAATAAGAAAGAATAACACCCCTTACCGTTTTAAAGAAGAGCTGAAGTAAGGAAGTAGTTAAGTAGCAGAATACTCTTCTTCTCTCTCTCTATAGTTTCTCTCTATAGTTTCTCTCTCTAGAGTTCAATGAATTCGTAAGAAATAATAAAGGAATGAGCTGCTATTTATAGAAAAATAGAATGCATAGTAACTAATCCATGAACGGTCTAGATTGATTACTTTAATCTGAAGGTCCATATTTAAAGAAAAATCTTTTAAATAAAATATAGTATATTCTATTTATAGAATAACTTTAATAAAGTATTTTGTTTTATATAAAAAGATGTTTCTGTTTTATTACGTTAATAATACGAATAAAACAAAACGTCATTATCGCTAAATAATTCATATTATTAACTGACAATAATGGAATCAAACTGAGTGACTTCTCACATAAGCATTAATAATTAATACCGTGTGCTACTATGCAACCACACGTATTACTGTACTTTTACTACCGAGTAGTTCAACAGTAACAATGGTAAAATTTCTGCCGTTATTTTTAATAAAATATTTTTGTCGTTTTCTCAATCCGACAATAATTCCGTTGTGGGGTCCACCAATGATTGTGTCGTTGTACGAATATTCCCTGTTAAAACGAATATTCCCCGACCAATCGAATATTATATAACAACTTGCGTACTTTACAAAATTTATAAATATTACCCACAACTATAACATTATATCAAATTAACTCCATTATATTCAAAAATGATATTTATAGAAAATTCTTCTTTATTTATAAAAGTTGGGGTCTTACAATACTATTTCAACTAACGCTAATCTAGCCGTCCAATATTAGAGTTAATAGCTGAGATGAATGCCCAGCCGCTAGAGGGAATAGCGGCCAACAATAAATATTAAAATCATCTCTGCTGGCCGCTAGAGGGAGTAGCGGGCAGTCAAAACGTCGTCGTTTTGACTGGCCGCTACTCCCTCTAGCGGCCAACAGGGAGGACTGTTAGAAAATTTGGCATTAGCGGCCAACAAAAAAATTTGGTCCAATTACTGATTATTCTAATTATCCTTGATACATACTACTTATTAATTAGTAAAATAAAATAATAAAAAATTATAAGGATAATTATAAGGATAATCAATAATTATCTTTATACTTATCCTTATACTTATTAAAGGATTATCCTTATACATACTACTTATTAATCAGTAAAATAAAATAATAAAAAATTATAAGGATAATTATAAGGATAATCAGTAATTATCTTTATACTTATCCTTATACTTATTAACAAAATAAGTATGTATAAGAATAATTACTGATTATCGTCTTATGATTTTTAATTAAAAATAAAAAATAGTGATTGAGTTTATATATTTGAGTAGGAATATAATATAAATTCAATAACTATTTCCTATTTATAATTAAAAATCATAAGACGATAATTATTAATTATCCTTATACATATTTATTTTATTAATAAGTATAAGGATAATTACTGATTATACTTATAATTTTTTATTATTTTATTTTACTAAATAATAAGTAGTATATATGAGGATAATTAGGATAATCAGTAATTGGGCCAATTTTTTTTGTTGGCCTCTACTCCCTCTAGCGGCTGGGCCAAATTTCCTAACAGCCCACGATTTTTAAAATCCTCAATGCTGGCCGCTAGAGGGAGTAGCGGCCAGTCAAAACGACGACGTTTTGACTGCCCGCTACTCCCTCTAGCGGCCAGCAGAGAGGATTTTAATATCTATTACTGGCCGCTACTCCCTCTAGCGGCTGGACATTCATCTCAGCTATTAACTCTAATATTGGACGGCTAGATTAACGTTAGTTGAAACAGTGTTAATAACTAACTTTTTCTACGGATCATTTTTCATATATATATATATATATATATATATATATATGTTATCAATCAAACACTGAATAGTAAGAAGCATTTTATTGTACTGATATGCTGATTGTTTATTTTTAAACTAATTATTAATGGATCCTTAATTACACTAGTATCCTTGTCGAACAATAAGTGACCGTATGTATTTTGTAAAATAATAAAGTAACAAGACAGCTGAACTAGTTAATTGTACTAAAGTCGATAGTGGCAATACCATATAGAAATTAGTGGTCATATATATATAACAAAATTACAAAATTTAATGGTTATTTAATTTGAAATTTTTATTAAACTTATATTTAATTTAATTTTGTTTAATTAGTCAGACGAAAGGAGTGTATTGGGAAATTGCATATTTAAATTTGATATTGAAAGTAAATTTTCATATTTATATGTAAAATCTTTCAAGGAATACATGTATAAGGACTTAGTGGTAGATCAAACTTGTTAGGTTGATCTGAGTTTTAATATTTATCATTCTGCAAATGAATGTATAGAAGAAAAGATCAAAGTTGTTAAGTTGATCTGTAAGACCCCGAATTTTATGAAATAAAAGTATTCAATTTTTCTTATAATTACTATTCAGTAAATGGTTAAATTGATAAAAGTTTAAAGTCATGTGTAAGACCCCGAATTTTATGAAATAAAAGTATTCAATTTTTCTTATAATTACAATTCAGTAAATGGTTAAATTGATAAAAAGTTAAAGTTATGGGTGAAATGTGAAAATTTTTCAAAATAAAAAAGTGGTTATAAAATAATCATTATTGTCGGGGAATATTCGTTTGGTCGTGGAATATTCTTTCTGTCGGGGAATATTCGTACGACGGCGCAGCCATTTGTGGGACCCATAACAGAATAACTGTCGGATGAAGAAAACGACAAATTTGAGTTTTTTTACAAATAACGGCGTAGTTGTTACCGTCAACACTATTGGAATACCCGGTGGCTAAAATACAGTAATACGCGTTATTGCACAGTAGCACACGGTATTGCACAATATTTTTGAAATTATTGATTCTTACATAAGAAGGCACTACTCAATAATTGTTACAGTAATTACTGTTCAATATTTTATTATTGATTCAATAATTGCTGCATTGATATTTTATATTATTGTTGATTCAATAATTGTTGTTGCACAGTATTTTTCATTATCAGATCAATAATTCATATTATTTAAATAATATTATTAGATAGCATTATTGATAATGTCTAGAAAGTTCTGTCTAAAGAGAGGTTTGGTCATTTAATTGCGCGCCAGTAAGGAGAAATTCTTATTGGAAAGCCCCCTCTTTCCTGGGAACGGCCTGATTGTCATAAATGTGATTCTGTAATATTATTTGTGAATAATTAATTATTGATTCATATGATAAGGAAATATTTATTTTACATGGATATAAATGAGGGATATATTTTTGTGGTTAAAAATGAAGGAGTTAATATTGAGGTGTTTTATCTGTATTTTTGTCGGAACGGAGGTATTGAAAATCAAATTAGGATTTTTGAGATATTTTGCGAGGGTTATAATTTTTAATCCGACCGTTGGATCGTGGTAATTTTTGGATATGTTATACATATATAAGTTGAGTATATGTCCACAAATTTTGAACCGTTAAAAATGAACGTATAATTTATTATGAATTTTACGAGATGACTGGTTCAGAAATTATTGAATTTTTGGAGTTTATCATTTTGGTAGAAAATTCTAGAATTGGTGGGCCCCACTTGTGATTGGTGAAGAAATGTGCTGAATTATATTTTAAATGTGGTGGGTGGAAATAGTAGCAGGTAAAGCCATCAAGTTGCAGGTCAAGCCTACTAAAATTTTCCTATAAATAGAGGGCTAAGTTAGAATTGAAAATCACACCAGAAACATAAGTTTTCTCTCTTTCTCTCTCTATATTATGAAGCATATTTTGTGAGTATACTTTGAGAGTTGCTATTCAGTGCAAGTTTCCTTCGGCTTTGCATTCCAGTCAGAAATACTGCACTTTTGAGGTAAAGGATTGTAAGAGATTTTAAGGGTTGTTATATTTTTCAGTTTCGTAATTTTTCTGACCTTCAAAAATTCTGAAAAAATTTGAAATGATATTTTGATGAGTTTTCTTGATTGTGTCCAAAAATATTGATTTTTTGGATGTATAGATTAATAGTTATGAATTTTATGGAAAAAGACTATTTTAAAAGTAACCGCTTATAACTCCTTGTGGTTAACTCCAAAATTGATGAAATTTTTATTGGAAGTATATCTATATAATATCAGTATACTCTGTGAATTTCGGAATTTTTGGATAAAAGTACAATTTATGATAAATGTCTAAATATTCGGCAGTTTTGGCCATATGAAAAATAGTAAAGGAATTTTAAAAATTCCGGAAAAAATATATGTTCAATATGGGACTATATTCTGCTAAATTCCAGAAAAAAAAATATTTTTGGGACTGATTTGATATTTTTTATGAAAATAGTCTAGTTATGAGTAAATGAATTAAATATGTTATGTGAAGTAAGAAAATTAGAAAATATGATTTTATGGCTTGAGAATCATATATGAGTTATATGCAGATTTTTTATGAGGGTTTTGATTATTGGTGATGAAATCTTAAGAGTTGGCATTTTATGATGATTAAATGCATTAATTAGTAAAGTGTAAACAATTTAAATAAATTATTTATAAGCTTAAGAAATATTATTCTTTTAATATCATTATACCGAAATATTGGTATGGATTTTATTGTAGAGTTTCTACCTTTTTCATGTCGAGTTACTATTCAAGAATTACTATTCACGAATTACTATTCATGAGTTACTATTCACGAGTTACTATTCACGACAAAATTGGTTTCTTTTTCTGACCAAATTATAGTTGATTTATGAATATTACTCTTGAGATTAAATTTATATGTTGATTATATTATCATATATAACATTTTTATAACCCTAATGATGATATTTCTCTTTGACTTGAGTGTAAAGATGGGTAGATTACTGATATGATCATGACTTTGGGTTCTCTTTGGCCAGTAGTGCAAAGTTGAATTATTGACTAGTATGATCATGACCATTGAATTTATAATTGAATATCTTCAGCTTAAGTGCAAAGGTGAAATGATCAACATGGTTATAATTATTGTTTATATAAATGATTATATATTTCTTTGAGATATTAATATATTTGGCCTGTAGTGCAAATATGAACTGTTGATGAATATATTTAGCCATAGTGCAAATATGAACTGTTGAGGAATATCTTTGGCCTGTAGTGCAAAGATGAAATATTGATGAATATCTTTGGCCTGTAGTGCAAAGATGAATTGTTGATGAATATCTTTGGACCGTAGTGCTAAGATGAATTGATGATGAATATCTTTGGCTCGTAATGCAAAGATGACCTGTTGTTGAATATCTTTGGCATGTAGTGCAAAGATGACTTGTTGATGAATATCTTTGGGCCATAGTGCAGAGATGAGTTTATTAGTATGATTATGAACATGAACTGTGATTTGGTATAACCATGATGTTTGATGTTTCAGGTGATGAAAATTATCTTTGTCCTGGATGAGAAAAGGAATTTAGAACTACAATTACGATTATGAGTTATACACGTGATTGTGGACAGGAATTGTTGATTGATGTTACAGGGATAAAACATTGTTGGTGGACTTTTAACGTGGAGAAGATAATAGACTTTATAGTCTATTTGACTCTTCTAATGGTTTGCTCGTTCCACTGCAACTATGGTTGAAAATTTTTATCATCTACCATATGTTCTAAATCTCTGATTTAATTCTGTTGAAGGCTATTGATAATTTAATTATCTTTAGTCATGATATTCTTTACTGGGCTAGTTATGCTCACCCTTTTACTTCACAATTCCTTTTCAGGTAATAAGAGTGTAGCTGGGTCGAGCGGGGGTAACAAGAGAATAGAACGGTGGTCTCTAGCTGTGGAGTTCTCCCTAAGCAGTATAGAAAGGTTCATTTAGTAGTTATATTTGGTGAATCCAATAGGGTGAGGCGAACCCAACGTTGGAAGGGTGTTTTGTCACTATCATACAAGATGTCTAATGACATACAACCTCGTGTCATCATAAGACAGGGTTGTGCTCATCCACTTGTTGAGTATATATACGAGCACTACCTATATAATCTTGGTGTTTGTTTGAAGTATAATTCTCAATTAGAGACAGTAGAGATAATAATATGTCAAGAGAAGACTCACCATTGGGAAAAATATGATAGTAATCTTCTCGTTTTTCTTTGGGGTCTATTGGGTCAACCAAGGATAATTCTGTGACCATATGATATCTATCATAATCTTGAAGCATGACCTCCCATGTACGAAGGTTTCCTTGAGCACTTCCCAAATATTCTAGTTTCTAAAATAGTTTTTGACTGTACCTTTATGTAAGGTACCTTTGTGAGGTGCTGATACATGATGGTGTCCAATGTCACATTTGGTATATATTTGTATTCAAACTCACAGCATATGTGTTGTTGTATTTTGCATGACAATTGTTGTAATAAAGTTGTAGTTATTTTCTGTACCATGTATTTGACGACTCAGAGTGGGTTGGGTGGAATAGACCTATTTTGGGGTCGTTACAACTCAGAATGGGTTGGATGGAATGGACCTGTTTTGGGGTTGTCACATGATCCATATCTTGAAATGTAATAGATTTGCTTAATGCTTCAACAGAATCGTAGTCTGTCGAGCCAGTCAAGAGACTGCAGAAGCTAAGGCAGAAACGTAGAGCATCAAAAAATCGTAGTATGTCTGCTTTGGAGGGCCTCTCCCAGAAACGTAGAGTGGTCCAAACGCCTGCCGAGCCAACTCAAAGATCGTAGTGTGCTTTCGGAAGCGTAAAGTCTGTAAAACAAGCAAACCAAGATCGTAGTGTACCAGTACTTAAGAGAAATCATAGTGTTCTCATCTTTAAGTACCGGATCAAGCCCTAATGTTGCAAAGACACCACGATCATGATCGTAGTGTATCATTTGTCAGCATCAGAAGTATCGAGCCTTGTCCATTTGTTTAAGAATAAATCACAACAAATGTGGAATGAATTATAAACGTTGAAATCTTCAAGAGTCCCAATGACATAACACTCATCCTTAGGATATAACAAAGAAACGTATTAAAGAAGCTAAGAAAAGTACTATGGGTTAGCAGAAAATACCTTTTCAAGTGTTAGGTGAGATAGCAGTCTGCTGTGTCAGTGGCCCAGATAACAAATCAGAAGATTTGCAGAAAGTCACCATCAGAACTCAGAAATGTCAAATACAATTTATGCTTCAACAGATGCCTTCAAACGGATACATTTTCAAAGGCACCTTATATTGAAATGCAAGGAGTGAGAAAGTACACAACGAAACGCTGAAGAACACTCAACGATCAACTCTACGATCTGAAAAGAAATCTTGCTCAACTATTAAGTTCTTTCGAACACAAGCTTAACGGCAACTGAGTAGCACCATTCAAGAACTCAACTATTATCAAGTGAAGTAAGAAGTTCCAAGTCAGTTGGACTTGAAGAGTTCTGAGTGAACTAATAAGTACCAAGTCAGTTGGACTTGAAGAGTTCTAAAGTGAACTAGGAAGTTTCAAGAATGCTGGTCTTGAAGGAATATGTGAGATTCAAAGATTGTAAAGGCATCCTTAGTGGATTTCCTACTCAATGAGTAGAAGAGTGGACTAGGAGCCTTGAGTGCTCTGAACCACTTAAAAATATCGTGTCTCTTATATTTTTACCATAACTGCTATATCTGCTGTGACGCCCCCAAAATAGGTATACATCACATATTCTGAGTTGTCAAATACATGGTACAAAATACAAATAAAACTTAATTATACAACTGTCGTGTAAAATATGACAAAACAAAAGCAGTGAGTTTAAATACAACACTTTCTTCTAAACAGTATTCAAACTCAAAATAAGTCCTCAATACATTTATTTTCACACTATTTCATAGAATAGTGAGGACTACTAATGCTATCATCTGAACCGTCACTCCGTTCCCTGACTAATCCCCGCTACGTTTTCATTTCCAAAAGAGAACAATGAAAGCAAAAGAGTGAGCTCAACTAGCACAGTAAGAAATATTATGACTAAGATAATGCAGAATAAATTATCGTTAGCCTTCAACAGTGTTAAACTGATAAAATATAACAAACATCAAGTTTAACTGCAGCGGAACAAGCAATCCATTAAAAGAGTCAAGTAGAGAATAAAATCTACTATCTTTTATGATTTAAAAGATTTTTCATCACTTTTATCGCTGTGACTTAGCTTAATAAATAATCCACATCATCCCTGCACTACGGCCAATGATATTCATTAGTATCACAACCACAAATTATCCATGCACTATGGGCCAAGGATATTCGTGTATTCATCAATGGTCATGATCATGCCAACAACTGTCCATCAATGCACTACGGCCAATGAGGACTTTTACCACATCATTCGTAATATTACAGTCATGATTACACCAAATAATTCCTGGTTATAATCATACCAAGTCCTTCTATGCACTACATGCCACAGATGACTTCCAACAAAATATAAACATAAGGATGATGACAATGATATAAGAATTCAATAAAACAAGTTCAAGAATTAATTTATCCAGGAACCAACAACGTCCAAATTGTCAACATGATACTGCTTTGTAGAGTAAAATTTAAGAATGCTCAGAAGAATATTTCCATGAAAAGATACTGGATGAAGCGCAAATATCAAGGATATTCCACTAATTTCATGGAGTATAGAAGATAAAACTTTAACCAACTGAGTATAATAAAGAATGGAATAACAAAAGAAATCACCAGGCATGCGATAGACCGCACATGCAGGTTATTCCAACAGAATAATAAATAATGGAATCAGGTCTGGCGTAAAATGCACAGACAGAATATTCCAACAGAATAATAAAGACGGAATCAGGTCCGGCGTAAAACGCACAGACAGGATATTCCAACAGAATAATAAAGACGGAACCAGGTCCAGCATAAAACGTACAGACAGGATATTCTAACAGAATAACAAAGACGGAACCAGGTCCGACGTAAAATGCACAGACAGGATATTCCAACAGAATAATAAATAATGGAATAACAGAAGAAGTTCACCAAGTATAGGGTAGCCCGCGTATACAGGTTATTCCAACAGAATAATAAATAATGAAATAACAGAAGTTCTCTTCATGAATACAAAAGAAATAATACCCCTTACCTTAAGAAGAAGAGTACTGGATATATGAGTAGTGCAGTAGCAGAATACTTTTCTTCTTTCCCTCTATAATTTCTCTCTCTAGAGTTTCAGTGAATTCGTAAGAAATAATGAAGGAATGAGCTTCTATTTACAGAAGAATGGACTACATAGTAACTAATTCATGAACGGTCTAGATTGATTTACTTTTAATCGAACGATCCATATTTAAAGAAAAATCTTTTAAATAAAATATAATATATTATATTTATAATCTAATAAAACAAATAACTTTATAAAAGTATTCTGTTTTATATAAAAAGATTTTACTGTGCAAAATACTATGCATAATAGAATATAATATATTCTATTTATAGTCTAATAAAACAGGTAACTTTATAAAAGTATTCTGTTTTATATAACAAGCTTTTCTGTTTTATTACATTAATAATACTAATAAAATAAAACTGAGTAACTTATCACATAAGCATCAATAATCAATACCGTGTGCTACTATGCCACCATGCGTATTACTGTACTTTTACTACCGAGTAGTTCAACAGTATTAACGGTAAAACTTCCGCCGTTATTTTCATAAAATGTTTTTATCGTTTTCTCAATCCGACAATAATTTCGTTGTGGGGTCCACCAATGATTGTGCCGTCGTACGAATATTTCCTGTTAAAATGAATATTTTCCGACCAATCGAATATTATACAACAACTTACGTATTTTACAAAATTTATAAATATTACCCACAACTATAACTTTATATCAAATTCATTCCATAATATTTAAAAATAATATTTATAGAAAACTCATCTTTATTAAAAAAAAAATTGGGGTCTTACATCTGCCATAACTGCTCATCGCCTATTAACTCGTTTTGTCTTAAAGGGAAAACAAACAAATCTCAAATTCCGCTGTGATTAAATCATTATCAAATCTGACAAGTATGTTGAAAAAGAAATTTTAAATATCTACTCAACCCCCCCTTCTAGATAACTATTGTGCCTCTGGAAACTAACAGAGTATGACGAATAATATTTAGAATTATAATTTGGGTATTATATTGCTTAATCCAGGTACAGATTTCGTACTCCTTTGGCGATAATCCTCTTAATTTTGATTTATTCTTTTTGTTTTTCGTTTAGAAGTTAGTTATTGTTTTGCATATTTGTTCCCTCTCAAATCCATGTGATAGTTTCGTTTTGGGCATTGATATTTAGAAATCATGTTTGTACTCTTTGATCGAGGTTATCATGTTTAGAATTTATGTTAAATCTTTGTAGAAAATTACATGTTAATATATTTTAGAGACTTGTATTGATAATTCATTTCGTATAACATGCGCGTCCTAAAATCCCTTTGTGTTGATATTGTGTCACATGTGTTGTGACATGGTATCCTTATTAGAATATACCGTAGGGTATACCTGAGTTATAATCGCCTGTGAGGGTACCACAAGCATGTTCTCTTGGCACCAAGGCATGACACCTTTCGTTGCGGTGTGATCAGTCCACGGCATCTCCATTTTGTGCTCTGGTGGGAGTTGGTCGTTTGGTGTTTTGTTGTGGATGGCGTTTTCTGTTCTGTTCTGCGGATTGGTGATGTTTGTGCCAAACAAACCTTCTGATTTTACATGCATTGGATTTATGGTTCAATGTGTGTGACTTACCTATGTGGTAAGATATATTTCTGTTTGTTTTGAGCTCGATATGAAATAACACCCAGCCATTTGATTCAACCTATTATTTTGTTGTGTTAGTTTTGTTTATTTGATCAGTTCAGTTCATTCAGTTGAGTTTGTTATTTCGTTTCATTATTCTTGTATTTTTCTTCCGACATGTAATCAGGGGGATCAAGGGCAAGTGTGATGAGAGCTCCGTTTTATCCAAATGATTTAGATATATTCTGTTTAGGTTATGATATATGAGTTGTTCAGAGTTGTAATAGTTATCTTAGATTGTGGTTTGAGCCAGTGTGACATTTATTATAGTTTGACTTATGATATTTAACCATTATGAGACTATTCTTTTGTGGCTTAGAGCCTTATAATTATAATTTCATCAGTTTGTTGAGTTTTGTATAATCTCTCTTTCTATTTCAAAAAGGGGGTGTTACATTTATTGTACTAATTCTGTTCTCAAAATACTGGTCGGTTAAGTAAAATACCCCCTTGTAAAAGTCTCTCCTCCGCAGTATTAAACTACTGATGCCAAATAATATACGATTTCATTGATTTACTCTGCATGTTTACTTTCTCTCTCTAAACTCATAAATCTCTCAAATGGCTCTTGAAGCTCTGAATTTACCATTTTATTCCTTTATTCTTTTTTTAGATCAAGAACATAGATTATAATTATAATTATATTTTTTTATATATATTATATACAAAATTCTGCGTACATACGTATATGATAATTATTTGTTTACTTGTTTACATATAAAATTTAAATTTTGGACAATTATTTGAAAAAGGTAACATATTGCGGTGAATGCAGTATGTCGGAGAGATGAATGTATTCGGGTTCAGAAATGTTTGGGACTTTGGTTTCGGAACGGATGACTTCGAGAGTTCAATAAATGTCTTCGATAGCAGAACAAATGACTTCGAATTCGAATGGCGAAAGGAAGAATCCATTGGTGCATACTAACTAACATAAATGAAAATGACAAGGAAGAATCCATTTGTGCAGAAATTTCATGGTGATCATGAGGAAGCAACGAACAAAAAACTGGAATTAAAATAGCAAGTTAATGAATTTCTCATCTATTAGTTGTTGATACTAATCAATTTTTATTACCTCTGAATAAAGAACAAGTTAAAGTCGCGCGTGACTCCCTGGATTTGGATCAGTCATGTTCCTCTTACTAGGTGATCCAAATCTAAGGAAAAGATAAAATTATAGGCTTAAATATGAATTACTATTCTAAACTATAGGCCATATTCCACTTCGGGGATTAATGTTTCAATTTTTTTAATTAGGTGATTGAACTATCAATTTTTTTCAATTGCAACAAATTGAGCCGCCACGTCAGAAATTGCTGACGTGGCCCTCGAAGTGGAGCCATCACCAGCTAATGTGTAAATAAAAAAAATTATTTTAATATCTATTTACACATTTATTATATATTAAGGGTAAATTCGTCAAATCACTTATATTAATCATTTAAACTAAATAAAAATAACAAAACTATCTAAAATCTATACCATCTGAGATGATCAAAAATAACAAAAAATCTAAAACATCAAAATCTAAAATCATCAAAAACTCTTTGAAATTCAAAGATTTCAAATTCGGCATTTCTCAAGACTTAACTTCACTGTACCAACTGCACGAACCAGCGGGAAGAAAAAATGGTATCGGACTCGGAGCTCGTCGGCCGGCTTTGCGAGTTTCTAAGCACGTCGGACCTGAACACGACCACAACGGCTACCATTCGCTGAAAACTGGAGGAAGTTTTTGGAATCGATTTATATGATAAAAAAGCTTTTATTCGAGAACAAGTTAATCTATACCTTCAAAGCCAGCTCGAAAAAGCATATGAAAATGAAGAACAAGAAGAAGAAGCAAAAGACGTAGAAGTTGAAGAGGAAGGAGGATGAGAAGAAGAAGAAGAAGAAGGAACCAGTAATGGCAAGGCTACAGCTAAGAGAAGGTTTGTTTAATTAATAAATGGATACACATTCTATGTTGATATATTTGCTTACAAGCACAGATCGGGACAAACACAGATCAAAAGGTGCCCTATCCGTCAGCCAAAAGGAACCGACACCATAGAGCCCAAAACCTGCAAACCCAAATCAAATCAAGATATGCTTGATGACGAAGATGACCAGGAAACACATACAACCAGAACCGAATAGGTCCATCTTTTAAACCCATGAACACCAACAACAATCAAGATTCGATATCCCAACCATAGACCGTAAGCAAAGCTTCCACACTAGACCATAGACCGTAAGCAAAGCTTCAATATTTGGCTATTGAAGAGTTTTTGATGATTTTAGATATTTTTGTTTTAGATTTTTTGTTATTTTTGATCTGAGATGGGATAAATTTTAGATAGTTTTGTTGTTTTTATTTAGTTTAAATGATTAATATAAGTGATTTGACGAATTTGCCTTTAATGTATAATAAATGTGTAAATAGATATTAAAACAATTTTTTTTATTTACACATCAGCTAGTGATGGCTCCACTTCGAGGGCCACGTCAGCAATTTCTGATGTGGTGGCTCAATTTGTTGCAATTGAAAAAAATTGATAGTTCAATCACCTAATTGAAAAAATTGAAACTTTGATTCCCGAAGTGGAATATGGCCTATAGTTTAGGATAGTAATTTATATTTAAGCCAAAATTATATGATATAAATCAATACATGATGATTATTGTCCTGATTTGAGGCATTACACAGTAGATGGATCTACATCAGATTGACTTTAGCCACACTTGCAGTAATGCTTTCTTTGATATTCTCGATACTCTATGCGAGAGAAAGGCATCATAGGAAAGTAAACATGTTGTTTTATTTTAGTTTTTTATTGATTCATAGTCATTGAGTGAATTAATAAAAATTATTTGGCATTTGCAGTTTAATACTGCAGAGTCTAGGAAATTAAATAAAAATTTAAATTTGGCTGACGTTGATTCCCAATTGGTCAGCAGCATTCACAGTAATACTGTGAACGGGGGACTTTTACAAGAAGATATATTTTGGTTATTTGTCTTGTCTGCAGTATTAAGCTACGGAATACTGAAAATAAAACTGCGGACGAGAGTCATATTACCCTTTAAATATTCATATAGACAATCAAAATTTATTGTAAGACTAAATTTTTTTTTTTACAATATTAACTATGAATTGGTATATATATAATTTCCAAGTATGGATGATATCAAAGTTTATTTTGGCGACTTGGAGCCCATTTGTATATACTCCCTCCATTTTATTTATAATTTATGTGTTAGCTTATTTTGTGTATTCTTAGATAATAATTATGGTTTGTGTTGGGTCATGATACTCTAGGTATTGGGCTAGACCGAGTGGGCCCCACCCTTGAATCATGATACCTTATATATATTGGGCCAATTCAGTGGATTACTTTTATTGAATCTTGTAAGACTTGAGTTAAAATACTGGGCTGCCCCATTACATATTTAAATATCTACATCTTTGACCGGTAATGATAAAAGAATAGGACAATTGACTGTTATATCTGCCAAACATTAATGTGGATGGGATTGATAGTCGACCGGCGGTGGCAAACAGTGACAAGATGTAGTGGGTGAGCTACAGGCATTCGACTGAGATGACCAGGAGTAGGGGACTGTGTCAGACGGTAGTGGGTGGCATGGGAAACCGGACTTTGGGATATATTTTAGCAAGGATCACATAATCTAAAGGTAACGACACTTAACCAAATTATTATCTCTCTCTAGACACTAGATATTTTTCCTCCATTGTTAACCTTGTGATCGCCTGTACTGACTCTCACGCCGGAGCAATCCCCCGACGGTCAAGCTGTCAAGCTTTTGGTGTTCACTTGTTGAACTGTGCAGGATCAGAGCGTCTTACGTGATTGGGACGTGGAAGAAGATCTTGGCGTTAACATTGGCGCTAGAAGGAGGGCTGAGTTCTAGTGTCCTTCATATTTTCAATCACAAATCATAGTTGTTCTACGTTGGAATCCATTGTGAAGAATAAAACATTTACTTCTGAAGGATAGCTGATGGCTATGACTTCGTCTACACAACGAGTATCTGTCAAGGATTGATTGGGTCCTTCGGAGAGTGCTCCTGGTGGTACTGCTTCCAAGAAAATTTTTGAGGATTCTCGTTCGAGAGCCCAAGGTGATGTTAGAAGAAGATTGATTCTTGCTGCCGAATGAAGACCTGACCATGGCCGGAAAAGGGTAGAAGGCATACTTCTTAGAACCCTATACCGAGGTGGTCAGACTGAAAAACCGTTCAAGTTGAAAAGAAGCCTATGTCCTCTAAAGACATGTCTCGAGGCTGTCCTCGGGATCGAAGCAGACCCAACATCCATTTTCCTGATTGACCGAATAGGGTATTGTGACAACCCCAAAATAGGTCCATTCCATCTAACCTATTCTGAGTCGCCAAATACATGGTACATAAAACAACTACAACTTTATTACAACAATTATCGTTCAAAATACAACAACAAATATGCTGTGAGTTTGGATACAAATATATACCAAATGTGACTCATGTTCCAATCGTGGACATCACCTCACAATGACACCTTACATAAAGGTATAGTCAAAAATTGTTTTAGAAATTAGCATCTTTGGGAAGTGCTCAAGGAAACCTTCGTATATGGGACGCCATGCTTCTAGGTTATGATAGATATCATATGGCCACAAAATTATCCTTGGTTGACCCAATAGATCCCAAAGAAAAACGAGAAGATTACTATCATATTCTTCCCAATGGTGAGTCTTCTCTTGACATATCATTATCTCCACTGTCTCTAATTGAGAATTATACTTCAAACAAACACCAAGATTATAGAGGTAGTGCTTGTAAATATACTCAGCAAGTGGATGAGCACATCCATGTCTTATGATGATACGAGATTATATGTCATTAGACATCTTGTATGATACTGACAAAACACCCTTTCAACATTGGGTTCGCCTTACCCTCAACAGCTATAGACCACCGTTCTATTCCCCTGTTATCCCCCACTCGACCCAGCTACACTTTTATTACCTGAAAGAAATTGTGAAGCAAAAGGGTGAGCACAACTAGCTCAGTAAAGAATATCATAACTAAAGATAATTAAATTATCAAAAGCCTTCATCAGTAATAAATCAGAGATTTAGAACATATGGTAGATGATAAAAAATTTTAACCATAGTTGTAGCGGAACGAGCAATCCATTAGAAGAGTCAAATAGACCATAAAGTCTATTATCTTCTCCATGTTAAAAATCCACGAACAATGTTTTATCCCTGTAACATCAATCAACAGTTTTGGTCCACAATCATATGAATAACCCATAATCATAATTGTAGTTCTAAATTTCTCTTCTCATCCAAGACGAAGATAATTTTTATCACCTATCTTTACCTGAAATTTCAAAGATCATGGTTACACCAAATCACATTTCCTGTTCATAATCATACTAATAACTTCATCTTTGCACTATGGCCAAAGATATTCATTTGTATCACCAATTGGTCATGTTCATCTCAACACCTGTTCATCTTTGCACTACTGGCCAAAGATATTCAATAACATGTCATCTTTACACTACGGGCCAAAGATATTCATCAACAGACCATCTTTGCACTACAGGCCAAAGATATTCATCTACAATTCATCTTTGCACTACAGGCCAAAGATATTCCTCAACAATTCATCTTGCACTGCAGGCCAAAGGTATTCCTCAACAGTTCATATTTGCACTACAGGCTAAATATATTCCTCAACAGTTCATATTTGCACTACAGGCCAAATATATTCATCAACAGTTCATATTTGCACTACAGGCCAAATATATTAATATCTCAAAGAATATATAATCATTTAACAATTTATATAAACAATAATTATAACCATGTTGATCATTTCACCTTTGCACTTAAGCTAAAGATATTCAATTATAAATTCAATGGTCATGATCATACCAGTCAACAATTCAACTTTGCACTACTGGCCAAAGAGAATCCATAGTCATGATCATACCAATAATCTACCCATCTTTACACTCAAGTCAAAGAGAAATATCATCATTAGGGTTATAAAAATGTTATATATGATAATAAAAATAATATGATCAACATATAGTTTTAATCTCAAGAGTAATATTTATAAATCAACTATAATTTGGTCTGAAAAAGAAACCAATTTTGTAGTGAATAGTACCCGTGAATAGTAACTTGTGAATAGTAACTCGTGAATAATAACTCATGAATAGTAACCCGTCGTGAATAGTAACTCGTGAATAGTAACTCATGATTAGTAACTCGTGAATAGTAACTCATAAATAGTAACTCACGAATAGTACTCCGTATTCGTACATAGTACCGTATACGTAAATAATGTCATATACGTAAATAGTGCCATATACATGAATAGTGTTGTATACGTGAATAGTGTCGTATACGTGAATAGTAATCCCCGACTCAAAAAGGTAGAAATTCCACAATAAAATCCATACCAATATTTCAGTATAGTGATATTGAAAGAATAACATCATTATGAAGAATATAACATCCCTTAATATCCCTTACTATCCCTTACAATCCCTTACAATTCCTTACCTCAAAAGTGCAGTATTTCTGACTGGAATGCAAAGCCGAAGGAAACTTGCACTGAATAGCAACTCTCAAAGTATCTAAATACTCACAAAATATGCTTCATAATATAGAGAGAGAAAGAGAGAAAGCTTAAGTTTTTGGTGTGATTTTCAATTCTAACTTAGCCCTCTATTTATAGGAAAATGTTAGCACGCCGAAGCAGACTTAACCTGCAACTTGATGGCTTTACCTGCTACTATTCCCACCCACCACATTTGAATAAAAATCTCAGCACATTTCTTCACCAACCACAAGTGGGGTCCACTTATTCTAGAATTTTCCACCAAAATGATTAACTTCAAAAATTCAATAATTTCTGAATCAGTCATCTCGTAAAATTCATAACAAATCATACGTTCATTTTTAACGGTTCAAAATTTGTGGACATATACTCAACTTATATATGTATAACATATCCAAAAATTACCACGATTCAACGGTCGGATTAAAAATTATAACCCCCGCAAAATATCTCAAAAACCTTAATTTGATTTTCAATACCTCCGTTCCGACAAAAATACAGATAAAATACCTCAACATTAACTCCTTCATTTTTAACCACAAAAATATATCCCTCATTTATATCTACATAAAATAAATATTTCCTTATCATATGAATCAATAATTAATTATTCACAAATAATATTACAAAATTAAATTTATGACAACCAGGCCGTTCCCAGGAAAGAGGGGGCTTTCCAATAAGGATTTCTCCTTATTGGCGCGCAATTAGATGACCAAACCTCTCCTTAGACAGAACTTTCTAGACATTGTCAATAATGTTATCTAATAATATTATTCAAATAATATGAATTATTGATCTGATAATGGAAAATACTGTGTGCAATAACAATTATTGAAACAACAATAATATAAAATATCAACGCAGCAATTATTGAATCAATAAAATAAAATATTGAACAGTAATTACTGTAACAATTATTGAGTAGTGTCTTCCTTCGTAAGAATCAATAATTCAAAAATACTGTGCAAAACCGTGTGCTACTGTGCAACCACGCGTATTACTGTATTTTAACCACCGGGTATTCCAACAGTATTAACGGTAATAACTA
Source organism: Panax notoginseng (assembly GCA_016801055.1). NCBI lineage: Eukaryota > Viridiplantae > Streptophyta > Magnoliopsida > Apiales > Araliaceae > Panax > Panax notoginseng. The sequence continues at coordinate 10,507,483 of CM029013.1, forward strand.
CGTCGTTATTTGTAAACAACTTATACTTGTCGTTTTCTTCATCCAATTGCTTTCCGTTATGGGGCCCACAAAAGCTGCGCCGTCGTACGAATATTCCCCGACAGAAATAATATTTCACGACCAAACGAATATTCCCCGACAACAATGAGTATTTTATAACCACTTGCTTATTTAAAATATTTACATATGTCACCCTTAACTTTAAACTTTTATCAATTTAACCATTTACTGAATAGTAATTATAAGAAAAAATTGAATACTTTTATTTCATAAAATTCGGGGTCTTACAGTATCCTGCCCAATTAGTTCTCGGGATTGTGGTCGAAGCAGATGTAGATGAAGACCCAACAGCCATTTTCCTGATTGACTGAAGAGGGTTCTCTGCCCTATTGGTTCTCGGGATTATGGTCGAATCAGATGTAGATGAAGACCCAACAACCATTTTCCTGATTGACCGAAGAGGGTACTCCGCCCTATCGGTTTACGGGATTATGATCGAAGCAGATCCAGAAGCCGCACTCTTGAGAATCCACTGAGGGCACATCGCCCTGTGGATACTCGTTTTCGGAGATGCCCGTCTAAAGTTACAGGTTCGAATGGAAAAGACAAGACTATTTAGAAGAGGCTTTGAGGAGATTTATGTCCAAATCGGCATGAAGATGTTTGCCCATCTTTGGTATGTGTAATGGGCCGAAGAAAGCCAAGATGTTCCAATGTATTCCAGAATGTGAAGGCACCTTTCAAGGAATAAGGACATATCTTTCTTCGGTATCTTTATTGGCAAAGTATGTTCTTGCTGAACCATCGTACTTGTATTTGACACCAAGTTTGTCGGTAGCAGGAATAGTTTTGGTGCGTAAAGTTGGGGGTAAGTAGCACCTTGTCCTTAGGGATGATGAAATAAGCTGATGAAGTTTAGGGGGAAGCTGAAGAGTCTGACAAAACCGTTGCAGCACTTCGGCAGAAGTAGAATTAGGGGACGCTGTTTGCATGCAGATATTCTACTTTGAACTCATCCCCCTTTTTGAGGAGTTTTGGTGCCGTCCGAAGCTAGGGATATTCTTCGGAGGATTTCATATGGATATTTGTGCCAGTTGAATAGTCCGATCTCGCATCAGCCACCAAAAAGGCTCAAGTGTTAGGAGGTTCAAGTGGACTCGCTGGCCATTCGATGGTAGCCTCTTCGGCAGGTGGTCCTTATGAATTTGTCAGGCCCTTCGTGGTAGGCAAATGTCATCGGTGTAAGGAGGTTCGGGTGGACTCGCTGACCATTCGATGGTAGCCTCTTCGACAGGTGGTCCTTATGAATTTGTCAAGCCCTTCGTGGTAGGCAAATTTCATCGGTGTTAGGAGGTTCGGGTGGACTCGCTGGCCATTCGATGGTAGCCTCTTCGGCAGGTGGTCCTTATAAATTTGTCAGGCCCTTCGTGGTAGGCAAATGTCATCGGTGTAAGGAGGTTCGGGTGGACTCGCTGACCATCTGATGGTAGCCTTATTGGTAGGAGGTCCTTTAGACTTTGTCAGGCCCTTCGTGGTAGGCAAATGTCATCGGTGTAAGGAGGTTCGGGTGGACTCGCTGACCATCCGATGGTAGCCTTATTGGCAGGAGGTCCTTTAGACTTTGTCAGGCCCTTCGTGGTAGGCAAATCACTACAAGAAAAAGGCTTAATTCCGACGGAAAATTCCATCGAAATTAAGCTTATTCCGTCGGAATAAGCCCAAGTCCGACGAAAAATTTCGTCGTATTAAAGCTCGTCGGAAATAAGTCCGTTGAGAATTCTGTCGAAAATAGTTATCTTTGACGGAATATATCTGACGGAATTTCCGTCGGAAATAAGTTATTTCCCACAGAATTAAGTTATTTCCCATAAAATATTCCGTCGGAAATAACCTTTTAAAAATTAAAAATAAATTAATTATGTTTTCTTTTTTTCCTAAGTTTTCAAACGAATTCATTCATGTCCTACAATATCCAACATCTGAATGAGCATATACTGCTTATGTCAGACCGGCATATAGTGTTTGAGCTACTTGTTTACAATTATCGAAACAAATATACTTCTAGGATGTTTAAAGCTAGCAAAAGAAAGGTGATAGGACCATAAGCTTTCGACATGAACACTGTGGAATCATTAGGAATCATCCTAGATACTACCACAACATGGTCCTCCCACATATATCTTTCTTTACTACATGTTTTGCACCAAAAAATGGTTAATCAATTTTAAATTCCAAAGAATATCTTTTTTTAGTCAAAGCAATGAGACTTGAGTCAAAGCTGCTCAAACAAAAATATTTTGCATAGCTTCTAAAGCACTACAAATTTGCACAATCACAAGTAAGGTACTAATTGTCTACCTTTTCAAATACATAGAAAGATAACAAATACATAAGCACGTATTCATTTAGATGTTGAGTAGTAAAATTTAAATACACTGAAGGTTTTGATTTGTATGAAAGCTAGAAGTAGTTGGCAAGGCACGCACACATTTCAGCTGAACTATTGGCCTTAAGACTAGGCCCAAAAACAAAAATGATATTCCTGATGGCATAACTGAAACTAACTAATAATTTTCTTTTGAGCAAAATGAAGTAATAAGTACATTCTATGGAGGCATGAGCTATGCACAGGCTGCATAGACAATATAAATAACAACATATACAAATTTTATAATAATTGACTAAAAATATGCAAGGACCCAGGGGAGTAAGACAAACCTCCTTAAGTGCAAATTGCAAAGAAAAGAACATTGAGCTCAATTCCAAATGCTTTGTCAATCAAATAGAATACCCATACCCTGAGTATAATCACCAGCTCCACCTATACCATTTCCCAATACATTCCAGTACACAAACTAAACTCAATTTTCCTATAAAGGAGTCCAAAATAGTTGAAATTAAGTTGCTCAAATAAGATAGACACAACTTTTAACAAATGAACAACATAACTTATTAAATTATAAGCATTCACAAAGCAAGTCCTACATGATTAGTTCAGCTACTCCACAAGGAATCAACATGAACATTCCAACCAAATACCAACAAAAAAACAAAATGTACAACAGGCTACTATGGCATAAATATCAAGATTAGGAAGAGAAGCAGACTACTATGGCATAAACAGATGTACATCAGTAGTATAATGTTTCTTATACTATAAACCGATAAGAAGCAATTTCTCCTGCAAGTAATAATAAAAAGAAAACAATAAAAAAATAAAAAAGAAGAAGAAGTTGGTGCTCAATAAGTTGATTCATATTAGAACTGTCATCTCTAATTGAAGCCAACACCAATTGAAAACATATATAAACCACACCACAAAAAAATTGAAACACAATTCAACCAAGACCATGTGGTCAGGTTTATTCTGTACAATTTACAGTAATGAACCTCACATGTATATATATAAAGTTTCAATCTTTGTTGCTTTTTCCTAACTTTAGGTTGTCTCATCCAGTAAAGAGAGCAATTTAGCTTCTTACTCCCTTCTATTAGCAATAAAACAGACCACAAGAATATCCTCACACCTAGACATACTTAGATGAATTTGATAAACAGAAAAGAAATATTTTTCACATGTACCTAATTGACACAACCAATACACCACTGTTTAAAAATTTCTTGGCAACGTGAATCCTATTTCATACTCCACAAGTGCATTGTATATACATGATATAATCAATTATATATACACAATATCAATACATATACATAATATCATACACATTCAAAAATTAGGGCATATGTGTGTGAAACCAAAATTACAAGCTATTGTGTGTGTTAATGTGTGTAAATTTGGGAAAATGGCCAAATTGAATACTACCCGTTAACTACAGGTAATAGAAGATAACAATGGAAGAGAAAAAGGCAAAGGAAGTCGTCGTCGCTAAAAATTGTAGAAATTGAAATTGGGGCTATTTTTCTTAACTAGGGCAATAATGAGTGGGAGGAGAGAGAGGGGAAAGGGAGTAGTGGAGCGGAGGAGATTAAGAGAGGAGGAGGATGAGGAGGCGGAGGAGATTGAGAGAGGGTTTTTCATTTCTTTTACTCTCTTCCTACACCAGATCGAGCATATGAGGCAAAGGAGAGTTCTGTTCGCCTAAAAGAGGGGACTAATAATGACTCTTATTTCCGATAGAATTATTTCCCATGGAATTTTTCGTCGAAAATAAGTTATTTCCGACAGAATTAATTTTGTGGAAAATAATTTCGTGGGAAATATACGTTTTTCTTGTAGTGAATGTCATCAGTGTAAGGAGGTTCGGGTGGACTCATTGACCATTCGATGGTAACCTATTTGGTCAGTGGAATCCTGTGGGTTTGTTAGGCCCTTTGTGGCAAACAAATTCCTTATGAAGCAGATCTACCTCACACTTCGGTAACGAATAAGTATTCCTTTACTTTATTACCTAAATTTGTCTAAGTGTTGAGTTTGGATTGCTTCAATTACTTAACTTGATCTTATCTGTTATATGACTTGTTTAGTTATTTATTAACAGTTAAGAGTTCATACATTTCTTAAGATATTGAACTATTGACAGAAATTAATAGCAAAGGAGTAATAAGGAAAGAGATCGATATTTTATTAATATAATACTGATTACAAAAAGATAGAAATTAATTGCAGAAGTCCTATGAACTAAGAGAAAGGAGACTCGTCTTTAGGCATCGACTTCATCTTCAGAAGAGGCAAGAATGGTCGGATCAACCTTAGCTGTGACAAGTTTTGCCTTGTCTTTGCTTCTGCATTCGTCGTACCCATCAGAGAACATCTGAACGATCTTCTCATTTAGCTCGGTTGACTTTCGGTACTCTTCTTGAATTTGTTTGCGGAGATATTCGGTCAGGGGAGGACCTAGATATCTCAGGGCGAAAAGCTCCCAAAGCTCCTCTTCGAACTTTTCTCGATCCTTCGCCCGTTCCTTCTGAATTCGTAATTCCTTGACTTCAAGTTCATTTACTTGCAGTGCCAAGCTTTTGTTGGTCTTCACGTGTATAAAGTTACTTTCAACAAGGATTTCGTTCCTATGAACCAGATCCTAGTTCATCTCGGTAATGGTTCGGTGATTAACCTCAGCTGCTCGGTGAATAGCTTCGGCTGCCTCCATCTTCTCCTTTAATTTGTTTATATCTTTTTGGAGGCATTCGTTATTGAAGAGAGCAGCACCAAGGTAACCTCTTTCCTTAGTCAACGCTGACTTCAGAATGATGTTCTCTCGTCGGGCTGTGTCCTCTTCGGCCTCAACTTCTTTATATCTGGGAAGAAGCCTCCCGAAGACAGCATTTACCTATAGATGTTCAGAGACAATCAGTTAATTTTCAAGAGATGTACGTAATGTCAAATATCCAGATTAAACAGCTAACACACCTTAGCATGGTAGCTCATGCCCTCTTCAATTAAATCCCTAATCGAGCTATTTCTGAACCAATGGTCATCGGTCTCCCGAACAAAGGAGTTGAACAATTGGAAGGGAAAGTTCGCATTGAACTCAAGCCATACAGTGGGTGAGGACATGACTTCGTGTTGGAAGACAGTGGGGGATGATTGTGGTGGAGAAGGCATGTGAAATTCGTTTTGGATAGGGGATTGAGCAGGCGATTCAGAAGGAGGTGGAGGTTGAACAAGAGTAGGTCCTGGAAGAGGTGGCAATTGATCATCCGAAGGGTGTTTTCTTTTTCGAGATGGAATTGAAGTCCCAGGTTGTTTTTCAAATTCTTCTTCGGAGACAATAATTTCCACAGGAGGGGGGACCCGAAGGTCGTCAGCAGTCAGTGGGGTTATCTTAGTTTTCCTCTTCTTCATTCGAAAAGCTTGCATCCGTTCGCTGGTGGGCATGTCAATCAGACTAGAAGTGGAAATTGGCTGGGTCTCTTGGGAAGTAGATCTTAGTTTTCGAATTGCCCTCTTCTTCTTGCGAGGTCGGAGGGTTTCTTCTGCAACTTTTGGTTCTACAGGAAGATCTTCGGCATCTTGGGCATCAGAAGCGGGAACCTCTTCCTGAGGGGTTTCAGTGGTGGGTGATGAAGGTTTGCCCGAAAGGAATTTTTCCAAATCCCTTCGGTCGATCGATGTTGGCTTAATCAAAGATACTGCAACAAGGAAATACATTTTGTTAGATCCGTTTACAACAATGAAGATCAGCCAGTTATATATTAATATAAATTTAAGACTTACGTCTGTGGTCATACAACCAAGCTTGTTTGGTAAGGAGACCATGACTCCATTCCTTCCTCCATTAAGTCTACAGATACTTTCTCTAATGTTGTCCAGTCTGGGAGAGAGGCAATTTCGGGCCCTTTGACGAAGAGCCATTGATTATGCCATCCTCGGTTGCTAGAAGGAGTATTGATCAGAGAGCGTCTCTCGAAGTTCTCTCTGGGTTTTACAGCTATTTTGCCCAAAACTTTGAATCCTTTCTCTCTGGACTTAGTGATGGTGTATATGGAGAAGAAGAAGTCGAGGGTGGGAGCGACGCCTACCTCATGGCAGAAGGCAATGAACGCCAAGATGTGGATGTAAGAATTCAGGACCAGTTGGGCGAATCCGACACCAACGAATCCCAGGAGAATAACTAGAAAGACGTACAGAGAGAATTGAACCCCTTTTTCCAGAAGTGTCAAAGGCATGGCAGTCCAGCCATCCGGACACTGGTACATCCTCTCGGTGGTGGTGGGACGTCGTAGTTGGTGAGTTGCTGGGATTTGGTACCGTTCGTATGTGTTTTGAACGTCCTTTTCAAATAAGGTCGATGGAGTATTGGCATGGGGGAACTGTTCTGCACTCTGAAAGAATACGGAAGGGTTTGGAAGAGGCTTTTTTGGTACATTCTTACTTGGGGCATCAGTTGGGTTAGGGTTTGACCCCGAAGCTGCCTTGGTGGGGCTGGGTGTAGGAGGAACAGTGTTGAGAGGAATGGCATGGATTGGGATGGCGTCAGCAGAACTAGAAGACGCCATTGTTGAGAATTTGCAGAGAAAAGGAAGAAATTTGAGAAAGAGAAAAGTCTAGAACTCGAAAGGCGTCTGAAATTCAAATTGACAGGTAAAAGCTGTCAATTTGGGGAAATTTACCCTTTATACTGACGGTTGCACGATATCCGAGGGCGGCACAATTAATTGACAATAATGATGGTGAATTGGAAGGGGTAACATCCGAATTTGGGTTTAAGATATTAACCGGATTGGGCTTTTTTGTTGGGCTTTTAGTTCTTATCTGTGTTGATGACCGGAACTCCATCATTTGGGCCTCAGTGAGGTTTCTTCTGAGGCTTTTTTAATCTTGTTTGTTGTTCTATTTATCATGGACCTATTCTATTTAGTTTACAGTCTTCCATTAAACATCCTGTTTAATAAAAGACTGGGAGGCAATGTTGGGTCATAATACTCTAGGTATTGGGCCAGACCGAGTGGGCCTCTCCCTTGAATCATGATACCTTATATATATTGGGCCAATTCAGTGGATTACTTTTATTGAATCTTGTAAGACTTAAGTTGAAATGCTGGGCCGACCCATTACATATTTAAACATCTACATCTTTGACCGATAATGATAAAAGAATAGGGCAGTTGACTGTTATATCTGTCAAACATTAATGTGGATGGGATTGATAGTCGGCCGGCGGTGGCAAACAGTGACAAGATGTAGTGTGTGAGCTACAGGCATTCGGCTGAGATGACCAAGAGTGGGAGACTGTGTCAGACGGTAGTGGGTGGCATGGAAAATCGGACTTTGGGGTATATTTTAGCAAGGATCACATAATCTAAAGGTAACGACACTTAACTAAATTATTATCTCTCTCTAGACACTAGATATTTTTCCTTCATTGTTAACCTTGTGATCGCCTGTACTGACTCTCACGCCGAAGCTATCCCCTAACGGTTTAGGCGTCAAGCTTTTGGTGTTGACTTGTTGAACTGTGTAGGATCAGAGCGTCTTACGTAATTGGGACGTGGAAGAAGATCTTGGCATTAACAGTTTGCATACATTTAAGAGAATCTTAATATTCTCTTTCATATAATACTCATATTTATATCTTCGATCTTTTTAAATATATTTAATACAATCAAGCAACTATTATTTCTCTTTCATTTTCTCAATAAAGGATAATAGTGGTATCACTTTTTTCATTATCCTTAAGAAATGTGTATATTTTTTTAGTGACAAATAATATAGGACTTTTAAGAGATTTGGAACTGAATTTAATTCTCCTATAAGAAAGAAGAATATAAATATATGAAAAAAGTGTAGTGGTAATTATTACAACTATCTCTAAATGTGATACTAGTCCAATACAATATAGTTTTACTTAATGAAATAATGATGAAATGGTAAAAATATCATAATTAAAACAAGTAATCTGACAAAATTAACTTAATTTAATGTTTTATATCAATTATATTAGTTGTAGTTGTCACAACTAAGGTGCTGTTTGTTTACATCTGATTACCTCTTAATGGACTGCCTTTTATTCGCTAAGAGGTATGATGCTGTTTGTTTTGTTTTTTGTTACCTCTGAATGCCTCTTAATCGGTAAGACAGAAAATGAAATCTTAATAATTAAGAGGTACCTCTTAATGAAATTTTTTTGATAATTTTTTTTTATATAAATATATTCAATAATATTATGCACTCATTTTTATTAAATTGAATATTTAAAATTATTAAATAAAATTTTACCCTTTAAAATGGTAAAATAGTGTCATTAAGAGACAAGTTACTTTTTTGTTATCAAATAATTTTTTAGATTCAGACCTCATAACCATTCAGATGATCTAATTTATTAAGACATCATAATCATTTAGATCTTAATTCTCAGATTTATCAAACACAACCTAAGTTATATTTTAAATAGGGTGACTGACTTGATAATTTATAAAAACAATTATGCCATTAAGAATTTTCATGTCACTTCATATACACATATATAAAGGATAAGTAAGCTTGGTTTGGATGTGTGAGGTTTAGTTGTGCATGCATGTAGTTGAATTAATTGAGGTATTCATTGCTCCAAAAGCTCAAGTTGAGCATTTAAATCTTACTCCATAAATTGTCCATAATCATTCACCTGCATGCGTCACCATGTGTTGGGTCCCGATATTTCCCCTACTGGGCCGGACGGATTGGGCCTCCCCATTTACTTAGCCTAGTGGACCTTTACTATTAAGTCTTCTAGCCATTGGGATTAACCTTTACCCTGTCTTTATTGTCTCTCCTTAAACATTGGGCTGGATCAAGCGGCCGGTCCATAAAATCTTTTAATATCTAAGACCTTGACTGGTAATGATGAAAAAGGAGAGCAGTTGACCAAAAGTCTGCAGATCATTAATGTGGATGGGATTTTATCCGGCCGGCGGCAGAAACAGTAGAAAAAAGGTGACAACCTGCATGCACACGGCTAAGACCAGAGAGAAGCAGGGGGCTGTGTCAGATCGTGGTTGGTGGCACAAAAAACTGAGTATGAGAGTATAACCAAGGAAGGGGGTCTCCTAACGAAAGGTACGCATACACTTTCTATCTAGCTCAACACACTAGACATTTTTACATCCTCCATTGTTAAACCTTGAACACCTGTATTGACTCTCACGCCGGAGCTATCCCCCGACGGTCCAGCCGTCAAGCTTTTGGTGTTGATCGTGTTTTCTGTGCAGGATTAGGACGTTTTACGTGATTGGGACGTCATCAAATATCTTGGCGTTAACATTGGCGCTAGAAGGAGGGCTGAGTTCTAGTGTTCCAGAGCTTTCAATCACAAATATTCATTTGTTCCACGCTCTCAAGGATGGGGAAGAGCAGAGCAGACACGCCTGAGGGACAACCGATGACTGTTGGTGATTCACCACCACGAGTTTCTGTTAGAGATCGTTTGGGGCCCACACTAAGTGCTCATGCTAGCACAGCCTCCAAGCGGTCGCATGGAGATTCTCGTCCAAGGGCCGTGGGCAAAGCTAAGAGAAAGTTAATCTTCACGACGGATAAAGAGTCCGGTCGCGGCCGGAAACAGCTAGACCACGACGAGAAGACCTCCCGATTGGCTAAGATGGCAGAAGAGGCAGATAGGGCCATGGAGTCACTCATGAAGCAGAGGCGGGATATAGCCGAGCAGATGTCCCGGATGGAAGAGTTGAGGGATGAAGCGTCCAGTTATGTCCAGTCCGAAAGGCATGTGCATCGCAGCGGGAAAGAACCGGTTCATTCAGAACATGGGATTCAAAGCCAGCATCGGGAGAGAAAAAGATCGAGGAGCCCCGCTCCTCGAAGATCGAAGGAAGCACTCCGTCGTGACGTCACCATGGGGCAGATCTGAAGTGATAGGAAAGGCCGGTCCAGAGAACGAACTCCAGAAAGCATGAAGAGGGCACTCATTGTCGCGCACTCTCACCATAGTCGTCGGACCCAGGGGCAAAGCAGATTTCGGGGCCTTACACCCGAAAGTCGGGTGCTTCGCTCAGAGGACCGCCGTCGTGAGAGTCCTTCGAAGATTGGGGGTATTATGGTTAACGACCGATCTACTCAAAAAAGGAGAGAGCCGTCGGAGAAGGGGGTCTCGTCACAGCCAGAAGGAGTAGAATACCTCGTAAAAGAGCTGAAGGCTCTTCAGAAGCAGTTATCCGAGGTCCAGCAAGTAAAGGATACTCCGGGAAAGAAAGCATCCCCATTTTCCTCGGATATTCTTAAAGAGAAGGCGGACACCTCTAAGAAGTTGCCTCACATAGAAAGTTACGATGGTTCGGGATATCCTTACGACCATAGCCAAGCATTCGACCGGTTAATGGACTACTATGATTTCACTGACGCTGCTAAATGTCACATGTTCGTTACGACATTGAGAAAGGATGCGAGGCAGTGGATGGGGACTTTACCAGCAGATTTAATTTCATCATGGTCCGAACTCTGCGACAAGTTCCACGCTCGTTTTGGGAGTAACCGAAGGAGAGGGAAGCCCACGGGCTCCCTGGCACAGGTCAGGCAGTACACCAACGAATCTTTGGGTCAGTATGTGAAACGGTTCCGAGAGGCCGTTGGTCAGGTATCTGATTTGAACGATCTCCAAGCTGTGGGATTATTTCAGAACGGTTTAGACTTAGTGAGGTCGGAGAAGCTGGTGAGGAAGCTGATGTTCAATCATCCGAAGAGCCTGGCAGAGGCATTCGATAAGGCAGAAGGTTATATCGTTGTGGAGGAGGCCATGAGTAGCTTGAGACGTTCCTCTTCGGAGCAGGTAAAGGAGGCAGATGTCCCTAAAACCCAGCTTGATCAGAAGAAGACGGGGGGTATAATGATAGATCGGAGAACCGTTCCAAGAAGTTCAACAACTCATGGCGACAAGGAGATGCTCGTCCGCCTGTTTCCGCCCCGAAGGTGAACAAGGTTTATACCAAACTGAACACAGACAGGTCAGTGATTCTAGACCAAATCCGGAACCAGCCGTTCTTTGAGCCACCGAGGGACAATTAAAGGACAGGGCAGGGCAACTCTCGAAAATATTGTAACTATCATCAAGCTGCAGGCCATGGCACCAACGAATGTTGTAATCTGAAGGATTTCGTGGAAAGAAAGATCCAGAGCAGTCTGTTAGTCCAATATGTGGCCGAAAAGAACCAACAAAGTGCCGACCGCACCGTTCAGACAGTTCAAACGAATCCTCCTGTACAGCCCGCCCCGAACCCACCACCAAGGCATGTCATTGACGTAATAACAGGGGGAACGTCGGGGAAATTGGTAGGAAGAAAGAGAAGGGGGTATCTAGATTCGGTTATGTCCATATCAGGTGCCTCTCCAAAGATGGATAGACCCTTTCCCGGAACTATTATATCCTTTACGGATGCAGACTATCCTTTGGAGCCCATTGATCCACATGAGGGGGCGTTAGTAATCACCGCGCAAGTAGGCTCGGTGGACATGAAACGTATGATGATAGATAACGGGTCTTCAGTGGATATTCTGTACGCCCACGCATATCAAAGAATGCATCTTGAAGGGCAAAAATGGAAGTTGGGCAGGAGGCTCCTCTGTATGGCTTCAGCAACGATCCGGTCAAAGTTGCTGGCACTATCGAGCTCCCGGTGGTCTTCGGCACAGCCCCGCAACAGACAGAAATAATGTGTAAATTCTATGTTGTGCATGTAGATTCGGCTTACAACGCCATACTGGGAAGACCTACGCTGACGGCTCTCCAAGCCGTGACTTCTATCCCCCATTTCAAAATCAAGTTCCCTACAGCGCACGGGGTCGGAGAAGTGGCTGGAGACTTGGATCTAGCCCGACGCTGTTATCGGAATGCGTGCATCTCTTCCGGGGTAGGGGTCAGCAAGCAGAAACAAACCCTGGCAATCGAGATTGAGCCCTTCACGGAAGGCAGTTCCGAGCCATTGGTAACACCTGCAGGGGAGACGGAGGAGATTGAGTTGATCCTTGGGAAAGCAGACAAGATAGTGAAAATCGGTTTGGGTCTACCAGAACCTTTTCGGACAAATCTTACGGAACTCCTTCGCTGCTATGCGGACATTTTTGCATGGGAACCAAAGGACATGCCTGGGATTAGCAGAAAGGTCGCTGAGCACCGATTGGGGGTAGATCCCTCGAAGAAGCCTGTTCGGCAAAAGAGACGGATCTTCGCACCCGAGCGACAGAAGATAATTGACGAAGAGATCGCCAAGCTGTTGGCCGCTGATTTTATTTTTGAGATCGACTACCCACAGTGGATGGTCAATGTAGTATTGGTGCAGAAGCAGAACCAGAAGTGGCGAGTTTGCATTGATTACACCGACCTAAATAAAGCTTGTCCGAAGGACTTTTATCCTTTGCCCCATATTGATCAACTTATTGATGCGACTTCAGGATATGCTCTACTAAGCTTTATGGATGCTTTTTCAGGTTATCACCAAATATCCATGTGCAGGGAAGATATCTCGAAGACAGCATTCATTACACACCGCTCGGTATACGCCTATAAGAAGATGACCTTTGGCCTTATAAATGCTAGAGCAACCTACCAAAGAATGATGAATTTTGTCTTCCACAAGCAGCTGGGAAAGAATATGGAGGTTTATGTGGACGACATGATCGTTAAAAGCATGCAGATTCAGAAACATTTGGATGATCTGGAGGAATGTTTTCAGACTGTCCGACATCACAAATTGAGGCTTAATCCCGCAAAGTGTACCTTCGGCCTCGGTGCGGGAAAGTTCTTGGGGTATCTAGTCAGTCAGAGGGGCATCGAAGCCAATCCAGAGAAAATTCAGGCCGTCCTTGACATGAAGACTCCTCAATCGTTTAAAGACGTCCAACGTCTAACCGGTAGGATTGCAGCTCTGAGGAGGTTCATGTCCATATCCGCAGAAAGGTGTCTACCATTCTTCGACACACTGAGGGGGCCGAAGAATGCGAAGACTTTCCAATGGACTTCGCCCTGTGAAGAAGCCTTCCAAGGCATAAAGACCTATCTGTCCTCTGCCCCCTATTGGTAAAACCCACCCCGAAAGAGACCTTGTATCTCTATCTTGCAGTGAGTTCCTTAGCCGTTGGAGCGGTGCTGATTCGGGAGATCAGTGGAAAGCAGTACCCGGTCTATTATGTCAGTCACGTCCTGCGAAACGCCGAAACCAGGTATCCAAATATTGAAAAAATTGCCTTTGCTTTAGTAATTGCTAGCCGAAAGCTTCGGCAGTACTTTCAGGGTAGGCTCCTGATCGTCTACACAGATCAACCACTGAAGAAGGTAATGGGTAAACCAGAGGTTTCGGGGAGATTGGCAGCATGAACCATGGAATTGTCCCAGTTTTTCCTTGAGTACCATCCCCGAACCGCTATCAAGGGACAAGCTTTGGCCGATTTTGTGGTAGAATGTTCCTTCACCGAAGCAGATGCCGAGTTACAGGAAGCGGGGACATCTGATCGAACTGTTACACTTCTTCAACACGGTCAGAATGCATGGACACTATATGTAGATGGGTCTTCCACGGTAAATGTCAGTGGAGCAGGAATTATTCTGACCAGTCCGGAGGGGTTCAAGGTACAACAAGCCGTTAGATTCGGGTTTAAGGCGACTAACAACGAGGCCGAGTATGAAGCCGTTCTAGCTGGGGTTCGGCTGGCGAAAAGCCTAGAAGTTCAGAAGTTGATCATTTATAGTGACTCTCAGCTGGTCGTCAAGCAATTATCAGGAGAATATGAAACCCGTGGGACGAGGATGATCAGGTATTTGGCAGAGTTGAAAGACAGGCTTCGATACTTTGCTTCTCACGAATTTCAAGCCATAGAGCGTAACGGTAATTCCATTGCCGATGCCTTATCAAAGTTGGCCACTACAAATGCCGTCGTTTTCAATGGATCAGTCTATTTGGAGGTCCTACAGCAGCCGAGTATTCAACATGACTCGGTGATGTGTATCGAGCGATTTGACTGCTGGATGACTCCTTACATCAATTATTTGGCAGATGGCGTCCTTCCTTCGGATCAGATGTTAGCAAAAAAGGTCAAGTACAAAAGTGCCAACTTCGTTCTTATTGATGGAGATCTTTATCGGAGGGCATTTTCGTCACCATTATTGAAGTGTCTGGTCCCGTCCGAAGCAGAGTACGCCCTTCGGGGAAGTTCATGAGGGCATCTGCGGTGATCACATGGCGGCTAAGTCGCTGGCATACAAAGTTCTTCGGCAGGGGTACTACTGGTCAACGATCTTCAAGGAAGCTACGGAATACGTGAAAAAATGTGATAAATGTCAGCTCAACAGTGCGATCCCACATCAGCCACCGGAAGAGCTATACTCGATTCTATCTCCTATACCCTTCGCCGTCTGGGGGGTTGATATATTGGGTCCGTTATCGAAGGCTAAAGGGCAGGTCAGCTTCGTCATCGTTGCCATTGATTATATGACCAAATGGGTCGAGGCGAAACCACTTCGGCTGATAACGGAGCAGGAGTGTCTGAAATTTATGAAAGAATCCGTAGTGTTTCGCTTCGGGATCCCTCAAGTGGTTATATCAGATAACGGACGCCAGTTTATGGGATCTAAATTTGAAGGATTTCTGAGGGAACTAGGAGTCCAGCACAGGAAGACTTCGGTAGCTCATCCTCAGTCTAACGGACAAGTCGAAGTGACCAACAGGACGCTGCTGAATGGAATCAAGCGCAGATTGGACGAAGCTAAAGGAAGATGGCCAGAAGAGCTGCTCAGCGTGTTGTGGGCCTACAGGACTACGCCGAGGACAACAAAAGGAGACTCGCCTTTCAGACTGGCCTACGGCACTGATGCCTTAGTCCCAGTTGAGATTGGATCTCCAAGTCTTCGAGTTAGTCAGTTCAGAGAGATCTACAATGACGAGGGACTAAAGGCCAACTTGGACCTATTAGAGGAAGTCAGAGAAGTGGCTTTGATCAAGTTAGCAGCCTACCAGAGGAGAGTTGCCAAGTATTACAACAAAGGGGTAAAGCTCTGAAGATTCGAGGTGGGAGACCTCGTTCTCAGAAAGGCCGAAGCGTCTACACCGCAGAACACTGGGAAGGACCGTATGAAGTGGCCGAAGTACCAAAGCCCGGGACGTATCGGCTGAAGGCTTTGGATGGATCCGAAATTCAGAACACATGGCACGCAAGCAGGCTTCGAAAGTACTTTCAGTAGAAACCAAGTCAGTCCACTGGGAGTCTGTACATAACCGTTCATCATCAATAAAAAGTCACTTTTTTCACAACTGATCTTCGCATTTGTCCCAATGTCACAGTGGAGTAAGGAGGTATGGTAGGACTCGCTGGCCATTCGATGGCAGCCAATTTATTTGATACCCCGCGTGGTAGTCAAATCCTGGATCCTATATTGTTTTTTACCAAGGGTGGTAAAATCAATGGTCACTGAAGTAAGGAGGTATGGTAGGACTCGCTGGCCATTTGATGGCAGCCAAATTATTTTATACCCCGCGTGGTAGTCAAATCCTGGATCCTATATTGTTTTTTACCAAGGGTGGTAAAATCAATGGTCACCGAAGTAAGGAGGTATGGTAGGACTCGCTGGCCATTTGATGGCAGCCAAATTATTTGATACCCCGCGTGATAGTCAAATCCTGGATCCTATATTGTTTTTTACCAAGGGTGGTAAAATCAATGGTCACCGAAGTAAGGAGGTATGGTAGGACTCGCTGGCCATTCGATGGCAGCCAAATTATTTGATACCCCGCGTGGTAGTCAAGTCCTGGATCCTATATTGTTTTCCACCAAGGGTGGTAAATTCGATGGTCACCGGTGTAAGGAGGCTCGGGCGGACTCACCAACCATTCGATGGTAGCCTCATCGGCAGGTGATCCTGAGGACCTTGCCAGGCCCTTCGGGGTAGGCAAGTATCGTCATTCAGACTTCGTCAGATCCCTCACGGCACCTACCTCACACTTTGGTAACGAATAAGTATTCCTTTACTTTGTTATTATTGCCTAAATTTTTCTAAGTGTTGAGTTCGGAATGCCACGTTATTTAGCTTCATCTTATCTGTTATACGACTTGCTTAGTTGTTGATTAACAGTTTAAAGTTAAGTCCACGGAGGAGCTTGTACATTTTTCAAATTAAATCCATATTGAAGTGTTGGTAAACAGTGAAAAAACCGAAGTCATAAAGGATAATGCTGATATTTTATTTACATAATGATGTTTACAAAACGATAGAAGCTTTACAAGAATCCTACAGCTAAGGGAAAAGAGAATCATCTTCAGGGGTCAGCTTCGCCTTCCGAAGAGTCCAGAATGGTCGGGTCAACCTTGGCAGCGACAAGTCTTGTCTTGTCTTTGCTTCGGCATTCATCGTATCCATCCGAGAACATTTGGACGATCTCCTCGTTCAACTCGGCTGATTTCTGGTATTCCTGTTGAATTTCCCTCCGAAGATCTCCGGTTAGAGGGGGACCCAAATCCCTCAAGGCCCGAAGTTCACGGAGCTCCTCGTCAAGTTTTGCCCGCTCCTTCAGATGTCTCAAGTCCCTAGCTTCGAGTTCATGTACTTGCACCGCCAGGCTTTTATTGGTCTTTACCATCGTCTCATTCTTCCCAACAAGGACCTCATTTCGACGAACCAAGTCTATGTTAGTAGAAACAGTTATCTGATGGGTGGCCTCGGCTGTCTCTAACCTCTCTTTTAAATTATTCACGTCTTTCTGGAGGCCTTCATTATTAAGGAGAGTAGCACCGTGGGCCCTTCTCTCCCTTTCCAGAGCCGAAGCCAGACTGGCCTTCTCCCGCCTAGCCGCATCTTCTTCGGCTTCGGACTCTCTGTATCGGGGAAGAAGTCTCTCGAAGACAGCATTTGCCTACAGACGGGTAAAGAAAGTCGGTTAATTAGTAGAAGGAACAGATAAAACAGATGATTTCCAAATATTTCAAATTGAACAAACTCACCTTAGCCTGGTAGCTCATGCCCTCTTCGATTAGATCCCTGATCGAGCTGTTCCCGAACCGGTGATCGTCTGTCTCCCGGACGAAGGATTCAAACAGCTGGAAGGGGAAGTTGGCATTGAACTCCGGCCACACAGTGGGAGAAGATGCAGCTTCTCGCCTGAAGGTGGAGGGGGAGGATCTTATCGGGGAAGGCACTAATGGTTCGGGAGGCGGTGGTGGTTGATCCTCGGAAGGCTGCTTCCTTTTACGAGACAGAAGAAGAGACTCGGTCGGGTCTTCGAGCTCGTCTTCTGAAACGCGGATCTCCGTAGGGATAATGGTAGGCGGATCGGCTGCAGGAGGAGGAACCCGAAGCTCATCGGCAGACAGAGGAGTCACCATGGTCTTCCTCTTCTTAATCCGAAGAGCTTGCATTCGCTCGTTCGCAGGCATATCAATCAAACTCGCTGCAGAAGCTGATTGAAATCCTTGGGGGTTTGCCCGAATTTTCTGAACTGCCCTCTTCTTATGACGAGGCCGGCTGGGCTCCGCAGCAAGTTCTTCCTGTGGGATGTCGGCGGGGGATGATGGTGTTTTACCCGAAAGGAATTCATCCAATTCCCTTCGCTCGGTCGATGATGGTTTTATCAAAGAAAGTTTATGGTCATATAACCAGGCTTGTTTGCTCAAGAGCCCGAAGCTCCACTCCTTCGGGGGAATCTTCTCGAGAATGCTCGCCATTTCTCTCACGCGCTCCTCTGGAATGTCCCCGAAGTCTGCAGAAATCCGCTCGGAAGTGGTCCATTCCGGGATAGACGGAGTTTCAGGCCCCTTCACGAAAAACCATTCTCTGTGCCATCCCTTGTTACTCGAAGGAGTATTCATCAACGGTCGCTTCTCAAACTTGGCGTTGGGCTTGGGGGATTGTTTGCTCAGCACCTTAAAGCCTCGTTCCCGAGACTTCCCGGCCGTGAAGAGAGTGAAGAAAGAATCAACTGTTGGAGGTATCCCCAACTCATAGCAGAACGTGATGAAGGTCAGGATGTGGATGTACGAATTCGGCACCAGTTGGGCGAATCCTACTCCGACAAATCCCAGGAGGGTAACGAGGAAGGAGTGGAGAGGGAATCTAACTCCCTTATCTAGAACAGTTACCGGCACAGCAGTCCACCCGTCCGGCCGTTGATACATCCGCTCATACGATTCTGGAGCCCTCACCAGATGGGTGTCCGGGATCTGATACCGACTCTTGATGACCCGTAGCTCGGTCTCGGTAACGATGGATGGGGTATTGGCGTGAGGATACTGCTCTTCACTCTCGAAGAACTCGAAAGGGTTGGAGTTTGGAACCGACTCAGTAGGGTTGTGGGTAGGAGGAGTGACGGAAATTGGAACAGCAAGGATAGGGGTGGAGTTATCTGAATCTTGGGTCGCCATTGTTACTGAGATCTTGTAGGAGAGAAAGGAATCGGAGAGAAAGAGAAAGCACTGTATATCAAATTCAGATTAAGCTGGTAAAGTCGTCAAATTGGGGAAAATAGGCTTTTATAGCGGTCTTTTCAAATTTTGCACGAAAATCGGGGGCGGCTCATTAATTTGACAGTCATCATTACGAATTTGAAAGGTTACGTCCGGGTTAAGCTCCAAATATTTGGCCCTTTGGATTTTCCTTTTGGGCCTATGCCAACCCTGTTGGGTCTCGTGACCTCTTGGGCCGCTTATAGTTCTTTATTGAATATTCTATTTAATAAAAAACTAGGGGGCAATGTTGGGTCCCGATATTTCCCCTACTGGGCCGGACGGATTGGGCCTCCCCATTTACTTAGCCTAGTGGACCTTTACTATTAAGTCTTCTAGCCATTGGGCTTAACCTTTACCCTGTCTTTATTGTCTCTCCTTAAACATTGGGCTGGATCAAGCGGTCGGTCCATAAAATCTTTTAATATCTAAGACCTTGACTGGTAATGATGAAAAAGGAGAGCAGTTGACCAAAAGTCTGCAGATCATTAATGTGGATGGGATTTTATCCGGCCAGCGGCAGAAACAGTAGAAAAAAGGTGACAACCTGCATGCACACGGCTAAGACCAGAGAGAAGCAGGGGGCTGTGTCAGATCGTGGTTGGTGGCACAAAAAACCGAGTATGAGAGTATAACCAAGGAAGGGGGTCTCCTAACGAAAGGTACGCATACACTTTCTATCTAGCTCAACACATTAGACATTTTTACATCCTCCATTGTTAAACCTTGAACACCTATATTGACTCTCACGCCGGAGCTATCACCCGACGGTCCAGCCGTCAAGCTTTTGGTGTTGATCGTGTTTTCTGTGTAAAATTAGGACGTCTTACGTGATTGGGACGTCATCAAATATCTTGGCGTTAACACCATGAATCCAAGATTATTACCCCAAAGTCTTCAAACTCTGCTCCTCCTCCGTCACCTGCATAAATTTCTCTTTGTCCTTTTCTCAACTCTCTCTTTCTCGATCTCTCCTCCTAATTATAAGTATATATATGATAAACATCATCTATTAAAGTTTGATTCAGTGACCAACAATGCCAAACAAACCCCATAATACAATGCCTCTTCTGCTCTTCTTCTTCTTATTCACTTTCTCTCTGCTCTCTGTTTCTCCATCATTTTCAGCTCATGATCAGTTTCTTGCCCCTATCACAAAAGACTATGAAACCAATCACTACACCCTCTCAGTTTACCTAAAAACCCCTCTTCAACCCACCAATTTACTCCTAGACCTCGGCGCCACCTTCACCTGGGTCAACTGCAAATCAAACTACTCCTCCACTACTTACCAACAACTCCCCTGCAATTCCTCTCTCTGCCTTACTCCTCCCTATCTCCGCCGTGGATTCCCCCCGAAGACACCCACCGCCATCGCCCAGGCATCCGCCGACCACTTAGCTCTTCCAACCACCGACGGCCGGAATCCCGGCCAACCCGGCCTCTTCCCGGACTTCGTCTTCTCCTGTTCCGATCCCTCTTTACTTAACGGCATCCGTAATGCTAAAAAATACCCCGGTTTAGCCGGTCTGGGCCGGTCTGACCTTTCGCTTCCGGCTCAGGTTAGTTCGGCCTTCTATACCTCCTCTTTGTTTGCGCTGTGCCTGTCCGGCTCACCTTCCGCGCCTGGCGTGGCCTTCTTCAATACACCTGGGCCCTATTATTTCTTGGCCGAAATTGACCTCTCCAATTTGCTTATTTACACTCCACTCCTGTCCAACCCAGTGGGGAGCACCGTAAAGAATCCCCTACACCGCTCCGATGAGTATTTGATTGGGGTCAAATATTTACAAGTTAACGGAAAGACAATAGATATAGATCAGAATCTCCTGACCGTTGATCAAAAAGGGGTTGGTGGGACCATCATCAGCACCGTTACTCCTTATACAGTATTGGAGAAGTCAATAAACAAGGCACTTACGGAAGCTTTTGTGAGGGAATCAGCTCTACTCAACCTCACCGTAACTAATCCGGTGAAACCATTCAGTGCGTGTTATTTAGCGGATGATGTTATGAGTACGGGTGTGGGACCAGCTGTTCCGACCGTTGATATCGTGATGGACGGTCAAGATGTGTTTTGGAGAATGTTCGGTTCTAATTCAATGGTTCGGATCGTGGAGGGAGATGTAGATGTGTGGTGCTTGGCGTTTGTTGATGGAGGAGGGCTCAGATCAAAGGCGTCGATTGCAATTGGAGGCCATCAGTTGGAGGATAATCTGCTACAATTTGATCTAGGGAATAATAGATTAGGTTTTACTTCTTCAGTTTTGGCAAAAAAAACCATGTGTGCTAATTTCAATTTTACTACCAATAGTGAGCTTAAATGAATGGTCTTTTCTTTCATTCTTGATTTAGAGATAGACTAGATTGATAACCTGTGTTTTATTTTTTTATATAAATTTTGTATTTTTTAAAATATTATATATTATATGGAAATCGATATATATAAATAAATGAATTATGCCAAATTTTTTGAATTCTTATTTTAATGTATAGTAAGCATTTTTATTGACCAATAAAATTCATAATACTAATATAGAGTTGTTATTAATTACTTCAATGTATAACTTTATTTACTTTTGGTGGTAGATAATTAGCTTCTTAATTTGAGTTATTTTTTTATCATAAAAGTCGTGTACAAAAGATATTGGATAATATGTAATTAATGTGTTGGACTGGAGAGTAATATAATTAACTACGTTAGGATATACGTTGCTCTCATAATATATAATACTCCCTCCGTCCCAAATTAATTGTTCAGTTTTGACTTTTTAAAGTCAAATTGACCATTTTTAAAACTAATCTTTTTACTATTTTTGCTAAAATATAGGTGAAGAGATTATAATCAAAAGAAAGTATATACAATTTATTATTAACCCCAATTTTTATAATTTTAGAAATATATTAATATATGCTTAATTATTAATTCTAAAAATAGTCAAATTGACTTAAAAAAGTCAAAATTGAGCAATTAATTTGGGACGGAGGGAGTATTTTATATGATTTTATTTTTTCTAAATTGGTTGTCATTTTAGGAGAATTAATTACATTCTTTTCAAATTATTCCATTGAAAAATGTTACAGATAAGATAAATATAGTAATTATGAGAATTTAAGGATATTACAGACAATTGATGTTATATTTAATAGTATTATACAATTATTTTCTTAATTATTGTGCATAACTCTAAAACGTCATTTATTATGAAACCGGTTGAGTAATTAATTATATCACGGTATCGATTGCGTTTCAAGAATTGGGCAATCCATTGTTCCAACAGTTAACAAAACCTTAATTTGAATAAAATATTTAATTGGCGGGTTATATATAGTTATAGATT
Source organism: Panax notoginseng (assembly GCA_016801055.1). Taxonomy (NCBI): domain Eukaryota; kingdom Viridiplantae; phylum Streptophyta; class Magnoliopsida; order Apiales; family Araliaceae; genus Panax; species Panax notoginseng. The sequence goes on from CM029013.1 coordinate 10,529,695, forward strand.
AACAATGTTTGGTGTGATTATGCTAATCTTAATTGTCGCCTTGCCTTCGATTTAATCTTTATGTATGTATCGACTTGTTGGGATCGAAATAAGAGCGATTAACATGAAGTTAATTTTGGTCAATTAACCAATATAATATCGACACGCAGGCACGAAGTGATTTGTTTATTTACATGTCAATATTATATTATCAATATTATATTGATCAATTAACCAATTTACCATAAAATTAATTTTATAATAATCACATCCGATTGAAATGATATCACGAATACTACTACTACTGCCAAAACCTTTGTCATGCAATTAATTATTACCATATGACTTTAGAGTTTAATGTTTCACTAATTGACTCTAACTTTATTTACAACTCAATATGATTTGACTTGATCTGATCATTTCACTATTTATTCAATTTACTGCGCTTTTTGTAGAACAAAATTAAATTATTATTCAATTTGAAAATAATAACTACTATTTAAAAATAAAATAATTTAATTACTTGTGAAGCCCTAGTAAACATGAATTCGTCATTATGGAAACTTCAGGGTCAAGAAAGTCAACAGGTATTTTTGGAAATTCACTCATACCTTCACGGCGCCAAACGTGTCTGTCTGTCTGCTGCATTATAGTCTGCCACCCCAACTATACTAACATCATGTACGTACACACAGTCACATATATACATGATATAGTCATATAGATAGACAGAGAGAACAACCTTGTCCCCAATTTTTGCTTGCATTTTGGATTCCCGAAACCCTAGCATTATTCGCTTGTAAGAATCATCTCTCTCTATCTCATAATCTCGTAGACAGCAGCAGCTCCCAGTTAGAAATCTCTGCACTTTTCCTTTCAGCTAAGAATCATATTTCAGTTTATCTGTTTATGTTAGGGTTTTATTTTAGACGATTGTGCGTGTATAAATGTTTACTTAACAGATAAATTATTTACTTCATTATTTGACCAATTATATAGTATTTCTTTTCCTTTATATGTTTAATTAGCACTTTAGTACTGGCATTAGATTTGATAAACTCCAATTTGTAAAAACTGATCGTCTTACTAGAAAAGGGTAGGATGTTTTATGCTGAACATTTTCATGGAATCCAAAAGGCTTTATGAAGATCATAGTTACGTTTGACATTTTACATTTTCTTTTTGCAATGAGACTAAAACTGGTAATTATTCGGAAACTGTATTTAAAAAAATTATGTTTAAAGATGTCCTAGGCAAACCTTAATGGTGTAAACAACAATAATGTGATAAATTGAATATCTCACATTTGGGACAGAGAGAGGGAGTGTATGCTTATATGTGCGGTTATATATATAAGTGGGCTGTTTTTGCTTTGAGATAAGATAAGAGATGGCTATAATTGAACTGTATAATTTAACTTCACCTGATAATGTATACATCTGAGCTTTTCTTTGTGGCAAATTATGGTTAATGGTTATGGTTATCTGAATCTTCTTTCTTGTACTCCTTTTAAATTGTTCTAATATATCTATTGTTGACTGTTGAGTTGTTTATGCCACTTCGTTGCTTGTTCTTGTAACTATTCTGGGCAGTTTTTGTTCTGCCAGTATGGATGGACAAAGTAGTCAGAACGAATTGCAGTTGATGTCATTGGATTTTGGTGGGAATGACTATGGTGTGTCTCAGTTAGCTGAAAACCATCCGTACCAGAACTACTTTTTGGAAGATGGAAGTGATGGGTTCAATTACATGAGTCCGCCCTTACCCCAGTGGATTCAATGCCAGCAAAACACTCCCAAGTATGTTGAGTTTCTTGCAGAAAATGGGGTCTCTGAACTCCAAGTGGATATATCTCACAGCGATATTTCTTCCATGACATGTAGTTTTCAACACACTGTTCCTTTCCTTGACATGAATGTTAAGCAGGTAAAGTAACCTTTCCACATGATTGATGGCTACATTGTGAAGATTTTATAAATGTAGCAGCATTTTGTGTTAATATGATTTAATTAAAGAAGAGTAGAGATGCTATTGACCCTAAAGAGAGGAATTCTTTTCTGGCTCCAAACTAGATTAATACCGTATAATTTCAGTGATCCCAGACTGCACATCTGAATGAATATTTCTCAAATGAATTCTGGAGTTTTTTAGCATTGTGTTTTCAACAGGCAATACATCCAATGCTGCACAATGAATTACCCATAAACAATTTCACTGGTGCACAACATCAGATCAGTGTTCATGTCATATCTCTTACATTTTCGTCTTCCTTCTACTTTAAACCAAGTGTTTTATTAGATCTTATTTACTCAAAGATCATTTTATCTTCATCTTCAGTTAAGAAAATTTATCATGGTAAAGTAAAATAATGTCGTGCTTTCATCCGGCTTTACAGACAGAAAATTCAAATGACGGTCATTGTAATGCTTCTCAACCACATTCGAGTGCACTCCCACCCAAACCACATAGAAAAGTACTATTAAGAAAAAGAGCATATGCCTCTGACCGTGTAAGTGTGTCATATACGACATATACTTAATATGGTATGAATATAACTTTCAGGTTTTGTGATCTCATAATATTTGTTGTAGAATGATTGTTATGAAATGCTAATAGTGTTCAAAATCTGGACTTATTTCAATTGGATTTCATCACTCCCTTGCCTGGATCTTCAGCTTCGCAGACTGAGGATTGCTGAAAGGCTTAATGCATTGCAGGAACTGCTTCCGCAATCCAAAGAGGTGACATACACTTTCTATTTTTAAATTACAACTCGACAAGATAGAGGTGACATGCATGTGAAGTGTATATCTCATCCTTACTCAAGTAATTTGTACAGATAAATTTTTGTCGCACATTTAAATTAGCGGATTCAACATTGGAATAATCTCTGCTGGTGACTTGGCCTTCAGCTAATGTCACTAGGAAAAATGGAGATATACAAAGTTTAGTTAAGAAAATGCTTTAAACTTATAGTAGTGTTGTGTAACTCATTAAAAGAAAAAAAAAACTTTTTTCAGTAATATTGTGGCTCAAGGTATAGATTCTATAATAGCAGAAACTGTAATCCTGATTGTAGATACGGCAATGTACTCATCAGAAAAAGAGTAAAAAAAAAAAAGATAACGCATTGTACAACTGGTTGTACCTTTTTCAGATGTCACAAACTTTGGCTAATGCAGAACAGGTACTCATTTTATTTTTTTAAGATCATCTTGCTGATTGCTAAATCCCATTTCTAACATCCAGACAACAATGTTACATAGGAACCTCTGTCTTAAGGTATATAGTTCTTAGAAGCAAAAAATAATCAGTTTTGGTTTGAATGACCATGCCATGGTTTTTCCTGAATTATTTATGACATACTGAGTTTACTAGGCTTGATATCTATATGTACAAAAATCTGCTTGATACCAAACTTTTTTTCTTTCTGATGTCTTTGATTAGAATATCAAAATGTTGGATCTCTACAGGGTGATAAAGCAACTGTATTGGATGATATAATTGATCTTATAAAGTACCTACAGGCGCAAATTAAGGTAGGCTTTCATCATAATGTTATTTGTTACATGATACTCATTATAAAAGTTGATAAAGATTTGTCAACTAACAAATGCTTTTGACCCTTTTAAACTTATTGGATTTGCGCTTTCCTCTAGTGGAACTTGTGATATACTTCTTCGGTTGTGTGAAATCTTCTCATTAAATATGTTATAGCAATTCCTTTATTAGATCTATTTTGATTATATGTTTATATGTTCATCACATCATAGATTATTTAGTTATTCAGCGTTGTATTCGTGTCTCTAAATCCCATCTACTAAGTTTAAGCAAAATTATACCCTGCAGGATTTAAGTCGAAAAAGATTGGGAGGTGAACCAACTTCTGATCCTTTCATATCCCTTGAGGTACAGTTATCGTGGAATGGAACAACATCATATTTATTGTACTAATTATATCAAGAACATATCTCGGTTGCAAAATATAGGATCGATTTTGACTCTTTGAAGTCAACTTTAAGATATTATTGAAATTGATATGAATGCATTTAATCTGGAGGATAAAATTAGGATAATTTTAAACTAATTGTTTTTCTGAGAAAACTATTTGAAAAGTAGTGAGAAGTACTCCAATATTTATTGTTTTCAAAAATTAAATGAATCTCATAAAATTTGAATTTGAAAATTTCTCAAAAATTGCCTTTGAAAAGTTAGGCATGATTTTATATTTTGGGATTCACAGGGATATGGCCACTATCTTCTTCACTATGAACAGATGCTAAAACAACCTCTGGAAGAGATGATGGGAAAGTTGATGGAAATGAATCCATTGGCAACAGGCCAGCTGTTGCAGAGTAGGGGACTTTTCATGATGCCCATGGCTGTTGGGGAAGGATTACACACCATACCGCATAGATGCTAAACATGTGGCTTGTCATTGAACTTGTTTTTCCGCGAAATTAGTACAGTTTTCTTAACAGAAGCTTTGGAATATATCCATTTGGCGCCTTGTTACTTGTTTTGTGAAACTATCACTTTTATAACGGTATGTTTAGATCAAGGCTTAGACCGATAAACTGGCATGAATAAGAACATAGGACTTTTCGTAGAATGTCGTCTTCTTTCAGTCAAAAGATTGTTGGTCAAAATTTAAAGTCTAGTTATATTCGATAAGAATCCAGCAACGTTCAACACAACTGGAGAAGAAGATATAAAATGGGTCCAATTTATCAAAAAAGTACCTGTGACCTCTAAGTGATGGAAGCTCGGCCGAAAATTAAAACAAGAATATGGGCCACAGAGATACCCAAGGAAAAAATTCGGTCAAGTTTTGAGGTGTGGTGGTCCAGATCCTATATATATAGTACTCCCCTCCGTTCTTTAATATAGGTCGTTTTAGACATGTGCACAAGAATTAAGGAAATGATCGAAAAATATTAACTATATTATCAATTGTCTATAATATCATTCATCTCACATTATCTCATAAATATGGATCAAAAATTAGGTTGAGTAATAAGGGGCAATTTGAAAAAAATAGTGATCGATTCTCCTAAATAATCACAAACGACAAATAATTAGGAATAATAAAAAAAAGTCTAAAACGACCTACATGTAGGAATGGAGGAGTAGCGTCAACAAAGCCCTATGACCCGTGGGATGTGGCTGTCATGAATTTCTCAGATTCTTGAAAAATGAAACAGAACAAAATAACAAATGACTTATTACTTTTAGGTAGGGAGAAAGGATATTCCGATCTGAAGTATTTTACTCCCTCTGTTCTTTAATATAGGTCGTTTTAGGGTTATGCACAAACATTAAGGTAATGATTGTATAGTATTAATTATAATATCAATTGTCTATATTACCCTTGTATTAAAATAAGAGATTGTTATTTATTAGACAGAAAATAGTGAGAGAACCAAAGTTACATTTAATATTTGGGGTAATATTGGAAACTAAGCAATTAATGCTTACTTGAAATTCTAAAACGACTTATATTAAAGAACAAAAATATTTCTCTAAAACGACCTATATTAAGGAACGAAGGGAGTAACAAAAAGAAAAAAAGAGAGTCGATTTTGATGGAATCTTAAAGGTCAACCCTGTCCTGGACAGGCAATTGCTACCGCTAGCTCATGCAGACAGAGCCAACCAACATACAAAAGGGGAGCGGTTAGCACTACAGTATCGATAGCAGGTTAGGAGATGGTCTCTCTGCGTTGTATTAGTCAATTGACCAACTTACCATAAAATTAACTTTCGGATTCATACAAAAGGAATTTGTTCCACTAAAAAGTTGTACATGTAAAAAAATTGTTGAACAAAAGACTTTTTTAATGAGAGTAGCAAGATAAAGTTACTGCATAACATTCTCGAATTTGTGGCCATAAGTTGATTAGCATACCACATAAACTAAGTATTCAAATTTTGTACTGAACTAATCCAAATTTGGTGTTGCTTGCTTAGCAATAAATTTTTCTTCACTGCTCGAGAAAAAAGAAAAAGGAAATAAATAAAAAATAGAGAGGGAAGAGGTAAACGTAATGAGATAACCCTCTCCTTGATTTACATCAATAATAAACTGCGCAGGCCCGCCCATCGGATATCAAGTCTATATTATATTATATTATATTATATTATATATAATGAAAAACCAAAATTAGAATTTTATAAATAAATTAAATACATTTTTGAAGTGAAAACTGCAGCAAAGAAGGTTTCAGTTTTGATTCAATATGTTTTTCATTTAGTAGGATGTGATTCCAGTTTTTTTTTTTTTTTTTACTTTCAATATTACACAGAACATACATACTGTAACTTCTCAAATCAATTTCTTTAATTTTGATTTTGATTTTGATTTTATTTTCAGAAATAAAATTATCTTTGCCTTTTGCTATAAAATAAACCCTATTAAAGTGCTTAAATGTACCAAACATAATAAGCATCTTACTTACCACGTTAAGAAATTCATAATTTTCCCCATTAAAATATGAAATAACTAACTCAACATTAATATTATGATCTATTACATTCTAAAATATGTAACTCTGCATGATCACATATTCAAGTCTATTTAATAGTTAAGTCACTAAAGCCCTTCATAACAAAGTTAATTTTCCCCATTTTCTTCTTATGCCTTTAAAATTGAAATACAATAATATAAATTCTAATTTTTTATTTTTTTTATAAAAAAAACGTTTGAAAAGAGAAACTTATTTAAAGCCAAGATTTTATAAAAACTTCTTCATGTCGTATGTCATGCCAGGTTTGAACTCTCATTCATTTCCGACATAAAAATAATTCAAATGTCGCCTAATTATAAGTCGAATGTAAATTATAATTAACGTGGAATTAGAAATAATAAAATAAAATAAATATATATATAAATTCATTCTTTTTTTACACCCTCCTATTTCATATCTCCACACACTCATTCCAATAAAACTCATTTTTTTGTAAGTGTGGTTGTAATTATTGTTTAGTTATATATATGTTTAGTCGGGGTGGCTCTTCAAATTTTATATTAGAAATCACGACTACTCATAATATGTCACTTCAATTTCTCTTATAATATAATAAACGACACATAACAGGCATGCCTAAGCAAAGAAGAAATGTTGCATCAATGGTGGAGGACCTACATGCTTGCATGTACTTATTAATAATAATAACATAGGACTACTTTTTAGGGATACGGCTATGTACTATTAGCGTACTTAATATTCTCTCGGTTTTAAAATTAATGATATAATTTAATTTTTAAAATTAAATGATAATATATTAAATTTTAAAATTAATATAATATATAAAAATTTAAAATTTTTAATTAATAATTTTTGTTATATATTATACGATTATAATAATTATATTAATTAAAATTAAATAAATTTATATTCATTTAAGTTTAGAAATTAAATATATTATTATTTAATTTTAAAAATTAAATTATATCTTTAATTTAAAAAAAAAGGGTGTAATACCGATCACTAACAACAGTGTAACAATAATTACATACTCCTAGTCCTACTCCAACTCCTACGTAATGATGCATGTACGTAATAATATATGTGACAAGTTGGTTGGTGGTATCAATTCATCCGCAACCACTTTGCTAAGATTATAATTAATTCATATAACAAAAATTCTCCCCCGTTCTTCAATCTAGTTAATAATTGTGATACGATGGGATTAGGAATTGATCATTCATTACGCATCTCTTTTAATTTTTTTTAATACATATTTAACGATATAAATATTATTTTTAATAATATAATTTTTACGATGAATTTTATTATGTCGTTAATTATTAATAACAGATTTTATTTTATCATTAAATATAATATATATGTCGTGCGTGTATTAGAAAAAATTAAATAATATGTGTAATAGATTTGTTCATTAGTCACCCTAAATTCATTTATTTCCATATAAAGATAATTTCACATACGCTTACTCCGCTAAATACAGAAACACCCATGAATTTTAGTAATATTATTATTAATAAATTTTATAATGAATATCGGGATCCTAATCCATTGCGACGAGATTGCCTGGAAACTGTTTTTAAATGGATCCAAAACAAAATTGAAGCTCACCATGAAGTTAGTTCCCTAATTTCTTCATGAACTGACAGATTGATGTGAGTTCTTTTAGTTTATACTCCATCCATTTCAATATAAAATCAAATTTAATTAATTTTGTAAAATTAATTTGAGTCATTTTAAATTTCAAACTCGATAAAATTATTTTAGTTTTAGTCACTATAATTGTATTAAAAATTTTTGTCTATTTTTTATAATATTATGCATGAATGACAAATTCTTCAAAAAAAAATTTATATCTTTCACAATAAAAATAAAAATAACGTCATAATAAAAGAAAGTGAATCAAGTATTATATAATTTCACAATGCATACATTGTGTTTATGAGTTTGGAGAAAAAAGAAAAAAAAATTCACTTTTTTATTGCATTAAGAAAAGGTCTTTTTTGCCCTTTTAAAACTTACAAACAAAAACTATAACACCCAACGATAAAACAAAACAAAAAACTTTTACAATGGCTCGAATTATTGGAGTTGGTGGGCCAACCACACCAGGGTCAATTAACCACAATCCAATCCAAGCCTAAGCCTAAGCCTAAGCCTAAGCCATTGGCCTCATATATGAAATGATATAGGCATATAGCTCGTGTGACTAATCCCATTTAGAGTACAATTCATATTATGTCTCTTCTTGTTTTATTATCAGATTTTATCAAACAACAAGATAACGATCATACATATATATATATATATATATATATATATATATATATATATATATATATAAATTTATGAGTCGTGAACGAACCACAAAGTAGAAGGAAAGAGTAGAAATAAATGGTCACGCCAGCAGCACCACTTGCAAAAAAGGAATCAGGTGTGTGTGTGTTGATATAATTATAAAAGCACGCTTGATCCATCTCTCAGCTTCTAGATTAACTTGTCTTTCTTTTAACAAAGAGAAAGAGAAAGAGAAAGAGAAAGAGAAAGAGAAATCGAAATCAATATCAATATCAGTATCAGAATGAATCTTTTTTTTTATTATTATTTTATTTTCCTTCTATATATGGATAACAATATCACCAAATTGGTCAACTTCAAGGTACATAGATTCATATTGGTCCAACACTTCAATATAACGACACCATCAATCATGATATATTCCACTTCTATCACCGTATAATAGTTATACTATACTATTATGGTTTCTCGATCATGCTACATCTTTGTCGTTACGTTCGCATGCATATAATATTATATCTAAGGAAAAGTTTTATATTCCGTCCAAATAAGATTATTTCCTGTCAAATATAAATCAGTCAGGAATAAGTTGTATCAACGAATTTATGTCCGATTGAACTTCAGTCCATAAATCTCAACAAAATGTATTTTCCGTCGAAAATATCATGACACGTGTTTGTTTTAAACTCAATCTAAAAAGATAATTTTTGATAGAATTTTCATCAGAATTAACTTATTCCATCGAAAATAATCTCTCTCTTTTTTTTTAAATATTTTTTTCGTTTTTATAATTTTCATATTTTTAAACCCTAATTTGTACGTGCACCTCCGTTTTTCCAACAATAACGCATACATATAAATCACAAAGACCCACGTACACGTTAAAATAACTAATCATCCAAACAATTCGATACATCTCAACAATAACACATAAATATAAATATAATTACCTTTTTGCACTTTATACATGGCTAAACAACACCGAGCTTCATACTTTAAGAATTAAATTGATTTGAGAATATATTTTCTCAAAATTAACCAATTTTGTTGTAGTGGTTTAAAAATGAGTCGTATCTTCTTCTTCTTTTTCTTTTTTATGCATGTCAAGGTACATTGAAATAAGAATATTAAATAAGTCTCAAGTATATATAGTAATAAAGTACCTTATTTAGCATACTTGGTTTTACATATGTATGAAGGGTTGCCATATACTAATTAATTAGATACTTTGGTAATGGAAGTTGATTATATTCACACACTACATGAAGTAATGAATAGTGATCCCCAAGCCCTAGCTCTAAAGCCACAACATGAAGTAATGATTAGTGATTCCCAAGCCCTAGCTCTAAAGCCACAATTGAAATTATACTCTTCACTGTCATTGTCCGTACTATCGGCCAAATGATTGATAAAACTCATAACAAGTATGGAAACCTCCAAATCAAGAACTAATTAACACGTCCTATAATATGATCAAATAAATCCGACCACCAAATTATGAGGCTAAAAAGGTAAATTGAGAAAGAAAATAACTTATGTTATAGTTTAATTTGAACTTGAACACCATTAACACTTTGAAGCTAATAATATATGAACTCATGAATGGGGACAGAATTAAGAGAATATGACCTCCAAAATGAGCTAGAGCCGCGAGGAATATATATATATATATATATATATATATATATATATATATATATGGGGACCAATTCATAGTTGATGGATTATTTTTACAATATATTATGACTCTCCATCCGAAAATCGAACGGTTAAATAAAGAGTCCATCCGCAATTTAGTTTCAAGTATTATGCAGTTTAACATTGCAGACGCTATATATGGCTAAATGGCCAACTAATAATTCTCGTCCGTAATATTAAATTGCGGATTTCAAATTCAATTTTTTTTTAGTTTTCAAAGCTTCTGAATGTCAATGATATATGTTTTGAAATTTTACAGTCTCATCCCAATGATATATCTGTTATTTGAGTCAACTTAAACCCTCGCCCTTTGTGAAAAACTGTGTCAGCATGTTGAATGCAAATATGCAATATCTGAAAATTTTATTTCATGTCTTTCATGATCCTTTTCTAAAGAGAGAAACATATAACAATCCATTCCAAGTATCTGGTATTTTAGACAAACACCAATGAATGCAATCTTGGGAATTGATCGAACATTGAAAACTAAAAAGAAAATGAATTTGACATCCGCAATTTAATACTGCGGAAAAAACTTATTTACAAATGGTGTCGTTTCCAAGTTGGTCATTTGGTCATACCTAGCGTCTGGACAAAGACTTTTATAAGAAGTGATATTTCGGTAATTTATCATGTCCGCAGTATTATACTGCTAACGAGAGCTCTATTAAGCCATTCGATCTTAGGATGAACACTCACGATCTGTTGTAAAGATAATGTTAAATTGACAACGCTGACAATAAATCAATTCCCTATATATATATATATATATATATATATATATATATATATATATATATATATATATATATATATATATATACACACGGTCCGGATCTTAAGCTCACCCCTTATTCAACTAACCCGAGTTCACCCCCTTTAGCGACGGACCCGACGACGGTTCAGTTATACAACCGTCGTCTATACTTTTAACGACGAACAACATATAACGTCACTAAAAGTATAGATGACGGACTATATATATATATATATATATATATATATATATATCTTTTAGGGATCCGGTTTCATAGAATTTAAATTAGACAAAGTGTTGCATTCGTGTAACGCAAAGTTGCATTAGTGAAATTATATTCAACTTCTATGCTATATTACTATACATGCACAACATTTTTCATATGAATTGAACTAATTAACTAAACTTAATAGAATCAAAATTTTTCCTTTAGCACCACTAATCCAACTTGCTGTTGACTACCCTACAGGGAGTGTTTGAGCCATCCGACCGTCGATTTTGTCTCGACTCGTACCAGTTGGAGTATATAACTCCTCAGTCCCATCCCTTGTTTTGCTGGAAAAAGGGCATCACTCTTCAATTCAATATATACCAAAACCATATATTTGATACTATAATTTCCTCTCAACCCCACCCCACCCCCCACCCCCCACTGTTTGTTTGTTGTGTGTTCTGTTTCTGTCTCAGTATATAGGAGATATCCATATATAAGTCTGCGCTAGCTGTTCGCTATTCTTTAGCTGAAAACCCAACTAAAAATTTAATCAACCATATACTATTTCTTTACCCACGTCCCACCGCACGTGCATCTACCACTCATTAATTTCATTTTCAAGTTCACGCATTTGAGATTATTACTAGGAGGAATATTTGTGTGCATGTCTACATATTTCTGCTCAATAATTTTCTTGCTCGTTGTGTTTCATTTACTAGCATCAACCCAAATTATCTATCTCCATCTACCTGAATTGCTCTTTACTTGCTTTCAGTCGATGAAAATGTCCATGTTCTCGTGCAAACTAACTCATCCCTCGGTGCACATTCCATCCGGCAGACTCAATTTGCCGTTTATCAACTCCCGACCACAGCCACCCAAAGAAAAGGTTGTGGTTGTCATGGGGGCAACCGGAACCGGCAAAACCAGACTCTCCATCGACCTTGCCACCAGTTTCCGTGGCGAGATAGTGAACTCGGATAAAATGCAAGTTTACCGAGGGTTAGACATAATCACAAACAAGATTACCGAGGAAGAATGTTGTGGTGTACCACACCATCTCCTAGGAATAATACATCCTCATGCAGAATTTACATGTACAAATTTTTGTGACAAGGCTTCCCTAGCCTTGAGATCCATTGGGAGTCGTAAGAAGCTTCCGATCATCGTCGGGGGCTCGAATTCTTACATTGAAGCTCTAATTGATGGCGAAACTCACGAATTTCGATCAAGGTACGAGTGTTGTTTCCTTTGGCTGGATGTCTCAATTCCGGTGCTCCATCAGTATGTATCGGAGCGAGTTGATCGGATGGTTGAAAACCGGTTGGTGGACGAAGCTAGACAAATGTTCAACCCGAATGCTGATTATTCAAGGGGCATAAGAAAAGCCATTGGGGTGCCCGAGTTTGATCATTATTTTCGCGCTGAGGCATTTGCAGACCAAGAAACTCGAGCAAGATTATGCAAAGAAGCTATAAATGAGGTGAAGACCAACACGTGCAAATTAGCTTGTTGCCAGTTAGAGAAGATTCATCGACTGAAAAACGTCAAGGGATGGAAGGTTCACAGGCTTGACGCCACAGACGTGTTCCTTAGAAACGGTAAAGAGTCTGACAAGGCATGGGACGAGCTCGTTGTGGGACCGAGCATGGTGATTGTAAGTCGATTTCTGAAGAGTTTCGGGCCTAACATATATTTTGAGGCGACAACTAATAGAGGGGAGACAGCCATGGCAACTGCAACTCATTAGAATCGCAACTTGTGAGCTCCACTTGATAATCCAGCAGCAGCTTTGGGCAATTTTGGCTCTGTTGACTACAATGTTACATTTGAAAGAATCAAATAATTGAGACATACAAGTTGAATAAGCATATAACTATATGTATGGCTCTGTTGACTACAATGTTACATTTGAAAGATTCAAATAACTGAGACATACATGTTGAATAAGCATATAACTATATGTAAAATACAAGTGTGAGATAAAATATATAAGCAGCAATTTCTCCAAGGATTAGTATCACTTTTAACGACAATTCTCCTTTGACTAAAATATATAAGCAGCAATTTCTCCAAGGATTAGTATCACTTTTACTGACAATTCTCCTTTGACTATTTCGTATTACCTTTAGCTAGGCAGACCACAAATGTTCAGCCGTGGTACGGACAAATATGAATCACACTAATGATGAAACAAACTGCATACCAACCAACCAACAATCATTCCCTGAAAGTTAGCAGATTAGCATAGAATAAAACTTCCATCAATCAATCACTATCTTAGCCTATTGGTAAACCACTGCTGGCCTTTATAAGCCTATAATTCTATCCAAAGTCTTCTTTGTCATAAGTGACCACACTTTTCAAAAAAGCCCAAATAAAAAAATCAAATATCAAAAAAAAAATCTGCATCTACACCGTTACATCGTTAACCATTTTCATTGACCTAAAAACCAAAAGGAATCAGTCAATACAAATATCTAAACGAATCTTCTCTTTTAATCTGTAGAGGAGTTCAAAACTTTCATATAACATTAGGAAAGGCTTAATTTCCAAAGCCAGAACCTTCATAAGCAAGCTATAAGATCGCGATAGGGTGCAATAGAAGATAATTCAGTCGAAAAAGCAGATGACAGAACTTAGCATTACAGATCCTAGACATAATCAAACAAATAGGAAAGTTATCATTCCTCCATATAGATTGCATCACGCTGAAATCAGTCACCCTAAGCACGTATAACTAAGGCGGTAAACGAACAAAAAAGTTTGGGCTTGACTCGAAAAAATACAAGTTAGACTCGGATTAGTTAATACTATGATTCAAATTTAAGCATAAAAAATAATTCGAAATTTTTTTTGAGTACTACTCGTTTAAGATTCAAAATACTCGAATTTTCGATTGTGATTCGATACATACTCGACTGATACAGATTCTATTATATATTCGATACATTTTCTTATAATATATACAAAATTAAATTAAATTAGAATAATTAATTATTTATTTTGTTTTGTTTTTAATTTTAATTGTGATTTTATGTTTGTAAAGTGTAATACAAAATATATTTTCTATTTCAAATTCAATTTATAATTATATTTATTATAAAGCTAGTTATTATGTAAAGACTCGAATTCGAGCTTGAATTTGAAACTCGCAAGTAGTTTGAATATAATTCAATCCGAATCGAGTCGAATCTGAGTAAAAATTTTCAAATACAATTCGAATTCGAATATGAATTTAACGTTTTGAGTCGAATTCGAACCGCTTAATGTTCACATCGGTTCGACTCGTTTAACTGATATTATTAACCATAACAGTATACTTGTGGATGGGCTTGGTAAGGAAAACAGGCAAGCTACCAGCAGGTCACAAACACAGTCGTCGTCTGTTTCTTGCAACCACCGGTAGCACTTCTGTTCGATAGGCGTTGCTATGTGCTCAGAGTGCCTGTGTCCATGTCTATGTCTACACCCTGGTGGAGGAGAATTAGGAGGGGAGGGAGGACGGGGTGATGGAGGGAAGGGAGGAGGAACTTGGGTGAATGGCAGCAGTGCACATGCATGATTTGCCAGCACAAAGTGGGACATACAGAGCGGAGTAGGTTGTATAGGAGGCGAAGGTGGTATAGGCAGTAGTATCATCTGGCACTCAATCTTGGGATTCAGTACTAGGAACGGCAAGAAAATTGGTAATTTAGGAATGCTAACTCTAATATCCATGCTTTTTAACTGTTTGGCTAGTACGTAAGAGATGAGAACACAAGTAGCTGTTGAGAAAGTCTTGCTTATACTTATAGTAATATTTCATACAAATTACTAGATCACAAGCTTCCCATGTTCTTAGTTAGGTATTCTAGCGGTGATAAATAAAGGAGGGGAAAAAAATACTTGAATGACCAACCGAAGAGTTAGGAAGACGTTGTAGCTGATTTTACAGAGATGATTAGGTTTGAGACGGTTTAGAATGCCTAGCTCATTCACTCTGCGTGAGTGAGTGCTTGTTGTTGCTTCAGTATAATTTGCTGCCCAGGTCAACCCTTGTTCCTCCCACATTAGGAGAAAAACAGAATTTCCCATGGAAAGTTTGAAAAAATAAAGTAAACAACACAGTATATAGCTTGGTTAATTACCACGCAATCAGTCCAATCTCCAATTACCAAGAGTTTGATCATTATATTGATGAATTTAATTTTTCAATAATAAAGACAACTACCGCCAAATTCAAAGATGTAACAGTATAAATATAATATTACAGCTAGAACCATGAAAGTATGAATTATACAGCAAAATATAATAATCCTGCTGATTAGCTGAAGGACAGATGTAAAGTCTATTTTGGTGGTAGTGGTAGTAGTAGTAGTAGTAGTAGTAGTAGTAGAATAGCTTGTAAACAACTCAACTCAACTCAGATTTAACTCCCAACTCTCTGGTCGGCTAAATGAACCAAAAAACAAGTTATAAGACGTAAAGAACAATTAGACTTGATCACAAAATAAGAATTGCTTTTATACCAAGCCGATTATCCACAAGAAAAAAGATACAATATCTTGCAAACTCACTGCTATAACTTGGGAATACAGTACAAATGTGCATCAATAACCCCTCGTTACATTTATTACAGTTACAACAATAAGAACAACATAATTCATATTTTTAGTACAATAACAACTTCATGCATCACATATATTGTCTACTATATCCTGCAAAATTATGCCACATAAAACTTATTGACACCAACTCTTAAGATGATAAACGATGGGAAACATGATTAACCCAGATAAAATGTCAGGTTACATTCAAAGAATGACAAGGAGGACATTCATAACCTAAAGCACAACTATCTAGAGCAGTTGCCTTGAAAGAACGCTTAACCTTGAGCAGAAATCACCTCCCATTTATATTAAATTCATGAAAGCTTCAACAAAATATATCAAGGAGCATTAAGCCATTGCCATAGTTTATTGACGACATGCTGCTAGTTACTTCCTCAAAAATAATCTAAATTCAAGCATTAAAATTGCATGTGGTGTTTACTAATGAGCTGTTTACATTTCTTTTGCACAAATTGTAAAGGAAACTCGTACCTCGCTCCACTTGTTGCACGGGGTTGCAGAACTTAACTGTGTTTACATCTTGTTTTATAGACTCGGCCAACCCACTACTTCTCATAAGTTAATGAAATTGGTAATCATTACCAAGAAACCAAGTAGATACTGATTTGTATACTGAATACGCTTGTGTTGATGTCATTATATGGTAATGGGATAATCCCAGTCAACGTAGAATGGCACATTTATAAGATCTATTCATCTGGCAACCTGTACTTTCCCTTCAACTGTGAAAATTCAACAGTAAACAGTAAAATACATGCAACTCTATCTCATCATCTGCTTGCTCCTTCCTGTATCTTCTCTCTTCAGCACTGAAATTTCCTCTCATATTTGAAAATTTGAGACAAAAGAGACGAGCAACTGGTAGACTCACAAACCTTCTTTTCACTCTTGAAAGTTTAATTCGCTGTTCCTTGTTGCCATCGTTTCCATGTCTTTCTGAATCGCTTCTCTTTGTACCCTCAACTGCTCTGCCCTGTTTCTGTGTCCCTTATCCAACAACTCAAGAAACTTATATTTAATCTCTAAAAGAGGATCTCGGTCAATCAACTCGTCATCCTTGTAAGCTTCCCTCAGCATAGCCGTCTTAATTCCACCTTTCAGTGATATATAAAAGATTCCCGAATGCCTTGTGAACACAGAAGAGAACGCATTAGAAAACCTATACTCTTCGCAAAACTTTCCCAAAATTGGGACCGAAATCCTCTTATAAAGAGATAGTGAAAGCAACTCATGAAAAACCCCAACCGTCCTCTTCTCCATTTCTCGAGATGCTTGATCCAAGTTCGAGGCATTTTCATATGGAGATATATATGGGAGCTCCATCCAATCCCTAATCCACACTCTCATTTCTTTCTTCAGAAAATAGCCTGGTGGAAGCTTCACATTGAAAGATGGCCTAACCCTTATCCCTGTCAAACTTGCCTCCTCCTCTGCCTTTTTCTCTATAACAGATTTTGCAAACTCAGAATTCCATGAAGCCAATTCTAGAAAAGATTTCCCCACTCCTGGACACCCAACTAGCCTAAAATACTCTGGATACTGTGGCACCAATCTCACTAACAAATCATTAGGAAATCCAAATTCCCTCTTCACATTTAGTAATTTATCAGCACTAACAACCCTATCTTTCGCCATCATTAACAATTTACACAATTTTTTGACAATTAACGGCTCATTTTCAACATTAATTCTTTCCTCCTCCTCCAAAAACCTTTGAAGCTCTTCATTAGGGCGAATAAAAGGAACCGGCTCCGAATTGGGTCTGATTCGATCCAAGTAGGAATCAAAAAGACTAGGGTTTCGAGTGAGAAAAGTTTTGATCTTTACCGGAAGTCGCAATCTTTTGCGGCGTTTCTCTAGGTATCGAAGTGGAATTACTTGACCCGGTTCGTTTAAAACTTCTTTGACGACTCTTGCACAGAGTCTCCATTGTTTATCGTTTTCAATGGCTTGGTCTAGCTTCTTGTCTTTGCGCCAAGCTACTTTAAGGCTTGAAATGGAGGCTGTGAACTGAATCCAAACCCTAACCGTAGAAATTGAGGATTTGTTTTGGAGAGTGCTCATGGAAGAAGACAGAGTAGAGTAGTTGGTGAAGAGCATACCTGAAAAACTTGGATTTAGATGTCGAGTGAAATATAGATTGTTGTCAAGTTGAGATTGCTTTGATGGATGCATGAGGTCATCTGAATTTTAATGGCCATTGGACATAAACATTTTCCCGCCAACCAAACAGTCCTTAACACCACCAAAATGTATATAGGGATTCAATTCATGCAATCGGTTCACGTGATCACTATTCTAATAACCCATTTTACATAATTTATCAATTAATTTGATGGTTTAAATAGCCGCTACAACATATTGTACCTGAAAAATAACTTTTAACAGCTTTTATTTTAATATAAAAATCCCACATAATCAAACTAAAATGAATTTGTCAGATTTTATAAATAAAAAAAATTTTATTTTTTAATACACCAACCGTTATATGTTGTAACGGCTTTGCTTTTTTCTTTTTCTTTTTTTGCATTTCACCCGTCTCAGCTCATTTGGTAACAAGCATGTCAGACTTAAAAAAAAAATTAGCTGACCGCTACAAGTTGTGTCAGCTTGCATTATTAAAAAAAATATCCCATTACACTTGAGTAAGCTGACGTGGCTTCTTTCAAATTCTTTCTAAAATTTTGTTTATCCATTGATTTGAACTCCCACATTTGAAACATTCGTTATATGACCACTAAAGTACCACAGGCCTGACTGTTAACATCTTGTAAAGATTAATTTTTATAGGACAAAAATCCAAAAATACCCCCGACGTTTACCACAATATCCCACTTACACCATAAATTAACTTTTTTTTCTAAAAGTATCCTTAACGTTACAAATTTTAAGTCACCTCTGTCTTTCCCGTTAACAAAAATACCACCTAAACAAACGGATATTAATTTATTTATAATGCGATTGATACATGGCAACATTTACTGACATGTACAAAATAAAAAATTATAAATTACCAAATTGTACATGGAAAAATTTATAGTTGCACTAATTAAAAATTAATTAATACTTTAAAGTTTAAACCAAAAAAAGTTCATATATCACATTACCCAAACACATTACTATAACCCAAATTCAACCAAAATTAAACTCATCATCAACCTTCAAACTTTCAGATCTAAAGTTGTAATCAAATGAATCACATGATTGAGCTCGTAAGTCTCAGGCTCTCATGAATAAACTTAAAAAAGTAGTGTGAAAAAAAACCCAACTTGATCTTAAAGCCAGAAACAACGAATCAAACTCATTCTAATCCATCTTTTCTTCCAATTTATCATTCATCCCTTCGTAACTAGTTAGGATTCTTAAACCCACTTTTTTCAGCTTCCAGATATAGCTGCAAGGCCTTCTTTTGCATCAGTTTCAACATATTCAAAAACCCATTATTCCTAGAAGGAGTTAAACTCTGTTGCAACCCAAGAAGCACCACAAAATCGGGCAAAACCCGAATAATTTCCTCAACAGATTGGCCAGAAAGGCCCTGAACAAGTAAAGCAGCGAGCCCTTTAGTTAATACCGAGTCAAAATCAACTTCAAAAACAACATTTTTCTCATAATCAAAGTAAGCTCTAATCCAGACCTGAGAAACACAACCCTAAACCTTATTATCCGCAGTTTTAAACTGGGAATCGAGGGGCTTCAAATTCCGACCATAGAACAAGAGTTGTTCGTATTTGGCCTTTGGCTCTTGAACAGATTGAAAGAGTTTGACAATTTCTTGGAGCTTTAACGGGAGATCTTCAATGAGTTGAAGGGGAATAGAGGATGAGGATGAAGAAGAAGAAGAGTGGGGAGTGGTGGGTATTCTTTGGATAGAAATTGATATGAAAAAAGGAGAAATTTGAGGTGGGAAGTGGAGGAATTGGGGAGATAATTAGGGTTCTTAGTATTGGGGAATTAATGGGGTGGAAGATAGATTGGGGGAATTTAGCTGAGAATAGGTGGAATGGAGTGGAAACCGCCATTTTTGTTTTGTACACGTCAACAAAGGTTGCCACGTGTCAGTCGCATCATAAATAAATTAATACTTGTTTGTCTAGGTGGCATGTTTGTTAACGGGACGGACAGAGTGACTTAAATTTTATAACGTTAAGGATATTTTTGAAAAAAAAAATTAGTTTAGAATGTAAGTGGGATATCAGGGTAAACGTCGGGGGTATTTTTGGACCTTTGTCCAATCTTTATATCAAAACATTTCATTTTCCCCAAAATCTTACACGATGATGGAAGATTATAATAATTTATTTTTTCTTGTACTGTATTTTAATTAATGAGAAACAATAGCTAAAATGTATTAAACTTAATACTTTAATTCTCAATATTGTTCATATTTTCTTTTTGTAATATTGTATTATTTTAGTTAACTTGGTACGCCACTCGGTATTTTGAAAGACCTTATTATTTTAAAAGGTTTGAATAGACAAATCTTGCAATGGATATTCAAATTTTGCAATGTATAGATGATATAAAATTTAGTGGTCACTTAAGATTTATAGTCATTATTTGTTATGGATCAATTTTTAAATTTAATGTTACAAAATATTAAATATTTGAATATATATGCTAAATAAAACGTTAATACATGTAACTGAAAAAGTTAACCAACAAATGAGATTTTTATTTTATATTATAACTGAAAAAGCTTGCATTATTAAAAATAAAAATAAAAAATTCCCTTTACACTCGAGCACGTTGACATGGCTTCTTTCGAATCGTTTGAAATCTTCGTCATATGACCACCCGAACACCACGGGCTTAGCTGTTAACGTCTCGCAAGGATTAATCTTTATATTAAAATATTGCATTTTCCCCAAAATCATACATGATAATGGAAGATTAAAATAATTTATTTTATTAATATTAATATTTATTTTTATATTAATATTAATAATAATAATTTATTATTAATATTAATAATAATTGCCCTTTTATTATTACACGTGAGCACGCTGACGCATTGGTCGTATGACCACCCGAGCATCACAAGCTTAATTGTTAACATCTTGTAAGGATTAACTGTAAAATTCTAAATTTTATGAAATAAAAGTATTCAATTTTTCTATTTAATAAATAGTTAAATTGATAAAAAATTAAAGTTAAGGGTGATATATGAATGTTTTTCAAAATAAGCAAGTGGTTATAAAATATTCATTTTGTCGGGGAATATTCGTTTGGTCGTGAAATATTTTTGCTATCGGAGAATATTCGTACGATAGTGCAGCCACTTGTGGGCCCCATAACAGAATAACTGTCGGATGAAGAAAACGATAAATTTGAGTTTTTACAAATACGGCGTAGTTGTTACCGTTAACACTGTTGAAATACCCGGTGGTAAAAAACAGTAATACGCGTGGTTGCACAGTAGCTCACAGTATTGCACAGTATTAAATTATTGTTTCTTACGTAAGAAGACACTATTCAATAATTGTTACCGTAATTACTGTTCAATATTTTATTTTATTGAGTCAATAATTTTTGCGTTGATATTTTATATTATTGTTGTTTCAATAATTGTCATTGCACAATATTTTCTATTATCAGATCAATAATTCATATTATTTGAATAATATTATTAAATAGCATTATTGACAATGTCTAGAAAGTTCTGTCAATGAGAGGTTTGGTCACCTAATTACGCGCCATTAAGGAGAAATCCTTATCGAAAAGTCCCCTCTTTCCTAGGAACAGCCTAGTTGTCATAATTGTGATTCTGTAATATTTTTTGTGAATATCTAATTATTATTTTATATGATAAGGAAATATTTATTTTTGTGTGGATATAAATGAAGGATTTAATTTTGAGGTGTTTTATCAGTATTTTGTCGAAATGGAGGTTTTAAAAATCAAAACAGTGTTCTTAAAGCTCTATTGCGTAAGTTATAATTTTAATCCGACCGTTGGATCGTTGTGATTTTTAGATATGTTATACATATATAAGTTGAGTATATGTCCACAAATTTTGAACCGTTCAAAATTAACGTATGATTTGTTATGAATTTTATGAGGTATTGAAAATCATCCATTTGTGAATTTCGGATATTTTCTGTTTGGAATTTGAAAAAACTTAAAGCTACAAAGTTGTAGAGAATTCGATTTCATGTGGAATGGACATAAAATTCGTATATTTCTGATAAAAGGGCTATTTTATATGAATTATTGAAGTTACTGATTATTTAAAATATTTTAGAAATTTCTAGAATTGGTAGGCCCCACTTTTGGTTGGTGAAGAAATGTGCTGAAATTTTTGATGGGTAAAAATAGTAGCAGGTAAAGCCATCAGATTGCAGGTCAAGTCTGATTTGGCATTCTAACATTTTTCTATAAATAGGGTGCTGAGTTAGAATTGAAAAACACACCAGAAACAAGTTTTCTCTCTTTCTCTCTCTATATTATCGAGGGTATTTTGTGAGTATTTAGATACTTTGTGAGTTGCTATTCAACAGTGCAAGTTTTCTTCAGCCTTATACCTGATATTTCAATCGGAAGTACGGTTCTTTTGAGGTGAGGGATTGTAAGGGATAGTAAGGGATGTTATTTTCTTCGTAATGATGTTATTCTTTCAATATTATTTTACTAAAATATTGATATGAATTTTATTGTGAAATTTTTACCTTTTCGTGTCGGGATTACTATTCACGTATACGACACTACTCACGTATACGGCACTATTCATGTATATGACACTATTTACGTATATGACATTATTTACGTATACGGTACCATGTACGAATACGAGTTACTATTCACGAGTTACTATTCATGAGTTACTATTCACGAGTTACTATTCACGGGTACTATTCACGATAAAATTGATTTCTTTTTCTGACCAAATTATCGTTGATTTATGAATCTTACTCTTAAAATTAAATGTAGTTGTTGATCATATTATTTTTATTATCATATATAACATTTTTATAATCCTGGTGATGAAATTTCTCTTTGACTTGAGTGTAAAGATGGTTAGATTATTGGTATGATCGTGACTATGAGTTCTCTTTGGCCAGTAGTACAAAGTTAAATTGTTGACTAGTATGATCATGACCATTAAATTTATAATTGAATATCTTTAACTTAAGTGCAAAGGTGAATTGATCAACATGGTTATAATTATTGTTTATATAAATTCTGAAATGATTATATATTTCTTTGAGATATTAATATCTTTGGCCTGTAGTGCAAAGATGATCTGTTATTGAATATCTTTGGCCTGTAGTGCAAAGATGATATGTTATTGAATATCTTTGGCATGTAGTGCAAAGATGACATGTTGTTGAATTTTTTTGACCAGTGTGCAAACATGAACTGTTGACGAATATCTTTGGCCATAGTGCAAAAATGAATTTATCAGTATGATTATGAACAGGAACTGTGATTTGGTATAACTATGATCTTGGATGTTTCAAGTAAAGACATGTGATGAAAATTATCCTTGTCCTGGATGAGAATAGGAATTTAGAACCACAATTATGATTATGAGTTATTTATATGATTGTGGACCAGAACTGTTGATTGATGTTACAGGGATAAAACATTGTTGGTGAATTTTTAACATGGAAAAGATATTAGACTTTATGGTCTATTTGACTTTTCTAATAGATTGCTTGTTCCGCTATAACTATGGTTACAAAGTTTTATCATCTATCATATGTTCTAAATCTCTAATTTATTAATGATGAAGACTATTGATAATTTAATTATCTTTAATCATGATATTCTTTTCTGGGCTATTTGTGCTCACCCTTTTGCTTCACAATTCCTTTCACGTAATAAGAGTATAGCTGGGTCGAGCGAGGGTAACAGGGGAATAGAACGGTGGTCTCTAGCTGTGAAGGATCTCCCTAAACAGTATGAAAATAATTTTATTGAGAATTTTAGAATAGTGTGTTGTATTTTATACATCATTTAGTAGTTATATTTGGTGAATCATATAAGGTGAGGCGAACCCAACTTTAGAAGGGTGATTTGCCACTATCATACAAGATGTTTAAAGACATACAATCTCGTGTCATCATAAGATAGGATTGTACATGTGAGACCCCGAATTTTATGAAATAAAAGTATTCAATTTTTCTATTTTAGTAAATGGTTAAATTGATAAAAGGTTACAGTTAAGGGTGATATGTGAAATTTTTTTAAGTAGACAAGTTGTCATAAAATACCCGGTTACTATTCACTCTAGTATTGTTCACTCGAGTATTTGGAGTACTTTTTTTGTCGGAGTTACTATTCACGAGTTACTATTCACGGGTTACTATTCACTCTAGTATTGTTCACTCGAGTATTTAGAACATTTTTTGTGTCGGAGTTACTATTCACGAGTTACTATTCACCCGAACAATATATTTATTTTCGGTCCAAATTATTTTTGGGTACAATATTATTCCATGAAAAGATATACTAATTTTTTTAGACCGTTGGTTGAAATTATAATAGTAAAAGTTTTTTATATAAAACAAAATATTTTATTAAAGTTATTTTATAAATAGAATATATTATATTTTATTATGCATAGTATTGCATAGTATTTTGCATAGTAAATTTTTTTTATATAAAACAAAATACTTTTATAAAGTTATTTGTTTTATTAGGTAATAATTAGAATATATTATATTTTATTTAAAAAATTTTGTTTTAAATATAGACCGTCCGATTAAAGTAAATCAATCTGGACAGTTCATGGGTTGGTTACTATTCATTCCATTCTTCTATAAATAGAAGCTCATTCCTTCATTATTTCTTACGAATTCACTGAAACTCTAGAAAGAGAAACTATAAAGAGAATTCTTCTTCTATAATCTTGAGCGTATTTTTTTAGAGTTTAAGAAAACTTTGAGAGTAGTGCATGTTTTCTTAGAGTATATCCTCGCCCTACTAGTCGGAATACTCTTATTTGAAAGGTAAATGGATATTATTATAGTAAAGGATATTATTTGTTGTACCCGTAAGGGGTGTTATTCTTTCTTATTCATGAAGAAATTTTTATGTTATTCCATTCTTTATTATTCTGTTGGAATAACCTGTATACGAGGCATACCCTATACATAACCTGTATACGCGACATACCCTGTACTTGGTGAAATCTTTATGCTATTCCATTCTTTATTATTCTGTTGAAATAACCTGTATACGAGGCATACCCTTTACATAACCTATATACGCGGCATACCATGTACTTGGTGAAATCCTTATATTATTCCGTCTTTATTATTCTGTTGGAATATCCTGTCTGTGTGTTTTACACCGGACCTGGTTCCGTCTTTATTATTCTGTATTTATTATTCTGTTGGAATAACCTGTATACGCGGTTTACCGTATACCTGGTGAAGTCTGTTGTTATTCAATTCTTTACTGGGCTATTTGTGCTCACCCTTTTCGCTTCACAACTCCTTTCAGGTAATAAGATTGTAGCTAGGTCGAGCGGGAATAACAGAAAAATAGTGTGATGGTCAGAGACTGTCGGAGTTTATCAATACATTATAAAATGACATGACGTACAATATATAATTGTAATGAGGACCTAAGATGTGGGTGTCGTATTTTATACGTCACTTAATAATTGATTTTGGTAAAGCGTCAAAAGTGCACCTCATTAGAATGAATATGATAGTAATCTTCTCGTTCTTCTTTGGGGTCTTCAAATATTTGCTGCTATATTTTATATGGCATTGTAACAATTTGAGTTTGGATACTGTCTACGAGATAATATTGTATCAAAACTCACAGTTAACTGTTGCCGTACTCTGCACGATTGTTCAACAGTTGTATAAATGAAGTTTGTATATGATTTTTATAATGTGATATCTGGCGACTCATAATGGGTCGTGTGGACCTATTTTGGGGGCGTCACAGTGCACATCCACTTGCTGAGTATATCTACGAGCACTACCTATATAATTTTGGTGTTTGGTTGAAGTATAATTCTCAATTAGAGACAGTAGAGATAATGATATGTCAAGAGAAGACTCACTATTGGAAAGAATATGATAGTAATCTTCTCATTTTTTTAGGGTCTATTAGGTCAACAAAGGATAATTCTATGGACATATGATATCTATCATAACCTAGACGCATGGTCTCCCATGTACGAAGGTTTCCTTGAGCACTTTCCGAAAATTTTAATTTCTAAAACAGTTATTGACTGTACTTTTATGTAAGATGTCATGAGTCACAGTTGGTATATGTTTGTATCAAAGCTCACAACATATGAGTCGTTGTATTTTACACGATAATTGTAGTAATAAAGTTGTAGTTATTTTCTGTACCATGTATTTGGTGACTCAGAATAGGTTGGATGAATTTGACCTATTTTGGGGGCGTCACATTAATCTTTATATCAAAATATTTTATTTTCCCCAAAATCATACATGATGATGGAAAATTATAAAGAGGAGTTTGTTGTGGGAGGGACATATTGAGGATTGACATTTTTAATTGCATCTGCCAAACAAGCTTCAGATATTAGGAAATAGTATATTACCTTTGAAGCGGTGTGGCCCTATGCGGATTGGGGATTCAAATATTTTTAACGGCTGGATATGAAAACTGAATACGATTTTGGGGGAAATGAAATCAGTTGTTCAATCCATAGCAATCGGTTGTCATGATCACTATTCTAACAGCCCACTTTATATCAATATAAAATCAGTACAACCCACTTTATATCAATAAACATTTCACTATTCTAACAAACCCATTTTATTATTAATATTAATAAAATAAATTATTATAATCTTCCATCGTCATGTAAGATTTTGGGGGAAATGAAATGTTTTGATATAAAGATTAATCCTTGCAAGATCTTAACAACTAGGCCTGTGGTGCTCGGGTGGTCATATGATGAAGGTTTCAAACGTGAGATTGCGAGTTTGAATCAGTGGAGAGCCAAATTTTTGGAAAGAATTCGAAAGAAGCACAAGTGTAAAGGGATTTTTTTAATAATACAAGTCGGCATAGCTTGTAGCGTTTACCTCAATTTTTTATTTTTCTTAAGTCAGTCATGCTTGTTACCAAATGAGCTGAAACATTAAACATAATGGGGGAAATGCTAAAAAAAGAAGAAGGCAAAGCTGCTACTGTGACAACCCCAAAATAGGTCCATTCCATCCAACCTATTCTGAGTCGCCAAATACATGGTACAGAAAATAACTACAACTTTATTACAACAATGTCGTGCAAAATACAATAACATATATGCTGTGAGTTTGGATACAAATATATACCAAATGTGACTCATGTCCCAACCGTGGACAACACCTCACAATGACACCTTACATAAAGGTATAGTCAAAAAGTATTTTAGAAATTAGAATCTTTGGAAAGTACTCAAGAAAACCTTCGTACATGAGAGGCTATGCTTCTAGGTTGTGATAGATATCATATGGCCACAGAATTATCCTTGGTTGACCCAATATATCCCAAAGAAAAACGAGAAGATTACTATCATATTCTTTTCAATTGTGAGTCTTCTCTTGACTTATCATTATCTCCACTGTCTCTAATTGAGAATTATACTTCAAACAAACACCAAGATTATATAGATAGTGCTCATAGATATACTCGGCAAGTGGATGTGTACAATCCTGTCTTATGATGACACGAGGTTGTATGTCGTTAGACATCTTGTATGATAGTGGCAAAAACACCCTTCCAACGTTGGGTTCGCTTCACCCTAGATGATTCACCAAATATAACTCCTAAATGATGACCACCGTTCTATTCCCTTGTTAACCCCGCTCGACCCAGCTACACTCTTATTACCTGAAAGGAATTGTGAACAGAAGGGTGAGCACAACTAGCCCAGTAAAGAATATCATGACTAAAGATAAATAAATTATCAATAGTCTTCATCAGTAATAAATCAGATATTTAGAACATATGGTAGATGATAAAAATTTCAACCATAGTTGCAGCGGAACGAGCAATCCATTAGAAGAGTCAAATAGACCATAAAGTCTATTATCTCCTCCATGTTAAAAATCCACCAACAATGTTTTATCCATGTAACATCACTCAACAGTTCCTTTCCACAATCATATGAATAACTCATAATCATAATTGTGACTCTAAATTTTTCTTCGCACCCAGGACGAAGAATATTTTCATCACCTATCTTTACCTGAAACATCAAAGATCATGGTTATACCAAATCACAGTTCCTGTTCATAATCATACTAATAACTTCATCTTTGCACTACCGCCAAAGATATTCATTTGTACCAGTTGGTCATGTTCATCTCAACACCTGTTCATCTTTGCACTACTGGCCAAAGATATTCAACAACATGTCATCTTTGCACTACAGGCCAAAGATATTCATCTACAATTCATTTTTGCACTACAGGCCAAAGATATTCATCAACAGTTCATATTTGCACTACAGGCCAAATATATTCATATCTCAAAGAAATATATAATCATTTCAGAATTTATATAAACAATAATTATAACCATGTTGATCATTTCACCTTTGCACTTAAGCTAAAGATATTCACTTATAAATTCAATGGTCATGATCATACCAGTCACCAATTCAACTTTGCAGAACTGGCCAAAGAGAACCCTAGTCATGATCATACCAATAATCTACCCATCTTTACACTCAAGTGAAAGAGAATATCATCATTAGGGTTATAAAAATGTTATATATGATAATAAAAATAATGTGATCAACATATAGTTTTAATCTCAAGAGTAATATTCATAAATCAACTATAATTTGGTCAGAAAAAGAAACTAATTTTGTCTTGAATAGTACCCGTGAATAGTAACTCGTGAATAGTAACTTATGAATAGTAACTGTGACGCCCCCAAAATTAGGTATACATCACCCATCTTGGGTCGTCAGATACATAGTACAAAATACAAATACAACTGATTAATACATCTGTCGTGTACAATACGACAAAACATAAACTGTGAGTTTGAATACAAATATTATCTTCTAGAGAGTATTCATACTCAAAAGGAGTCCTCATTACATTTATTAACACACCATTACATAGAATAGTGAGGACTACTAACTAATACTATCATTCGGACCATCACTCCGTACCCCGACTTGTCCCAGCTACGTTCTCATTTCCTGAAGAGAACAGTGAAAGAAAGGGTGAGCTCAACTAGCCCAGTAAGAAATATTATGACTAAGATAATGCAGAATAAATTATCATTAGCCTTCAACAATGTTAAACTGATAAAATATAATAGACATCAAGTTTAACTGTAGCGGAACAAGCAATCCATTAAAAGAGTCAAGTAGAAAATAAACTCTACTATCTTTTATGATTTAAAAAGTTTTTCAACACTGTAATCGCTGAGACTCAGCTTAATAAAATAATCCATATCATCGAATCACCCCTGCACTACGGCCAAGGATATTCGTGTATTCATTAATGGTCATGATCATGCCAACAACTGTCCATCAATGCACTACGGGCCAATGAGGACTTTTACCACATCATTTGTAACATTACGGTCATGATTATACCGAATAATCCCTGGTCATAATCATACCAAGTCCATCTATGCAATACAGGCCACAGATGACTTTCAACATTTTATAAACATGAGGATGATGACAATGATATAAGAATTCAATAAAACAAGTTCAAGAATTAATTTATCCAGGAATTAACAACGTCCAAATTGTCAACATGATACTGCATTGTGGAGTAAAATTCAAGAATGCTTAGAAGAATATTTTCTTGAAAAGATACTGGATGAAACGCAACTATCAAGGATATTCCACAAATTTCATGGAGTATAGAAGTCAAAACTTAACCAACTGAGTACAATAAAGAATGGAATAACAAAAGAAATCACCATGCATGCGATAGACCGCACAGACAGGTTATTCCAATAGAATAATAAATAATGGAACCAGGTCCGGCGTAAACGCACAGACAGGATATTCCAACAGAATAATAATAAAACGGAACCAGGTCCGGTGTAAAACACACAGACAGGATGTTCCAACAGAATAATAAACGGAACCAGGTCCGGTGTAAAACACACAGACAGGATGTTCCAACAGAATAATAGAAGAATGTCACCAAGTATAGGGTAGACCGCGTATACTGGTTATTCCAACAGAATAATAACAAATGGAATAACAGAAGTTCTCTTCATGAATATAAAAGAAATAATATTCCCTACCTTAAAAGAACTGGATATTGGAAAAGTGATGTAGCAGAATACTTTTATTCTCTCTCTCTTATTCTCTCTATACTTTCTCTCTCTATAGCTTGAATGAATTCGTGAAAAATAATGAAGCCCTAGGCCTCTATTTATAGAAAAACTGAGGGTGGCTCTTGGTCTTAACGAAGGGTCAAATGACTCTTGGTCTTAACGAAGGGTCAAATGACTCTTGGTAATATTGAAGGGACAACTACTATTGACGAAAGTAATTACTATTGACCAAGGTAAATACTATTGACGAAGGTAATTACTATTGACCAAGGTAAATACTATTGACCAAGGTAAATAATATTGACGAAGGTAATTACTATTGACCAAGGTAAATACTATTGACGACGGTAATTAATATTGACGACGGTAATTACTATTGACGAAGAGACTCTTAGATGATGACATATGGCCCCCCATAAAATAACCAAACTTACCACAACGTCTCAATTATTGATTTAATAATATAACATATTATACAGATGATACTATGACAATAATTTAAGAGATATGATGCAGCAATTACTGTAGCAATAATTGAGTATAGCTGAGTGACTTCTCACGTAAGCATCAATAATCAATACCGTGTGCTACTATGCAACCACGCGTATTACTGTACTTTTACTACCGAGTAGTTCAACAGTTTTAACGGTTTTAACGGTAACACCTCAGCCGTTATTTTTATAGAAAGATAATTCTGTCGTTTTCTCAATCCGACAATAATTCCGTTGTGGGGTCCACCAATGATTGTGTCGTCGTACGAATATTCCCCGACAAAAAGAATATTCTCCGACCAAACGAATATTTTATAACAACTTGCTTACTTTGCAAAATTTATAAATATTACCCACAACTATAACATTATATCAAATTAACTCCATAATATTCAAAAATGATATTTATAGAAAATTCATCTTTATTTATAAAAGTTGGGGTCTTACAACCTCCCCTTCTTATGAAATTTCGCCCTCGAAATTAGGGTACGTACCTGGTATATCGAAGAGGTAAGGATACCTTGATTTCATTTCTGATTCTAACTCCCAAGTCATTTCCTCAAAATCGTAGTTTCTCCACAAAACTTTAACTTGAGGTATAACCTTGGAGTGTAGAATATGTTCCTTCTTATCCAAGATTTGAACAGGAACTTCTTCATACGTCAAATCCTCCGCTATTTCGTCAGGTTCTAACTCAATAATGTGGTTCGGGTCTTCCACATATTTGCGTAACATGGATATGTGGAAAACGTTATGAACACGAGACATACTTGGCGGTAAAGCGAGTCTATAAGCCACAGTTCCTACTCGATCGAGGATTAAAAATGGACCGATGAATCGAGGATTTAGCTTTTCTCTCTTTCCAAATCTCGTAACTCCTTTCCATGGAGCAACACGTAAGAACACATGATCTCCTACATCAAATTCCACGTCCTTTCGATGAAGATCAGCATAACTCTTTTGTCGATCTTGTGAGGTTTTTATACGTTGTCGGATCGTTTGAATCTTTTCTGTAGTCATACGTACCAACTCCGGTCCCAACAACGTTGCTTCGCCCACCTCATCCCAGCATACTGGAGAACGACATTTTCTTCCATACAATGCTTCGAATGGAGCCATGCCAATACTTGCTTGATAACTGTTGTTGTAGGAAAACTCCACCAATGGTAAGAACTTGTCCCAACTTCCCTTAAAGTCAAAGACACAGAGTCTTAATAGATCTTCAAGAGTTTGAATAGTCCTCTCTGATTGTCCGTCCGTCTGAGGATGATATGCTGAACTAAATCGTAACTCCGTGCCCATAGCTTTTTGTAAACTAACCCAAAATCGTGAAGTGAATCTTGGGTCTCGATCAGAAACTATGGATATTGGCATACCATGCAGTCTTACAATCTCGTTTATGTACATACGAGCAAGACGTTCAAGTGTATAAGTTTCTCGTATCGGTAAGAAATGAGCAGACTTGGTCAATCTATCAACAATGACCCAAATCGCATCAATACCTTGAGAAACCCTAGGAAGACCGGTAACGAAATCCATGGTAATGTGCTCCCACTTCCATTCTGGAATTTCAAGTGGTTGCAATGGACCTTTTGGTACTTGATGCTCCGCTTTGACTCGTTGACAAGTTAGACACCTTGAGATAAACAACGCTATCTCTCTCTTCATATTGCTCCACCAAAATGTATGACGAAGATCATGATACATTTTGGTACTTCCAGGATGGATTGCAAACGGTGTGTTGTGCGCCTCCATCATGATTTCATACTTTAAATCAGGGTTGTTAGGAACACAAAGTCTGGAGTTGACTCGAAGTATTCCTTCTTCATCGATTCTTGCTTCCGGCATAGAACCTTCTTGCACTTTCTTCCTCATACGCATCAGCTCCAGGTCTGTAGCTTGAGCAGCTTTAACTTTATCGATTAAAGTCGGTTCTACTCGTATATTCGCCATCATCACATGGGTCCCTGGAGTCTTTAACTCTATCTCCATCCTTTGCAAGTCACACAAAATGGGTTTTTGCGTTGTTAATATTGCACTTGTACCCGCATATGATCTTCTACTCAATGCGTCAGCTACCACGTTCGCTTTTCCAGGATGGTATTGAATGGTATGATCATAATCTTTCAACAGTTCAAGCCAACGTCGTTGTCGCATGTTGAGTTCCTTTTGAGTGAAGAAATATTTGAGGCTTTTATGATCCGTAAAGATCTCCACTTTCTCCCCATACAAGTAATGCCTCCAAATTTTAAGTGCAAAGACAACAGCTGCCAACTCTAGATCATGAGTAGGATAATTCCTCTCATATTCCTTGAGTTGTCTTGATGCATAGGCTATGACTTTTCCATGTTGCATGAGAACACATCCCAACCCTTTGCTCGAAGCATCACTGTAGATGACAAATCCCTCCGAGCCAGATGGTATTGTTAGAACAGGTGCTGAAATGAGTCTCCTCTTGAGTTCTTGAAAACTCTGCTCACATTCTTCGCTCCAACCGAACTTTGTATCTTTTCGAGTCAGCTGAGTTAACGGAGTAGCGATTCGAGAAAATCCTTCCACGAATCTCCGATAATAACCAGCTAGACCAAGAAAGCTACGTACCTCGGTCACTGATTTAGGTTGCTCCCAGCTTTGAATAGCTTCAATCTTTGCCGGGTCAACTGATATTCCACGACTTGATACTACGTGCCCAAGGAATGCTACCTCCTCCAGCCAGAACTCGCATTTCTTCAACTTGGCATAAAGCTTGTATTCACGAAGCTTTTGGAGTACCAGCCTCAAGTGTTGCTCATGATCTTCACGGCTTTTGGAATAAATAAGGATGTCATCAATAAAGACGACCACAAAATGATCCAAATATTCCTTGAATACCCGGTTCATCATATCCATGAAGGCAGCAGGAGCATTAGTCAATCCAAAGGACATGACTAGGAATTCATAATCCCGTACCGAGTTCTAAAAGCCGTCTTTGGAATATCCTCAGTTCTAACCTTCAGCTGATGATATCAAGAACGAAGATCGATCTTTGAAAAGAATTGTGCTCCTTGCAACTGGTCAAACAGGTCATCAATACGTGGCAATGGGTACCTGTTTTTGATGGTGACATGATTCAACTCCCGATAATCAATACAAAGTCGCATACTTCCATCTTTCTTCTTCACGAATAGAACAGGAGCTCCCCAAGGAGAAGTACTAGGACGAATAAAGCCAATGTCTAACAATTCCTGCAGTTGGATCTTTAACTCCTGAAGTTCAATAGGAGCCATTCGATATGGGGCTTTGGAAATGGGTTTTGTACCGGGTTCAAGATCGATACAAAATTCAATTTCACGCTCTGGGGGTAGGCCAGGAAGTTCTTCAGGGAATACGTCAGGGAATTTATTAACAATAGAAATATCATTCAAAACTGACGTATTTTTGTTTAGATCTGTGACATGAGCTAAGAAAGCTTGACATCCGTTTTTCAATAAACGAATAGTTTTATGGCTTGAGATGACAGCGATTGATTTTAATGGTTTGGTTGCTTGAATTCGCATAATAGGTCGATTAGGAATATGAAAACTAACAACCTTACGAAAACAATCAATTTTTGCATAATGAGTAGTTAACCAATCAATCCCTAGAATCACGTCAAATGCAAGTATTTTTAATGAAATCAGATCGATAGGTAATGTGTGGGTACCAACTTGAACCAAACAAGACTTATAAACAGTGGAGGTAATGAAGGTTTCTCCCAACGGAGTTTCCACAGATAAGTCAAAGTCTAATTTCTCCGGAATCAAATTTAATCGATGAGCGCAAGTAGGAGAAATAAAAGAATGGGTTGAACCGGTATCAAATAAAGTATAAACTTCTTTAGAGTTTATGATAAGCTTACCCGTGATGACCTCATTCGGGTTCCTTGCTCTCTGGGAGTTCACAACAAACGATCTCCCTTGCACAACCGGTTTTGACTTTTCTGGGACGGCTTTTGGTGCCTCCATCCTAGCTGAATTTATTTTCGGTAAACGATAAAATCGGGCTAAATGACCTTCTCTTCCATAATTATAACATGCTTTGGACGGCATTGCGCAGTTTGGACTGATGTATCCCTCCCCTCCGCATCTGAAACATATGATAGGTGGTCGTTCTCCTTCCTTAACGACAGGTGCTGGTGCTGACGTCTTTCCGTCATTGTTGAATCTCCTCTTCTTGAAATGTCCATTCTTATTGTTTTGGCCCTGATTACCACCGAAGTGGTTACCATTTCTGGCCTGTTGATTCCCTCCACGCTTGTTGTCACCGCTTCGATGACTGCTCTCACTGGTATTATCATTTTGCCGGCTGCTCTCTTTTGGTTGCGTTGTCTCGTTATCGCGCTCCACCAACTGAGCCCTATTTACAACATCTGAATACAAACACAGTTTATGAGAAACAAGATGTTGACGTATCTCCGGCTTCAAACCTCTTAAAAATATCTGCGTCATTCTCTCTTCATTATCCACCAAGTGGGATGCAAATCGGGACAACTCGGCAAACTTGGCTTCGTACTGCGACACGGTCATGTTGTTTTGCTCCAACTTGATAAATTCCACCTCCTTCATGTGACGAATACTTTCGGGAAAGTACTTGTCATTGAACAGTTCTTGGAACTTCTCCCAAGACATCTTGAGTGCGTCAGGCTGGGTACGTTTTACGATTCCCACCAGTAATCTGCCTCTTCACGCAACATAAAGGTGGCAAAGGGAACCTTTTGCTCCTCGGAGCATCCCAAGACATCAAATATCTTGGTGATCTGCTTTAACCACGTCTCCGCCTTAAGTGGTTCTGGCTATCCCAAAAACTCCGGTGGTCCTAGCTCCTTGAATTGCTTAGCGGTGACCAACCGTGAGTTGTCATTGTTTCCTCCTTCATTTTGGATAGGAGCCGCTCTCGCCCGTTGTTGCATGAATTGCTCCTTGAACTGCTTAGCGGTGACCGTCCGAGAGTTTTTGTTGTTGCATGAATTGCATAAAGTCTCTGACCATCCCATCATTCACCATTTCATCGGTGTTATTATTTTTATGAGGATTATTGTCTTCTGGTTGCACATTACCCTGAGCATTGATCATTGGTGATTCAATAGTCTCATGTGCTTCATTGTTTATCTCAACATTTTCGGATGCCATTTGCAAATACTGCAACAAACAAGGGTTAATTAACATATAACATATTATCCATATACTTTGACCGACCAATTAAATACCAAATAAACTTAGGTAGGTCATACTAGCGAAGGAATTCCCCGTCTCTCCCCTCCTAGTTCTATTCTCACATCCTAGCCAGGGATCATATCCCTAAGCTCTGATACCAACTGTGACTCTCGTGGTGCTTCAACCACAGCACCTCACAATGGTACCTATCAGTTTGCCACCGCAGAACGGCGTCCCCTACGGAGAGTCTGGCTTCGGTGCATCCCCCATCAACAGGAAGTCACCAGCGAGAGGCTCGGGGCTCTTTACTTATGGCTCTAATACCAACTGTGACGCCCCCAAAATTAGGTATACATCACCCATCTTGGGTCGTCAGATACATAGTACAAAATACAAATACAACTGATTAATACATCTGTCGTGTACAATACGACAAAACATAAACTGTGAGTTTGAATACAAATATTATCTTCTAGAGAGTATTCATACTCAAAAGGAGTCCTCATTACATTTATTAACACACCATTACATAGAATAGTGAGGACTACTAACTAATACTATCATTCGGACCATCACTCCGTACCCCGACTTGTCCCAGCTACGTTCTCATTTCCTGAAGAGAACAGTGAAAGAAAGGGTGAGCTCAACTAGCCCAGTAAGAAATATTATGACTAAGATAATGCAGAATAAATTATCATTAGCCTTCAACAATGTTAAACTGATAAAATATAATAGACATCAAGTTTAACTGTAGCGGAACAAGCAATCCATTAAAAGAGTCAAGTAGAAAATAAACTCTACTATCTTTTATGATTTAAAAAGTTTTTCAACACTGTAATCGCTGAGACTCAGCTTAATAAAATAATCCACATCATCGAATCACCCCTGCACTACGGCCAAGGATATTCGTGTATTCATTAATGGTCATGATCATGCCAACAACTGTCCATCAATGCACTACGGGCCAATGAGGACTTTTACCACATCATTTGTAACATTACGGTCATGATTATACCGAATAATCCCTGGTCATAATCATACCAAGTCCATCTATGCAATACAGGCCACAGATGACTTTCAACATTTTATAAACATGAGGATGATGACAATGATATAAGAATTCAATAAAACAAGTTCAAGAATTAATTTATCCAGGAATTAACAACGTCCAAATTGTCAACATGATACTGCATTGTGGAGTAAAATTCAAGAATGCTTAGAAGAATATTTTCTTGAAAAGATACTGGATGAAACGCAACTATCAAGGATATTCCACAAATTTCATGGAGTATAGAAGTCAAAACTTAACCAACTGAGTACAATAAAGAATGGAATAACAAAAGAAATCACCATGCATGCGATAGACCGCACAGACAGGTTATTCCAATAGAATAATAAATAATGGAACCAGGTCCGGCGTAAACGCACAGACAGGATATTCCAACAGAATAATAATAAAACGGAACCAGGTCCGGTGTAAAACACACAGACAGGATGTTCCAACAGAATAATAAACGGAACCAGGTCCGGTGTAAAACACACAGACAGGATGTTCCAACAGAATAATAGAAGAATGTCACCAAGTATAGGGTAGACCGCGTATACTGGTTATTCCAACAGAATAATAACAAATGGAATAACAGAAGTTCTCTTCATGAATATAAAAGAAATAATATTCCCTACCTTAAAAGAACTGGATATTGGAAAAGTGATGTAGCAGAATACTTTTATTCTCTCTCTCTTATTCTCTCTATACTTTCTCTCTCTATAGCTTGAATGAATTCGTGAAAAATAATGAAGCCCTAGGCCTCTATTTATAGAAAAACTGAGGGTGGCTCTTGGTCTTAACGAAGGGTCAAATGACTCTTGGTCTTAACGAAGGGTCAAATGACTCTTGGTAATATTGAAGGGACAACTACTATTGACGAAAGTAATTACTATTGACCAAGGTAAATACTATTGACGAAGGTAATTACTATTGACCAAGGTAAATACTATTGACCAAGGTAAATAATATTGACGAAGGTAATTACTATTGACCAAGGTAAATACTATTGACGACGGTAATTAATATTGACGACGGTAATTACTATTGACGAAGAGACTCTTAGATGATGACATATGGCCCCCCATAAAATAACCAAACTTACCACAACGTCTCAATTATTGATTTAATAATATAACATATTATACAGATGATACTATGACAATAATTTAAGAGATATGATGCAGCAATTACTGTAGCAATAATTGAGTATAGCTGAGTGACTTCTCACGTAAGCATCAATAATCAATACCGTGTGCTACTATGCAACCACGCGTATTACTGTACTTTTACTACCGAGTAGTTCAACAGTTTTAACGGTTTTAACGGTAACACCTCAGCCGTTATTTTTATAGAAAGATAATTCTGTCGTTTTCTCAATCCGACAATAATTCCGTTGTGGGGTCCACCAATGATTGTGCCGTCGTACGAATATTCCCCGACAAAAAGAATATTCTCCGACCAAACGAATATTTTATAACAACTTGCTTACTTTGCAAAATTTATAAATATTACCCACAACTATAACATTATATCAAATTAACTCCATAATATTCAAAAATGATATTTATAGAAAATTCATCTTTATTTATAAAAGTTGGGGTCTTACAGTAACTCCGACACAAAAAGGTAGAAATTCTACAATAAAATTTATACCAATATTTCGGTATAATGATATTGAAAGAATAACATTTCTTAAACTTATAAACAATTTATTTTAATTGTTTACACTTTACTAAATAATGCATTTAATCATTCTAAAATGCCAAACTCATAAGATTTCATCATCAATAACCAAAATCCTCATCAAAAATCTGCATATACCTCATATAGGATTCTCAAGTCATAAAATCCTATTTTTCAATTTTCTTACTTCACATAACATATTTAATTCATTTACTCATAACTAGTCTATTTTCATAAAAAATACCAAATCAGTTCTAAAAATATTTCTTTTCTGGGATTTAGCAGAATATAGTCCCATATTGAACATATATTTTTCTCAGAATTTTTAAAACTCATTTACTATTTTTCATATGGCCAAAACCGCCGAATATTTAGACATTTATCATAAATTATACTTTTGTCCAAAAATTCTGAAATTTACAGAGTATACTTCTATCATATACATGTACTCCCAATAAAAATTTCATCAACTTTGGAGTTAACCACAAGGAGTTATAAGCAGTTACTTTTAAAATAGTCTTTTCTCATAAAATTCATAACTCTTAATCTATACATCCAAAAATCACCATTTTTGGACACAATCAAGAAAACTCATCAAAATATCATTTCAAATTTTTCCAAAATTTTTGAAGGTCAGAAAAATTACGAAACTGAAAAACATAACAACCCTTAAAATCCCTTACTATCCTTTACCTCAAAAGAGCAGTACTTCTGATCGGTATAAGGCTAAAGGAAACTTGCACTGATGAATAGAAACTCACAGAGTATCTAAATACTCACAAAATACACTCAATAATCTAGAGAGAGAAAGAGAGAAAACTTATGAATTTTGGTGTGTTTTTAATTCTAACTTAGCCCTCTATTTATAGGAAAATGTTAGCACGCCGAAGCAGACTTAACCTGCAACCTGATGGCTTTACCTGCTACTATTCCCACCCACCATATTTGAATAAAAATCTCTGCATATTTCTTCACCAACCAAGAGTGGAGCCCACCAATTCTAGAATTTTTTACCAAAATGATAAACTCCGAAAATTCAACAATTTCTGAACCAGTCATCTCGTAAAATTCATAATAAATCATACGTTCATTTTTAACGGTTCAAAATTTGTGGACATATACTCAACTTATATATGTATAACATATCCAAATATTATCACGATCCAACGGTCGGATTAAAAATTATAACCCTCGCAAAATATCTTAAAAACCCTAATTTTTAATACCTCCATTCTGACAAAAATACTGATAAAAATCTCAACATTAACTCTTTCATTTTTAACCACAAAAATATATCCCTTATTTATATCCACATAAAATAAATATTTTCTTATCATATGAATCAATAATTAATTATTCACAAATAATATTACAGAATCACATTTATGACAACTAGGCCGTTCCCAGGAAAGATGGGGCTTTTCAATAAGAATTTCTCCTTATTGGCGCGCAATTAGATAACCAAACCTCTCCTTAGACAGAACTTTCTAGACATTACCAATAATGCTATCTAATAATATTATTCAAATAATATGAATTATTGATCTGATAATGGAGATGATGTGCAACAACAATTATTGAAACAACAATAATATAAAATATCAACGCAACAATTATTGAATCAATAACATAAAATATTGAACAGTAATTACTGTGACAATTATTCAGTAGTGCCTTCTTACGTAAGAATCAATAATTTTAAAAATACTGTGCAATACCGTGTGCTACTGTGCAATAACGCGTATTACTGTATTTTAACCACCGGGTATTCCAACAGTGTTAACGGTAACAATTACGCCGTTATTTATAAAAACTCAAATTTGTCGTTTTCTTCATCCGACCGTTATTCTGTTATGGGACCCACAAATTTCTGCGCCGTTGTACGAATATTCCCCAACAACAATGAATATTTTATAACCACTTGTGTATTTTGAAAAAATATTCATATATCATCTTTAACTTTAACATTTATCAATTTAACCATTTACTGAATAGTAATTATAAGAAAAATTGAATACTTTTATTTCATAAAATTCGGGGTCTTACAGCTACTGTATGACTCCAACTTTTTATGAATAAAGATTTAATTTCTCTAATTATTATTTTGAATAATAAGGTGTAGATTTAATATAATGTTTTAGTTATGGGTCAAATGTGTAAATTTTACAAAATAACCAGGTGGTCATAAAATATTCGTTTGGTCGGGAAATATTCTTTTTGTCGGGGAATATCCGTACGACGACGCAATCATTGGTGGACCACATAACAAAATAACTGTCAGATATAAAAAGCGACAGAAATAATCTTTATATAAAAATAACGGCAAAACTTTTACCGTTAACTGTTGAAATATCCGATGATAAAAATACAATAATACGCGTGGTTTCACAGTAGCACACGGTATTGCACAGTGTTTCTGATTATTGATTCTTACGTAAGATGTGACAACCCCAAAACAGGGTCATTCCATCCAACCTATTCTGAGTCGCCAAATACATGGTACAGAAAAGAACTACAACTTTATTACAATAATTGTCGTACAAAATACAACAACACATATGTTGTGAGTTTGGATACTAATATATACCAAATATGACTCATGTCCCAACCATGGACAGCACCTCACAATGACACCTTACATAAAGGTATAGTCAAAAACTATTTTAGAAATTAGAATATTTGGGAAGTGCTCAAGGAAACCTTCGTACATGGGAGGCCATGCATCTAGGTTATGATAGATATCATATGGCC
Organism: Panax notoginseng; assembly: GCA_016801055.1. Taxonomy (NCBI): domain Eukaryota; kingdom Viridiplantae; phylum Streptophyta; class Magnoliopsida; order Apiales; family Araliaceae; genus Panax; species Panax notoginseng. The sequence goes on from CM029013.1 coordinate 10,571,127, forward strand.
ACAGAATTATCCTTGGTTGACCCAATAGACCCTAAAAAAAATGAGAAGTTTACTATCATATTTTTCCCAATGGTGAGTCTTCTCTTGACATATCATTATCTCCACTGTCTCTAATTGAAAATTATAATTCAAACAAACACCAAGATTATATAGGTAGTGCTCGTAAAGATATTCAGCAAGTGGATGAGCATAACCCTGTCTTATGATGACACGAGGTTGTATGTCATTAGACATCTTGTATGATAGTGACAAAACACCCTTCCAACGTTGGGTTCGCTTCACCCTAGATGATTCACCAAATATAACTACTAAATGATGACCATTGTTCTATTCTCCTGTTACTCCTGCTCGACCCAGCTACACTCTTATTACCTGAAAGGAATTGTGAAACAGAAGGGTGAGCACAACTAGCCCAGTAAAGAATATCATGACTAAAGATAAATAAGTTATCAATAGCCTTCAACAGAATTAAATCAGAGATTTAGAACATATGGTAGATGATAAAAATTTCAACCATAGTTGCAGCGGAATGAGCAATCCATTAGAAGAGTCAAATAGACTATAAAGTCTATTATCTTCTCCATATTAAAAATCTACCAACAATATTTTATCCATGTAACATCAATCAACAATTCTGGTTCAAAATCATATGAATAACTCATAATCATAGTTGTAGTTCTACATTCATCTTCTCATCCAGGACGAAGATAATTTTCATCACCTATCTTTACCTGAAACATCAAAGATCATGGTTACACAATATCACATTTCCTGTTCATAATCATACTAATAACTTCATCTTTGCACTACGGCCAAAAATATTCATTAACAAACCATCTTTGCACTACGAGCCAAAGATATTCAACAACAGTTCATCTTCGCACTACAGGCCAAAGATATTAATTAATAATTCATCTTTTCACTACAGGCCAAAGATATTCATCAACAGTTCATCTTTGCACTACAGGCCAAAGATATTCATCAATAATTCACCTTTGCACTACAGGCCAAAGATATTCTTCAACAGTTCATATTTGCACTATATGCCAAATATATTAATATTTCAAAGAAATATATAATCATTTCAGAATTATATAAACAATAATTATAACCATGTTGATCAATTCACCTTTACACTTAAGCTAAATATATTCAGTTATAAATTCAATGGTCATGATCATACCAGTCAACAATTCAACTTTGCACTACTGGCCAAAGGGAACCCATAGTCATGATCATACCAAAAATTTACCCATCTTTACACTCGAGTCAAAGAGAAATATCATCATTAGGGTTATAAAAATGTTATATATGATAATAAAATTAATATAATCAACATATAGATTTAATCTCAAGAGTAATATTCATAAATCAACTATAATTTGGTCAGAAAAAGAAACCAATTTATCGTGAATAGTAACTCGTGAATAGTAACTCATGAATAGTAACTCGTGAATAGTAACTCGTGAATAATAACTCATGAATAGTAAACCCGACACAAAAAGGTAAAAATTCCACAATAAAATCCATACCAATATTTCGGTATAATGATATTGAAAGAATAATATTTCTTAAGTTTATAAACAATTTATTTAAATTGTTTACACTTTACTAATTAATGCATTTAATCATCATAAAATGCCAACTCTTAAGATTTCATCACCAATAACCAAAACTCTCATCAAAAATCTGCATATAACTCATATATGATTTTCAAGCCATAAAATCATATTTTCTAATTTTCTTAGTTCACATAACATATTAATTCATTTACTCATAACTAGATAATTTTCATGAAAAATACCAAATAAGTCCCAAAAATATTTCTTTTCTGGGATTTAGCAGAATATAGTCCCATATTGAACATATATTTTTTCCAGAATTTTAAAATTCATTTACTATTTTTCATATGGTCAAAATCGCCGAATATTTAGACATTTATCATAAATTGTACTTTTATCCAAAAATTTCAAAATTCACAGAGTAAACTGATATTATATAGATATACTTCTAATAAAAATTTTATCAATTTTGGAGTTAACCACAAGGAGTTATAAGCGATTATTTTTGAAATAGTCTTTTCCCGTAAAATTCATAACTCTTAATATATACATCCAAAAACTACTATTTTTTGACACAATCAATAAAACTCATCAAAATATCATTTTAAATTTTTCCAAAATTGTCTGAAGGTCTGAAAAGTTACGAACATGAAAAATATAACAACCCTTAAAATCTCTTACTATCCCTTACCTCAAAAGAGCAGTATTTCTGACCGGAATGTAACGCCGAAGGAACCTTGCACTGAAAAGCAACTCTCAAAATATCTAAAAGCTCACAAAATATGCTTCATAATATAGAAAGAGAAAGAGAGAAAACTTATGAATTCTGGTGTGATTTTCAATTCTAACTTAGCCCTCTATTTATAGGAAAATGTTAGCACGCCGAAGCAGACTTAACCTGTAACCTGATGGCTTTACCTGCTACTATTCCCACCCATCACATTTGAATAAAAATCTCAGTACATTTCTTCACCAACCAAGAGTGGGGCCCACCAATTCTAGAATTTTCTACCAAAATGATTAACTCCGAAAATTTAACAATTTCTGAACCAGTCATCTCGCAAAATTCATAACAAATCATACATTCATTTTTAACGGTTCAAAATTTGTGGAAATATACTCAACTTATATATGAATAACATATCCAAAAATTACCATGATCCAACGGTCGGATTAAAAATTATAACCCTCGTAAAATATCTCAAAACCCCTAATTTAATTTTCAATACCTCCGTTCCGACAAAAATACAGATAAAATACCTCAACATTAACTACTTCATTTTTAACCACAAAAATATATCCCTCATTTATATCCACATAAAATAAATATTTCCTTATCATATGAATCAATAATTAATTATTCACAAATAATATTACAGAATCACATTTATGACAACCGGGCCGTTCCCAGAAAAGAGGGGGCTTTCCGATAAATATTTCTACTTACTGGCGCGCAATTAGGTTACCAAATCTCTCCTTAGACAGAACTTTCTAGACATTGCCAACAATGTTATCTAATAATATTATTCAAATAATATGAATTATTGATCTAATAATAGGAAATACTGTGCAGTGACAATTATTGAGCAACAATAATATAAAATTTCAACGTAGCAATTATTGAATCAATAAAATAAAATATTGAACAGTAATTACTGTAACAATTATTGAGTAGTGCCTTCTTATGTAAGAATCAAAAATTTCAAAAATACTGTGCAATACCGTGTGCTACTGTGTAATAACGCGTATTACTGTATTTTAACCACCAGGTATTTCAACAGTATTAACGGTAACAACTACGCCGTTATTTAAAAAAACTCAACTTTGTCATTTTCTTTATCCGACAGTTATTCTGTTATGGGGCCCACAAATGGCTGCGCCGTCGTACGAATATTCCCCGACAGAAAGAATATTCCATGACTAAACGAATATTCTCCGACAACAATGAATATTTTATAACCACTTGTGTATTTTGAAAAAAAAATTCATATATCACCCTTAACTTTAATATTTATCAATTTAACTATTTACTGAATAGTAATTATAAGAAAAATTGAATACTTTTATTTCATAAAATTCGGGGTCTTACATAAGAAGTCACTCAGTTTTATTCAATAATTACCACAGTAATTGTTGCACAGTATCTCATATTATTGATTTAATTATTGTCACAGTATCATTTACACAATATTTTATATTATTAAATCAATAATTGACACGATACAATTATTCATATTATTAGTTAGCATTATTGACAATATCTAAAAATTTTGTCTAGGAAAGGGGTTAGGTTATATAATTGCGCGCCAGTAAGGATAAATCCTTATCTGAAAGCCCACTCTTTCTTGGAAATGATCTGGTTGTTGATATTGTGAATAATTATTATGTGGTGGATATTGGTTCAATTTTGATATAAATGAAGTAATTTAGCATGAAATATTTGTTGAAAGTTTGACAATTATTTTATCCGATAAAATATTTATTCAAATATATTATTATAATATTACAATTTTTTTATAATTTAAAGGGTAATATTATTATAATAATATATAATTTTTAGCATGTGAATAAAAGTGGAGTGGATGTTATCATTTTTATTTTGAATTCATTCCATGCACGTTTTGAATTCTCTTCTGCGTATTCTTTTTCCAAAGAGAATGCTACTTGAATCATTCTTCCTGCAAGCCATATTCTAAAAGGTGGGCCCTCAAACATGGAAAATAAGGAATTTAGTAGAGAAGGAATTGATGGTTAGGCAATGAAGAAAATAAGAATTAGGCAGGAAAGGTTTGGCAAAATTAGGCAACCTGCTTAATTCTTTTCTCCCTCCATTGCACTATAAATAGGGGGTAACCCTAATTCCTAAACATACCTTCAATATCAAAAATTCTTATTATATAATATTGTGAGTATTTCTCTTTAGTATAAGGATAATTTGAGTGTAACTTTTTGTGTAATATTTTCTTATAATAATGTGACATCCCCAAAACAGGTTCATTCCACCCAACCCATTCTGAGTCGTCAAATACATGGTACAAAAAACAACTACAATTTTATTACAACAATTGTCGTGCAAAATACAACAACACATATGCTATGAGTTTGAATACAAATATATACCAAATGTGACATTGGACACCATCATGTATCAGCACCTCACAAAGGTACCTTACATAAAGGTACAGTCAAAAACTGTTTTAGAAACTAGAATCTTTGGGAAGTGCTCAAGAAAACCTTCGTACATGGGAGGCCATGCGTCTAGGTTATAATAGATATCATATGGCCACAGAATTATCTTTGGTTGACCCAATAGACCCCAAAGAAAAACGAGAAGATTACTATCATATTCTTCCCAATGGTGAGTCTTCTCTTGACATATCATTATCTCCACTGTCTCTAATTGAGAATTATACTTCAAACAAACACCAAGATTATATAGGTAGTGCTCGTAGATATACTCAGCAAGTGGATGAGCATAACCCTGTCTTATGATGACACGAGGTTGTATGTCATTAGACATCTTGTATGATAGTGACAAAACACCCTTCCAACGTTGGGTTCGCCTCACCCTATTTTCTTCACCAAATATAACTACTAAATGATGACCACCGTTCTATTCCCTTGTTACCCCCACTCGACCCAGCTACACTCTTATTACCTGAAAGGAATTGTGAAGCAAAAGGGTGAGCACAACTAGCTCAGTAAAGAATATCATGACTAAAGATAATTAAATTATCAATAGCCTTCATCAATAATAAATCAGAGATTAGAACATATGGTAAATGATAAAACTTCTCAACCATAGTTGCAGCGGAATGAGCAATCCATTAGAAGAGTCAAATAGACTATAAAGTCTATTATCTTCTCCACGTTAAAAATCCACCAACAATATTTTATCCCTGTAACATCAATCAACAATTCTGGTCCACAATCATATGAATAACTCATAATCATAACTGTAGTTCTAAATTCCTCTTCTCATCTAGGACGAAGATAATTTTCATCACCTATCTTTACCTGAAACATCAAAGATCATGGTTACACCAAATCACATTTCATGTTCATAATCATAATAATAACTTCATCTTTGCACTACGGCCAAAGATATTCATTTGTATCACCAGTTGGTCATGTTCATCTCAACATCTGTTCATCTTTGCACTACTGGCCAAAGATATTCAACAACATGTCATCTTTGCACTACGGGCCAAATATATTCATCAACAGTTCATATTTGCACTACATGCCAAATATATTCATCAATATTTCATCTTTGTACTACAGGCCAAAGATATTCCTCAACAGTTCATATTTGCACTACGGCCAAATATATTCATCAACAGTTCATATTTGCACTACAGGCCAAATATATTCATATCTCAAAGAAATATATAATCATTTCAGAATTTATATAAACAATAATTATAACCATGTTGATCAATTCACCTTTGCACTTAAGCTTAAGATATTCAATTATAAATTCAATGGTCATGATCATACCAGTCACAATTCAACTTTGCACTACAGGCCAAAGAGAACCCTAGTCATGATCATACCAATAATCTACCCATCTTTACACTCCAGTAAAAGAGAATTTCAACATCAGGGTTATAAAAATGTTATATATGATGATAAAAATAATATGATCAACATATAGTTTTAATCTCAAGAGTAATATTCGTAACTCATGAATAGTAACCCCGACACAAAAGATAGAAATTCTACAATAAAATTCATACCAATATTTCGGTATAATGATATTGAAAGAATAACATTACTTAAATTTATAAACAATTTATTTTAATTATTTACACTTTACTAATTAATGCATTTAATCATCATAAAATGCCAACTATTACAATTTCATCATCAATAACCAAAACTCTCATCAAAAATCTGCATATACCTCATATAGGATTCTCAAGCCATAAAATCCTATTTTCCAATTTTCTTTCTTCACAAAACATATTTAATTCATTTACTCATAACTAGACCATTTCATGAAAAATACCAAATCAGTTCCAAAAATATTTCTTTTCTGGGATTTAGCATAATATAGTCCCATAGTGAACATATATTTTTCTCAGAATTTTTAAAAGTCATTTACTATTTTTCATATGGTCAAAATAACCGAATATTTAGACATTTATCAAAAATTGTACTTTTGTCCAAAAATTCTGAAATTAACAGAGTATACTTCCATCATATACATGTACTCCCAATAAAAATTTCATCAATTTTGGAGTTAACCACAAGGAATTATAAGCTGTTACTTCTAAAATAGTCTTTTCTCATAAAATTCATAACTCTCAATCTATACATCCAAAAATCACCATTTTTGGACACAATCAAGAAAACTCATCAAAATATCATTTCAAATTTTTCCAGAATTTTTGAAGTTCAGAAAAATTACGAAACTGAAAATCATAACAACCCTTAAAATCCCTTACTATCCCTTACTATCCCTTACCTCAAAAGAGCAGTACTTCTGACTGGATATCGAATATGATGCTGAAGAAAACTTGCACTGATGAATAACAACTCACCAAGTATCTAAAAACTCACAAAATATGCTTCATAATATAGAGAGAGAAAAAGATAAAGCTTATGTTTCTGGTGTGATTTTCAATTCTAACTTAGCCCTCTATTTATAGGAAAATTTTGGTAGGTTTGACCTGCAACCTGATGGCTTTACCTGCTACTATTCCCACCCACCACATTTGAAATATAATTCAGCACATTTCTTCACCAACCACAAGTGGGGCCCACCAATTCTAGAATTTTTCACCAAAATGATAAACTCCGAAAATTCAACAATTTCTGAACCAGTCATCTCGTAAAATTCATAATAAATCATACGTTCATTTTTAATAGTTCAAAATTTGTGGACATATACTCAACTTATATATGTATAACATATCCAAAAATTACCACGATCCAACGGTCGGATTAAAAATTATAACCCCCGCAAAATATCTCAAAAACCCTGATTTTTAATACCTCCATTCCGACAAAAATACGGATAAAAATCTCAACATTAACTCCTTCATTTTTTAACCACAAAAATATATCCCTCATTTATATCCACATAAAATAAATATTTCCTTATCATATGAATCAATAATTAATTATTCACAAATAATATTACAGAATCACATTTATGACAACCAGGCCGTTCCCAGGAAAGAGGGGGATTTCCAATAAAAATTTCTTCTTACTGGCGCACAATTAGGTGACCAAACCTCTCCTTAGACAGAACTTTCTAGTCATTGCCAATAATGTTATCTAATAATATTATTCAAATAATATGAATTATTGATCTGATAATGAGAAATACTGTGCAGTGACAATTATTGAACAACAATAATATAAAATTTCAACGTAGCAATTATTGAATCAATAAAATAAAATATTGAACAGTAATTACTGTAACAATTATTGAGTAGTGCATTCTTACGTAAGGATCAATAATTCAAAAATACTGTGTAAAACCGTGTGCTACTGTGCAAACACGCGTATTGCTGTATTTTAACCACCGGATATTCAAACAGTGTTAACGGTAACAACTACGTCGTTATTTGTAAAAAATTCAAATTTATCATTTTCTTCATCCGACAGTTATTCGTTATGGGGCCCACAAATAGCTGCGCCGTCGTACGAATATTTTCCGACAGAAAGAATATTCCACGACCAAACGAATATTCCCCGACAACAATGATTATTTTATAACCACTTGCTTATTTTGAAAAAAAAAATCATATTTCACTCATAACTTTAACTTTTTATCAATTTAACCAATTACTGAATTGTAATTATAAGAAAAATTGAATACTTTTATTTCATAAAATTCGGGGTCTTACAAATAATATCCGATATACCAGTCAAATATAGTTTCTACTAAGGTAAATGATATTATTTTATTTTAATATTCGTAAGAAATATTATTTTCTTTCATACTCCATATTATGTAAGGGATATTATTTTGTTTTATATTCCTAAATTTAAACTTACTATGGTAAGTATTGCTTTTATAATTCATGAAATAATTAGAAATTTCTTAAGTTTTGCGCTTCATCTAATATCATTTCACTGGAATATTGGTCTGAACTTTCTTATTAAATTTTAAAATTTTCATGTCTGGGTACTATTCAAAATAAAATTTAATTTTCTTTTTTGTCCAAAATATTTTTTATACATGAATATCATTCTTGAATTTTACTTCACAAATAGTTATCATTGTTGACAATTTGGACATTTTTAAACTCTGGATAAATAAAAATATAAATATCCAATATTTATGTTTTATCTCACTTGATTGAATCTTTATATCATTGTCATCATTCTCATGCTTATATTATGTTTAAAGTCATCTTTGACGTATAGTGCAAAGATGAACTGTTTGTGACGCCCCCAAAAATAGGTATACATCACCCATCTTGGGTCGTCAGATACATAGTACAGAATACAAATATAACTTACTAATACAACTGTCGTGTACAATACGACAAAACATAAACTGTGAGTTTGTATACAAATATTATCTTCTAGAGAGTATTCATACTCAAAAGGAGTCCTCATTACATTTATTAACACACCATTACATAGAATAGTGAGGACTACTAACTAATATTATCATTCGGACCATCACTCCATTTTCCGACTTGCCCCAGCTACGTTCTCATTTCCTGAAGAGAACAGTGAAAGAAAGGGTGAGCTCAACTAGCCCAGTAAGAAATATTATGACTAAGATAATGCAGAATAAATTATCATTAGCCTTCAACAATGTTAAACTGATAAAATATAATAGACATCAAGTTTAACTGCAGCGGAACAAGCAATCCATTAAAAGAGTCAAGTAGAAAATAAACTCTACTATCTTTTATGATTTAAAAGGTTTTTCAACATTGTGATCGCTGGGACTTAGCTTAATAAAATAATTCACATCATCGAATCACCCCTGCACTACGGCCAAGGATATTCGTGTATTCATTAATGGTCATGATCATGCCAACAACTGTCCATCAATGCACTACGGGCCAATGATGACTTTTACCACATCATTTGTAACATTACGGTCATGATTATACCGAATAATCCCTGGTCATAATCATACCAAGTCCATCTATGCACTACAGGCCACAGATGACTTTCAACATTTTATAAACATGAGGATGATGACAATGATATAAGAATTCAATAAAACAAGTTCAAGAATTAATTTATCCAGGAATTAACAACGTCCAAATTGTCAACATGATACTGCATTGTGGAGTAAAATTCAAGAATACTTAGAAGAATATTTTCATGAAAAGATACTGGATGAACCGCAATTATCAAATATATTTCACTAATTTCATGGAGTATAGAAGTCAAAACTTAACCAATTGAGTATAATAAAGAATGGAATAACAAAAGAAATCACCATGCATGCGATAGACCGCACAGACAGATTATTCCAACAGAATAATAAATAATGGAACCAGGTCCGGCGTAAACGCACAGACAAGATATTCCGACAGAATAATAAATAATGGAACCAGGTCCGGTGTAAAACACACAGACAAGATGTTCCAACAGAATAATAATAAGCCGGAACCAGGTCCGGTGTAAAACACACAGACAGGATGTTCCAACAGAATAATAATAAAAACGGAACCAGGTCCGGTGTAAAACACACAGACAGGATGTTCCAACAGAATAATAGAAGAATGTCACCAAGTATAGGGTAGACCGCGTATACAGGTTATTCCAACAGAATAATAAGAAATGGAACAACAACAGTTCTCTTCATGAATAAGAAAGAATAACACCCCTTACCGTTTTAAAGACGAGCTGAAATAAGGAAGTAGTTAAGTAGCAGAATACTCTTCTTCTCTCTCTCTCTATAGTTTCTCTCTATAGTTTCTCTCTCTAGAGTTCAGTGAATTCGTAAGAAATAATGAAGGAATGAGCTGTTATTTATAGAAAAATAGAATGCATAGTAACTAATCTATGAACGGTCCAGATTAATTACTTTAATCTGACGGTCCATATTTAAAGAAAAATCTTTTAAATAAAATATAATATATTCTATTTATAGAATAACTTTAATAAAGTATTTTGTTTTATATAAAAAGATGTTTCTGTTTTATTACGTTAATAATAAGAATAAAACAAAACGTCATTATCGCTAAATAATTCATATTATTAACTGACAATAATTGAATCAAACTGAGTGACTTCTCACATAAGCATTAATAATCAATACCGTGTGCTACTATGCAACCATACGTATTACTGTACTTTTACTACCGAGTAGTTCAACAGTAACAATGGTAAAATTTTCGCCGTTATTTTTAATAAAATATTTTTGTCGTTTTCTCAATCCGACAATAATTCCGTTGTGGGGTCCACCAATGATTGTGTCGTTGTACGAATATTCCCTGTTAAAACGAATATTCCCCGACCAATCGAATATTATATAACAACTTGCGTACTTTGTAAAATTTATAAATATTACCCACAACTATAACATTATATCAAATTAACTCGATAATATTCAAAAATGATATTTATAGAATATTCATCTTTATTTATAAAAGTTGGGGTCTTACATTGTTGATTGATATGATTATGACCATGAATTGTGTATTAGTATAATCATAACCTTTAATGTTACAAATAAGGTTTGTGGTGAAAGTCTTATTTGGTCCGTAGTCCATAGATGGACATGTGTTTGGCATAATCATGACCACTGATGATACTAACTAATATCCTTGGCCCGTAGTGCATGGATAATTTGTTGATTTGAAATATTTGTTAAATGATGTTACAGGGATAAAATATTGATGATGAACTTTTAAATCATAGAAGATAATAGATATCATACTCTACTTGACTCTTCTAATGGATTGCTGTTTTCGCTGCAGTTGAATTCTAAAACTTGTTGTCTATTGTATTATATCAGATTTTCCCTGTTAAAGACTAATGATAATTTGTTCTATATTATCTTAGTCATAATATTCTTTACTGGGCTAGTTGAGCTCACCCTTTTCATTTTGGTTCCATTGTTCTTCTTAAGAGGCGACAATTGTAATAATGAAGTTTGTATTTGATATCTGTATCATATATTTTGGCTGTAAGACCCCAACTTTTATGAATAAATATGAATTTTCTATAAATATCATTTTTGAATATTATAGAGTGAATTTGATATAATGATATAGTTGTGGGTAATATTTATAAATTTTACAAAGGACGCAAGTTGTTATATAATATTCGATTGGTTGGGGAATATTCGTTTTAACAGGAAATATTCGTACGACGGCACAATAATTGGTGGACCTCACAACGGAATTATTGTCGGATTGAGAAAACGATAAAAATATCTTTTTATAAAATAACGGCGAATGTTTTACCGTTAACTGTTGGAATACCTGGGGGTTAAAATATAGTAGTACGCGTTGTTGCTGTTAGAGTTTATGCCCTAGAGGCCAATTATTTGATATAATTACTTAACGTTTTGATATTATGTTTGATTGAATAAATGAATGATTTTATTATGATTTTATATACTGCGTTATATAAATGTTAACATAATAAAAATTCTTAGAATAATGATACAAATTATATAGTTTCAAGTATGTGACTTGAACATGAGATTATATAATTATAATTAGTATCATTGTTCTTAAATGTCCCTAGTCGAGTATCATTGTTGATGGGACAATAATGATGCATTAAGACTAGTATGTGGATTGACTGATGACCAAATCTCATTGGTCATAAATATATGAGATATTAAGTCAATGCATAGGTACATGTTAGAAAACGATGTACTGGACAGACCTACCATGAGAATTCTATATGGAGCATTATGCAAAGTGTCATTAGTAATTCTCATAGTGACAATGATGTAATGGTCCTCCGACCTGAAATCACTATATTACTATACGAGAATTTATGTACTTTGATATCATCAAATGCCACCTTTAATAGGGTGGACTATAAAGGTGATTATTGGGTACATCATGAATCGTGTGAGGAATATGAGTGATCTAGATGGAATTTAACAATCCTATATATTAGGGGTGATATCCATAGGCCTCTTGATTGAGTATGACTATGAAATGCATGGTCATGCTCAAATAGTGATTTGTTTCATATAGTCTACTCATTGATCAAGAAAAACTCAGATTAAATTATAAAGAGTATGACACATTCCATGACTCGAGTTTAATCTTGGATATTAAGGTTAAAAGGATTAAATTACATTGAAACATTGGTCACTAAAAGGTTGCATCAAATCATTGATCTTATTATTACTTGGGTAGCAGTGATGCATTACTAGATGCCGCTCACTGTTTATAATTTTATAATATGATTTTAAAATTATTGCTAACGTAATAATAACCTATAGGGTCACACACATAGAACGTAATTTAAAAGGAAATAAATTTAAATTTTAAGGATTTAAATATATTAATATGATTAATATTATTTAAATCACGAATTTAAATTAAAAGGATAATTTACATACATATGTATCTTAATTAAGTAAGACTTAATTAAGATATATATATATATATATATATATATATATATATATATATATATATAAATTCAAATTTTATGAAATTAGGTTTTGATTTGATTAATTCCTTTTAACTACTATATATATGATATATAACAGCTACTTAGGGATTATCATAATTGAAAAAATCCTAGCCGCTCTTAGAGAGAGAGACTAAAGAGAAAACAGTTTCATAATCGTTCCTTTGGTGGCTAGTACCGCAAGTCCCTCTTATTGCAAAATCGTTCGACGGTTCGTGCGGCGTTCGTGTGGATACCGTAGAGACGTGATTCTAATTGGATTGCGTAAAGGATTCGAAGCTATTTCAGAACTTTTTCATAATCGGTATAATATCTAAACCACTGAATTAATTTCAGTTTCGCTTGGATCCTGTTTTGGGTTTCGAAATTGCTTTGATTATTTTAAATTTCCGCTGCGTTTTTGTACCGAAATCCCAACAGTTGCACAGTAGCATACGGTATTGCACAGTATTTTTGAATTATTGATTCTTACATATGAAGGCACTACCCAATAATTGTTACAGTGATTACTGTTCAATATTTTATTTTATTGATTCATAATTGCTACATTGATGTTTTATATTATTGTTGTTTCAATAATTGTCACTGCACAGTATTTTTCATTATCAGATCAATAATTCATATTATTTGAATTATATTATTAGATAACATTATTGGCAATGTCAAGAAAGTTCTATCAAGAAGAGGTTTGGTCACTTAATTAAGCGCCAGTAAGGAGAAATCCTTATTGGAAAGCCCCATCTTTCCTGGGAACGGTCTGGTTGTCATAATTGTGATTCTGTAATATTATTTGTGAATAATTAATTATTGATTTATATGATAAAGAAATAAAAATTTTTATGTGGATATAAATGAAGAATTTAATGTTGAGGTATTTTGTCGGAATGGAGGTATTAGAAATCAAATCAGTGTTCTTAAAGCTCTATTGCGTGAGTCATAATTTTGATCCGACCATTGAATCGTTGTGCTTTTTGATAGGTTATACATATATAAGTTGATTATATGTCCACAAATTTTAAACCATTAAAATTAACGTATGATTTGTTATGAATTTTATGAGGTATTGAAAATCATCCGTTTGTGGATTATATTTTCGGTTTGAAATTTAAAAAAAACTTAAAGCTACAAAGTTGTAGAGAATTCGATTTCGTATGGAATAGACATAAAATTCGTATTTTTCTGATAAAAGGACTATTTATTATGAATTATTAAAGTTTCAAAAATTAATATATTTTTATTAAAATTATGAGTGGGACCCACTTTTATTTTTCAAAATATGTGGGCTGAATTTTTTCAAAGATGGCATGTTTAGATTTTCAACAAAGGAGGTACGTAGAAGAAGAAAAGAAAAATTAATATTTTATTAATTTAGTCTCCTTTAGCGTTATAGTATTTTCCTATAAATAGGGCGCTTAGGTTAGAATTGAAAATCACACCAGAATCAGAGAATTCTTATTCTATAATCTTGAGCGTTTTTATTTTGAGTTTTAGAAAGCTTTGAGCGTAAAAAATAGTGAAAGTTTTCTTCAAGAATATTCCCGTTATACCAGTTAGAATACTCTTCTTTTCATGGCAAGGGATGTTATTTTTGTTCAATATTCACTTGAAATAATATTTTCTTCCATACTTTTTTAGTATGTAAGTAATATTATTTCGTTTTAGATTTCGAATTCTATACTCGTTTTGTTAAAATTTTGGCTTCTATACTCCATGAAATTAGTAGAATATCCTTGATATTTGCGCTTCATCCAGTATCTTTTCATTGAAATATTATTCTAAGCATTATTGATAAGCTTTAACTTTTTCATGCCGGAGTACTATTTACGGGGTTACTATTCTCGAAGTACTATTCACGGGGTACTATTCACTCGAGTACTATTCACCCGGGATACTATTCATGATAAAAATTGATTCGTTTTCGGTCCAAATTATTTTTGATACAGTATTATTCCCGAATTTTACTTCATAAAGCAGCATCATGTTGACAATTTGGACGTTATTGATTTCTGGATAAATTAAATTATAAATCTTTAAAAATTTATCCTTGAACTTATTTTATTGAATTCTTATATCATTGTCATCATCCTCATGTTTATTTTCTGTTGAAAGTAATCTGTGGCCTGTAGTGCATAGATGGACTTGGTATGATTATGACCAGGGATTATTTGGTATAATCATGACCGTAATTGTGACGCCCCCAAAACAGGTATACATCACCCATCTTAGGTCGCCAAATACATGGTACATAAATTCAAATATAACTTAATTATACAACAATCATGTAAAATACGACAAAACATAATCTAAGAGTTTTAATAAGAATATTGTTATCTAGACAATATCCACACTCAATGGAGTCTTCATTACATTTATTGTCCATTAGAAGAGTCATGTAGAGCATGATATCTACTATCTTCTATGATTTAAAAAGTTTTTCATCAACTTTATCGCTGAGACTCAGCTTAATAAATAAAATCGAATCATCCCTGCATCACGACCAAGGATATTCATGTAATCATCAATGGTCATGATTATACCGAATAATCTCTAATCATAATCATACCAACAACTGTCTATCAATGAACTACAGACCAATGAGGACTTTTACCACATCATTCGTTACATTACGGTCATGATTATACCGAATAATCTCTGGTCATAATCATACCAAGTCCATCTATGCACGTAAGCCAAAGATGACTTTCATCACAATATAAGCATGAGAATGATGACAATGATATAATAATTCAATAAAACAAGTTCAAGGATAAATTTTAAAGATTTATAATTTAATTTATCCAGAATTCAATAACGTTCAAATTGTCAACATGATACTGCTTTGTGAAGTAAAATTCAAGAATAATATTCATGTACCAAAAATAATTTGGACAGAAAAGAAATATATTTTTTGGGTGAATAGTACTTCGGGAATAATATCCCAGGAATAGTACCCCGACACGAAAAGTGTCCAGAATATCCTAGTGAATGATTCTAGAGTGAATAGTAATCGGGTGAATAGTAATCCGTGAATAGTAACTCGTGAATAGTACTCTGACACGAAAAGTGACCCGAATACCCGAGTGAATAATACTAGAGTGAATAGTAACCGGGTGAATAGTAACCTATGAATAGTAACTCGTAAAAGAAAAATACTAAAGAAAATGATATTCCATGATGAGTACAAAAGAAATGATATCTCATATGAGTATAATAGAATATACGAAACTGTAAATAGATTTTCACCAGCCATGCGATAATCCACGTAGACAGATCATTTTCATAATTTAATAAAGAAGGAATACGAAGGGTCATTCACCATGCATGCGGTAGTCCGCGTAGACAGGTTATTCCAACAGAATAATAAAGAATGGAATAACAGAAGAATTCACCATGCACGCGGTAGTCCGCGTGGACAGGTTATTCCAACAGAATAATAAAGAAGGGAACCAGGTCATACGTAATCCGCACAGACAGGATATTCCAATAGAATAATAAAGAATGGAATAACAACAGAATTCACCAAGTATGCGATAGACCGCACAGACATGTTATTCCAACGGCATAATAAATAATAGAATAACAGAAGCTCTCTTCATGAATACGAAAGAAATAATACCCCTTACCTTAGAAGAAAACTGGATACTGGAATAGTGAGGTAGCAGACTTTTCTTCTTCTTTCTCTCTATAATTTCTCTATAATAATTGCTCTTGTGAGACTTAGTGAATTGGTGAAAAATGAAGAAAGAATGAGTTTCTATTTATAGAAAAATATAGTTTCAATAATTGCACATTTTGGGGCTTGAAATATTACAGTATAATGCCTTCCTCTTTTTCTTTATTTTTAATTTAGTCCTGCAATTATTATCAAACTTGCACCACCTCCCTTAATAGTAAATCATGTGAATTAATAGTTTATTCATGTGACTCAGTAGTATAATCATGTAAAAAAACTAATTATAGTATAGTACCTCCATCTATACCTCTATTTTTAACTTAGTCATGCAAGTATTATCAATCTTGCACCAACTCCCCTAATAGTACAAGAATGTGAATTAATAGTACACACATGTGAATAAATAGTTATAAGCATGTGAAATAATAGCAATTAATTGCTCATTTATCCGGTTAATTACCGATTGGTCAATATAACCTCCAGACATTAATTATTATCGAAATATATGTCAATTTTCACTAACACTAATAATTCTCACACAATGGAACTATCAATTTTATCTTTAATCAACACGAACTTATTCATCATTAATATTATAACTCACAATATTTAACAACCAGGTCGTTCTCAGGAAAGAGGGGGCTTTCCGATAATGATTTCTCCCTATTGGCGCGCAATTAGATTATCTAACCTCTCCTCGACAGAACTTTCTAGACATTGTCAATATTACAAATAATAATATGAATAACTTTGTCGTCTCAATTATTGATTTAATAATATAACATATTATACAAATGATAATGTGACAATAATTGAATCAATAATACGAGAGATATGATGCAGCAATTACTGTAGCAATAATTGAGTATAACTGAGTGACTTCTTACGTAAACATCAATAATCAATACCGTGTGTTACTATGCAACCACGCGTATTACTGTACTTTTACTACCGGGTAGTTCAACAGTTTTAACGGTAACACTTTCGCCATTATTTTTATAAAAAGATAATTCTGTCGTTTTCTTACTACGACAATACTTTCGTTGTGGGGTCCACCAATGATTGTGTCGTCGTACGGATATTCTACGACAAAAAGAATATTACCCGACCAATCGAATATTATATAACCACTTGCTTACTTTGTGACGCCCCCAAAATTAGGTATACATCACCCATCTTGGGTCGTCAGATACATTGTATAGAATACAAATACAACTTACTAATACAACTGTCGTGTACAATACGACAAAACATAAACTGTGAATTTGAATACAAATATTATCTTCTAGAGAGTATTCATACTCAAAAGGAGTCCTCATTACATTTATTAACACACTATTACATAGAATAGTGAGGACTACTAACTAATACTATCATTCGGACCATCACTCCGTTCTCCGACTTGCCCCAGCTACGTTCTCATTTCCTGAAGAGAACAGTGAAAGAAAGGGTGAGCTCAACTAGCCAAGTAAGAAATATTATGACTAAGATAATGCAGAATAAATTATCATTAGCCTTCAACAATGTTAAACTGATAAAATATAATAGACATCAAGTTTAACTGCAGCGGAACAAGCAATCCATTAAAAGAGTCAAGTAGAAAATAAACTCTACTATCTTTTATGATTTAAAAGGTTTTTCAACATTGTGATCGCTGGGACTTAGCTTAATAAAATAATTCACATCATCGAATCACCCCTGCACTACGGCCAAGGATATTCGTGTATTCATTAATGGTCATGATCATGCCAACAACTGTCCATCAATGCACTACGGGCCAATGAGGACTTTTACCACATCATTTGTAACATTACGGTCATGATTATACCGAATAATCCCTGGTCATAATCATACCAAGTCCATCTATGCATTACAGGCCATAGATGACTTTCAATATTTTATAAACATGAGGATGATGACAATGATATAAGAATTCAGTAAAACAAGTTCAAGAATTAATTTATCCAAGAATTAACAACGTCTAAATTGTCAACATGATACTGCTTTGTGGAGTAAAATTCAAGAATACTTAGAAGAATATTTTCATGAAAAGATACTGGATGAACCGCAATTATCGAGGATATTTCACTAATTTCATGGAGTATAGAAGTCAAAACTTAACCAACTGAGTATAATAAAGAATGGAATAAAAAAAGAAATCACCCGGCATGCGATAGACCGCACAGACAGGTTATTCCAACAGAATAATAAATAATGGAACCAGGTCCGGCGTAAACGCACAGACAGGATATTTCGACAGAATAATAAATAATGAAACCAAGTCCATTGTAAAACACACAGACAGGATGTTCCAACAGAATAATAACAAGACGGAATCAGGTTCGGTGTAAAATACACAGACAGGATGTTCCAACAGAATAATAATAAAAACGGAACCAGGTCCGGTGTAAAACACACAGACAGAATGTTCCAACAAAATAATAATAAAAACGAAACCAGGTCCGGTGTAAAACACACAGACAGGATGTTCCAACAGAATAATAATAAAAACGGAACCAGGTCCGGTGTAAAACACACAGACAGGATGTTCCAACAGAATAATAGAAGAATGTCACCAAGTATAGGGTAGACCGCATATACAGGTTATTTTAACAGAATAATAAGAAATGGAATAACAACAGTTCTCTTCATGAATAAGAAAGAATAACACCCCTTACCGTTTTAAAGAAGAGTTGAAATAAGAAAGTAGTTAAGTAGTAGAATACTCTTCTTCTCTCTCTCTCTATAGTTTCTCTTTATAGTTTCTCTCTCTAGAGTTCAGTGAATTCGTAAGAAATAATGAAGGAATGAGCTGTTATTTATAGAAAAATAGAATGCATAGTAACTAATCCATGAACGGTCCAGATTGATTATTTTAATCTGACGGTCCATATTTAAAGAAAAATCTTTTAAATAAAATATAATATATTCTATTTATAGAATAACTTTAATAAAGTATTTTGTTTTATATAAAAAGATGTTTCTGTTTTATTTCATTAATAATACGAATAAAACAAAACGTCATTATCGCTAAATAATTCATATTATTAATTGACAATAATTGAATCAAACTGAGTGACTTCTCACATAAGTATTAATAATCAATACCGTGTGCTACTATGCAACCACACGTATTACTGTACTTTTACTACCGAGTAGTTCAACAGTATCAATGGTAAAACTTCCGCCGTTATTTTTAATAAAATATTTTTGTCGTTTTCTCAATCCGACAATAATTCCGTTGTGGGGTCCACCAATGATTGTGCCGTTGTACGAATATTCCCTGTTAAAATGAATATTCTCCGACCAATCGAATATTATATAACAACTTGCGTACTTTACAAAATTTATAAATATTACCCACAACTATAATATTATATCAAATTAACTCCATAATATTCAAAAATAATATTTATAAAAAATTCATCTTTATTTATAAAAGTTGGGGTCTTACATACTTTGTAAAAAATTTCACATATCACCCTTAACTTTAACCTTTTATCAATTTAACCATTTACGAAATAAAATAATAATTATAAGAAAATTGAATACTTTCATTTTATAAAATTTAGGGTCTTACAGTAATGTTACAAATGATGTGATAAAAGTCCTCATTGGCCCGTAGTGCATTGATGGACAGTTGTTAGCTTGATCATGACCATTGATGAATACACGAATATCCTTGGCCCGTAGTGCATGAATAATTTGTGGTCGTGATACTAATAAATATCCTTGACTGTAGTGTAGGGATGATGTGAATTATTTATTAAGTTGAGTCTCAACGATAAAAGTGATGACAAACCTTTTAAATCATAGAACATAGTAGATTTTATTATCTACTTGACTTTTCTAATGGATTGTTTGTTCCGCTGCAGTTTAACTTGATGTTTGTTATATTTTATCAGTTTAATACTGTTGAAGGCTAACGATAAATTATTCTACATTATCTTAGTTATAATATTTCTTTCTGGGCTAGTTGAGCTCACTCTTTTTCTTTCATTGTCCTCTTCAAGAAATGAGAACGTAGCCGGGACTAGTCGGGGAACGGAGTGACGGTTCAGATGATAGCATTAATAGTCCTCACTATTCTATAAACTAGTGTGATAATAAATGTATTGAGGACTCCATTTGAGTTGAATACTGTCTAGAAGACAATATTCGTATAAAAACTCTCAGTTTATATTTTGTCGTATTTTACACAACAGTTGTATTATTAAGTTGTATTTGAATTTTGTACCATATATTTGGCGACTCAAGGTGGGTGATGTATACCTATTTTGGGGGCGTCACATTTTGCAACTCGGAATGGGTTGTGTGGACTTGTTTTAGGGACGTCACAGCTACAATATGTAGCGGTTGGTGTATTAAAAAATAAAAATTCTTTTTATTTATAAAATTTGACAAATTCATTTTAATTTGACCATGTGGGACCCTTATATTAAAATAAAAGGGATCAGGATCCTCTATGAAGATTTCTCTGTGAGGATCTTGTGAAGATTTTGCTGTGGGATTGACAACTCATTAAAAAGAAGATCCAATGACTCACAAATCTCTTTTTTGTCTGTGTATCAAAACGACGTCGTTTTGATAGATTTTTTTTACAAGTTGACAGAAAATTAGAAGCTACCAAACGCAGTTTATTTTAACATATAATTATTTTAAATTTCTTGATTATTCTGTATATAATTTTTTTTATATTTAATAACTTAGGTTGCTATTAATATTAAGATAACTATAAACTTGACTCAAAAAATGAATAAATATATCAGTTATAATTATCGTTAATGTTTTCAATGTGGCTTTAGTTATTTTTCGTTTATTATTGTTTTTGTTTGTTTATTTATATTATTATTTATTATTATTATTATTGTAAGACCCCAACTTTATAAATAAAGATGAATTTTCTATAAATATTATTTTTGAATATTGTGGAGTTAATTTGATATAATGTTATAGTTGTGGGTAATATTTATAAATTTTTCAAAGTACGCAAGTTGTTATATAATATTCGATTGGTCGGAGAATATTCATTTTAACAGGAAATATTCGTACAACGGCACAATCATTGGTGGACCCCACAACGGAATTATTGTCAGATTGAGAAAACGACAAAAATATTTTATTAAAAATAACGGCGGAAGTTTTACCATTGATACTGTTAAACTACTCGGTAGTAAAAGTACAGTAACACGTGTGGTTGCATAGTAGCACACGGTATTGATTATTAATGCTTATATAAGAAGTCATTCAGTATGATTCAATTATTGTCAGTTAATAATATGAATTATTTAGCGATAATGAAGTTTTGTTTTATTCGTATTATTAACGTAATAAAACAGAAACATCTTTTTATATAAAACATAATACTTTATTAAAGTTATTCTATAAATAGAATATATTATATTTTATTTAAAAGATTTTTTTTTAAATATGGACCATCAGATTAAAGTAATCAATCTGGACCGTTCATGGATTAGTTACTATGCATTCTATTTTTCTATAAATAGCAGCTCATTCCTTCATTATTTCTTACGAATTCACTGAACTCTAGAGAGAAAAACTATAGAGATAGAGAAGAAAAGTATTCTGCTACTTAACTACTTCTTTATTTCAGTTCTTCTTTAAAACGGTAAGGGGTGTTATTCTTTCTTATTCATGAAGAGAATTATTGTTATTCCATTTCTTATTATTCTGTTGGAATAACCTGTATACGCGGTCTACCCTATACTTGGTGACATTCTTCTATTATTCTGTTGGAACATCCTGTCTGTGTGTTTTACACCAGACCTGGTTCCGTCTTTATTATTATTCTGTTGGAGCATCATGTCTGTGTGTTTTACACCGGACCTGGTTCCGTCTTTATTATTATTCTGTTGGAACATCTTGTCTGTGTGTTTTACACCGGACCTGGTTCCGTCTTTATTATTATTCTGTTGGAATATCTTGTCTGTGCATTTTACGTCGGATCTGGTTCCATTATTTATTATTCTGTTGGAATAACCTATCTGTGCGGTCTATCGCATGCATGGTGATTTCTTTTGTTATCCCATTCTTTATTATACTCAGTTGGTTAAGTTTTGACTTCTATACTCCATGAAATTTGTGGAATATCCTTGATAATTGCGTTTCATGCAGTATCTTTTCATGAAAATATTCTTCTAAGCATTCTTGAATTTTACTCCACAAAGCAGTATCATGTTGACAATTTGGACGTTGTTAATTCTTGGATAAATTATTTCTTGAACTTGTTTTTATTAAATTATTATATCATTGTCATCATCCTCATGTTTATAAAATGTTGAAAGTCATCTGTGGCATGTAGTGCATAGATGGACTTGGTATGATTATGACCAGGGATTATTCGGTATAATCATGACCGTAATATTACAAATGATGTGGTAAAAGTCCTCATTGGCCCGTAGTGCATTGATGGACAGTTATTGGCATGATCATGACCATTAATGAATACACAAATATTCTTGGCCCGTAGTGCATGGATAATTGTGGCCGTGATACTGAAGAATATCCTTGGTCGTAGTGCAGGGGTGATTCGATGATGTGGATTATTTTGTTAAGCTGAATCCCAGCGATAACAGTGTTGAAAAACCTTTTAAATCATAAAAGATAGAAGATTTTATTCTCTACTTGACTCTTTTAATGGATTGCTTGTTTCGCTGCAGTTAAACTTGACGTTCGTTATATTTTATCATTTTAACACTGTTAAAGGCTAATGATAATTTATTCTACATTATCTTAGTCATAATATTTCTTACTGGGCTAGTTGAGCTCACCCTTTCTTTCACTGTTCTCTTCAGGAAATGAGAATATAACTGGGACGAGTCGGGGAACGGAGTGATGGACCAGATGATAGTATTAGTAGTCCTCACTATTTTGTTAAATAGTGTGACAATAATTGTAATGAGGACTCCTTTTGAGTTTGTATAGTCTCTAGTAGACAATAATTATATTCAAACTCACAGTTATATTTTGTCATATTATACACGACAGTTGTATTAGTAAGTTGTATTTGTATTTTATACCATGTATCTGATGACCCAAGATGGATGATGTATACCTAATTTTGGGGGCGTCACAGTTGGTATCAGAGCTTAGGGATATAATCCCTGGCTAAGATGTGAGAATAGAACTAGGAGGGGAGAGACGGAAAATTCCTTCGCTAGTATGACCTACCTAAGTTTATTTGCATGATATTTAATTGGTCGCTCAGAATATAATGATAATATATGACATATCAATTAACTTTTGTGGCAGTATCTAAAAATAGCATCTGAGAATGTTGAGAATAGCACTGGAGCACAGACGACTGTTGATTCACCACATATCAATAATCAGGATAATGTGCATCTGGAAGGTGACAATCCTCATACAAACAACAACACTGACCAGATGATGAATGATGAAATATTCAGAAGCTTTATGCAGTTCATGCAACAGCAGGCGAGAGTGGCTCATGTCCAAAATATAGGTGGAAACACTGAAAACTCTCGGGCGGTCACCGCTAAACAGTTCAAGGAGCTGCGACCACCGGAGTTTAAGGGTGAGCCAAAATCACTTATAGCGAAAACATGGATAAATCAGATCACCAAGATATTTGATGTCTTGGGATGCTCTGAGGAGCAAAAGGTTCCCTTTGCCGCCTTTATGTTGCGAGAAGAGGCAGATTACTGGTGGGAATCGATTAAGCGTACTCAACATGCCGCACTGAAGATGTCTTGGAAAAAGTTCCAAGAGCTGTTCAATGACAAATACTTTCCCGAAAGTGTTCGTCACATGAAAGAGGTGGAGTTCATCAAATTAGAGCATAATAATATGACCGTGTCGCAGTATGAGGCTAAATTTGCTGAGTTATCCGGGTTTGCGTCCCACTTGGTGGATAATGAAGAGCGAATGACACGAATATTTTTGTGAGGTTTGAAACCTGAGATACGTCAACATCATATTTCTTATAAACTGTGTTTGTATTCAGATGTTGTGAATAGGGCTCAGTTATTGGAGCGCGATAATAAGTCAACGCAACCAAAAGAGAGCAGTCGGTAAAATAATAATACCAGTGAGAGCAGTCATCGAAGCGGTGACAACAAACGTGGAGGGAATCAACATGCCATAAATGGTAACCACTTCGGTGGTAATCAGGGCCAAAACAATAAGAATGGTCATTTCAAGAAGAGGAGATTCAACAATGATGGAAAGATGTCAGCACCAGCACCCGTTGTTAAGGAAGGAGAACAACCACCTATCATATGTTTCAAATACGGAGGGGAGGGGCACATCAGTCCAAACTGCGCGATGCCGTCTAAAGTATGTTATAATTATGGAAGAGAATGTCATTTAGCTCGATTTTGTCGTTTACCAAAAACAAGTTCAGCCAGGATGGTGACACCAAAGGCCGTCCCAGAAAAATCAAAACCGGTAGTGTAAGGGAGAGCGTTTGTTGTGACCTCCCAGAAAGCAAGGAACCCGAATGAGGTCATCACGGGTAAGCTTATCATAAACTTTAACGAAGTCTATACTTTATTTGATACCGGTTTTACCCATTCTTTTATTTCTCCTACTTGCGCTCATCGATTAAATTTGACTCCGGAGAAATTAGACTTTGACTTATCTGTTGAAACTCCATTGGGAGAAACCTTCATTACATCTAAGGTTTATAAAGTCTTGTTTGGTTCAAGTTGGTACCCACACATTACCTGTCGATCTTATTTCATTAAAAATACTTGCATTTGACGTGATTCTAGGGATTGATTGGTTAACTACTCATCATGCAAAAATTGATTGTTTTTGTAAGGTTGTTAGCTTTCATATTCCTAATCGACCTATTATGCGAATTCAAGCAACCAAACCATTAAAATCAATCGTTGTCATCTCAAACCATAAAGCTATTCATTTATTAAAAAACGGATGTCAAGCTTTCTTAGCTCATGTCACGGATCTAAACAAAAATACGTCAGTTTTGAATGATATTTCTATTGTTAATAAATTCCCTGACGTATTCCCTAAAGAACTTCCTGGCCTACCCCCAGAGCATGAAATTGAATTTTGTATCGACCTTGAACCCGGTACAAAACCCATTTCCAAAGCCCCATATCGAATGGCTCCTATTGAACTTCAGGAGTTAAAGATCCAACTGCAGGAATTGTTAGACATTGGCTTTATTCGTCCTAGTACTTCTCCTTGGGGTGCTCCTGTTCTATTCGTGAAGAAGAAAGATGGAAGTATGCGACTTTGTATTGATTATCGGGAGTTGAATTATGTCACCATCAAAAACAGGTACCCATTGCCACGTATTGATGACCTGTTTGACCAGTTACAAGGAGCAAATTTTTTTTTAAAGATCGATCTTCGTTCTGGATATCATCAGATGAACGTTAGAACTGAGGATATTCTAAAGACGGCTTTCAGAACTCGGTACGGGCATTATGAATTCCTAGGCATGTCCTTTGGATTGACTAATGCTCCTGCTGCCTTCATAGATATGATGAACTGAGTATTCAAGGAATATTTGGATCACTTTGTGGTCGTCTTTATTGATGACATTCTTATTTATTCCAAAAGCCGTGAAGATCACGAGCAACACTTGAGGCTGGTACTTCAAAAGTTTCGTGAATACAAGCTTTATGCCAAGTTGAAGAAATACAAGTTCTGACTGGATGAGGTAGCATTCCTTGGGCACGTAGTATCAAGTCGTGGAATATCTGTTGACCCGGCAAAGATTGAAGCTATTCAAAGCTGGGAGCAACCTAAATCAGTGACCGAAGTACGTAGCTTTCTTGGTTTAGCTGGTTATTATCGGAGATTCGTGGAAGGATTTTCTCGAATCGCTACTCCATTAACTCAGCTGACTCGGAAAGATACAAAGTTCGGTTGGAGCGAAAAATGTGAGAAGAGTTTTCAAGAATTCAAGAGGAGACTCATTTCAGCACCTGTTCTAACAATACCATCTGGCTCGGAGGGATTTATCATCTACAGTGATGCTTCGAACAAAGGGTTGGAATGCGTTCTCATGCAACATAAAAAAGTCATAGCCTATGCATCAAGACAACTCAAGGAATATGAGAGGAATTATCCTACTCATGATCTAGAGTTGGCAGCTATTGTCTTTACACTTAAAATTTGGAGGCATTACTTGTATGGGGAGAAGGTGGAGATCTTTACGGATCATAAAAGCCTCAAATATTTTTTCACTCAAAAGGAACTCAACATGCGACAATGACGTTGGCTTGAACTGTTGAAAGATTATGATCATACCATTCAATACCATCCTGGAAAAGCGAACGTGGTAGCTGACGCATTGAGTAGAAGATCATATGTAAGTACGAGTGCGATATTGTCAACACAAAGGCCCATTTTGTATGACTCGCAAAGGATGGAGATAGAGTTAAAGACTCCAGGGACCCATGTGACGATGGCGAATATACGAGTAGAACCGACTTTAATCGATAAAGTTAAAGCTGCTCAAGCTACAGACCTGGAGCTGATGTGTATGAGGAAGAAAGTGCAAGAAGGTGCTATGCCGGAAGCAAAAATCGATGAAGAAGGAATACTTCGAGTTAACTCCAGACTTTATGTTCCTAACAACCCTGATTTAAAGTATAAAATCATGATGGAGGCGCACAACACATCTTTTGTAATCCATCCTGGGAGTACCAAAATGTATCATGATCTTCGTCATACATTTTGGTGGAGCAATATGAAGCGAGAGATAGCGCTGTTTATTTCAAGGTGTCTAACTTGTCAACGAGTCAAAGCGGAGCATCAAGTACCAAAAGATCCATTGCAACCACTTGAAATTTTAGAATGGAAGTGGGAGCACATTGCCATAGATTTCGTTACCGGTCTTCCTAAGGTTTCTCAAGGTATAGATGCGATTTGGGTCATTGTTGATAGATTGACCAAGTCTGCTCATTTCTTACCGATACAAGAAACTTATACACTTGAACGTCTTGCTCGTATGTACATAAACGAGATTGTAAGACTGCATGGTATGCCAGTATCCATAGTTTCTGATCGAGACCCAAGATTCACTTCACGATTTTG
The DNA here is from genome assembly GCA_016801055.1 of Panax notoginseng. Lineage (NCBI taxonomy): Eukaryota > Viridiplantae > Streptophyta > Magnoliopsida > Apiales > Araliaceae > Panax > Panax notoginseng. The sequence goes on from CM029013.1 coordinate 10,599,009, forward strand.
GGTTAGTTTACAAAAAGCTATGGGCACGAATTTACGATTTAGTTCGACATATCATCCTCAGACGGACGGACAATCAGAGAGGACTATTCAAACTCTAGAAGATTTATTAAGACTCTGTGTCCTTGACTTCAAGGGAAGTTGGGACAAGTTCTTACCATTGGTGGAGTTTTCCTACAACAACAGTTATCAAGCAAGTATTGGCATGGCTCCATTCGAAGCATTGTATGGAAGAAAATGTCGTTCTCCAGTATGCTGGGATGAGGTAGGTGAAGCAATGTTGTTGGGACCGGAGTTGGTACGTATGACTACAGAAAAGATTCAAGCGATCCGACAACGTATAAAAACCTCACAAGATCGATAAAAGAGTTATGCTGATCTTCATCGAAAAGACGTGGAATTTGATATAGGAGATCATGTATTCTTACGTGTTGCTCCATGGAAAGGAGTTACGAGATTTCGAAAGAGAGGAAAGCTCAATCCTCGATTCATCGGTCCATTTTTAATCCTCGATCGAGTACGAACTGTGGCTTATAGACTCGCTTTACCGCCAAGTATGTCTCGTGTTCATAACATTTTTCACATATCCATGTTACGTAAATATGTGGAAGACCCGAACCACATTATTGAGTTAGAACCGGATGAAATAGCGGAGGATTTGATGTATGAAGAAGCTCCTGTTCAAATCTTGGATAAGAAGGAACATATTCTACGCTCCAAGGTTATACCTCAAGTCAAAGTTTTGTGGAGAAATCACGATTTTGAGGAAATGACTTGGGAGTTAGAATCTGAAATGAAGTCAATGTATCCTTACCTCTTCGACATACCAAGTACGTACCCTAATTTCGAGGGCGAAATTTCATAAGAATGGGAGGTTGTAAGACCCCAACTTTTATAAATAAAGATGAATTTTCTATAAATATCATTTTTGAATATTGTGGAATTAATTTGATATAATGTTATAGTTGTGGGTAATATTTATAAATTTTGCAAAGTACGCAAGTTGTTATATAATATTCGATTGGTCGGGGAATATTCGTACAACGGCACAATCATTGGTGGACCCCACAACGAAATTATTGTCGAATTGAGAAAACGACAAAAATATTTTATTAAAAATAACGGCAGAAGTTATGCCATTGATACTGTTAAACTACTCGGTAGTAAAAGTACAGTAACACGTGTGGTTGCATAGGAACACACGGTATTGATTATTAATGCTTATGTGAGAAGTCACTCAGTTTGATTCAATTATTGTCAGTTAATAATATGAATTATTTAGCGATAATGAAGTTTTGTTTTATTCGTATTATTAACGTAATAAAACATAAACATCTTTTTATATAAAACAGAATACTTTATTAAAGTTATTCTATAAATAGAATATATTATATTTTATTTAAAAGATTTTTCTTTAAATATGGACCGTCAGATTAAAGTAATCAATCTGGACCGTTCATAGATTAGTTACTATGCATTCCATTTTTCTATAAATAGCAGCTCATTCCTTCATTATTTCTTACGAATTCACTGAACTCTAGAGAGAGAAACTATAGAGATAGAGAAGAAAAGTATTCTGCTACTTAACTACTTCCTTATTTCAGTTCTTCTTTAAAACGGTAAAGGGTGTTATTCTTTCTTATTCATGAAGAGAATTTTTGTTATTCTATTTCTAATTATTCTGTTGGAATAACCTGTATACGCGGTCTACTCTATACTTGGTGACATTCTTCTATTATTCTGTTGGAACATCCTGTCTGTGTGTTTTACACCAGACCTGGTTCCGTCTTTATTATTATTTTGTTGGAGCATCATGTCTGTGTATTTTACACCAGACCTGGTTCCGTCTTTATTATTATTCTGTTGGAACATCCTGTCTGTGTGTTTTACATCGGACCTGGTTCCGTCTTTATTATTATTCTGTTAGAATATCCTGTCTGTGCGTTTTACGCTGGACCTGGTTCCATTATTTATTATTCTGTTGGAATAACCTGTCTGTGCGGTCTATCGTATGCATGGTGATTTCTTTTGTTATCCCATTCTTTATTATACTCAGTTGGTTAAGTTTTGACTTCTATACTCCATGAAATTTGTGGAATATCCTTGATAATTGCGTTTCATGCAGTATCTTTTCATGAAAATATTCTTCTAAGCATTCTTGAATTTTACTCCACAAAGCAGTATCATGTTGACAATTTGGACGTTGTTAATTCTTGAATAAATTAATTCTTGAACTTGTTTTATTAAATTCTTATATCATTATCATCATCCTCATGTTTATAAAATGTTGAAAGTCATCTGTGGCCTGTAGTGCATAGATGGACTTGGTATGATTATGACCAGAGATTATTCGGTATAATCATGACCGTAATGTTACAAATGATGTGGTAAAAGTCCTCATTGGCCCGTAGTGCACTGATGGACAGTTGTTGGCATGATCATGATCATTAATGAATATACAAATATTCTTGGCCCGTAGTGCATGGATAATTGTGGCCGTGATACTGAAGAATATCCTTGGTCGTAGTGCAGGGGTGATTCGATGATGTGGATTATTTTGTTAAGCTGAGTCCCAGCGATAACAGTGTTGAAAAACCTTTTAAATCATAGAAGATAGAAGATTTTATTCTCTACTTGACTCTTTTAATGGATTGCTTGTTCCGCTGCAGTTAAACTTGATGTTCGTTATATTTTATCAGTTTAACACTGTTGAAGGCTAATGATAATTTATTCTGCATTATCTTAGTCATAATATTTCTTACTGGGCTAGTTGAGCTCACCCTTTCTTTCATTGTTCTCTTCAGGAAATGAGAATATAGCTGGGAAGAGTCGGAGAACGGAGTGAGTGACCAGATGATAGTATTAGTAGTCCTCACTATTCTGTTAAATAGTGTGACAATAATTGTAATGAGGACTCCTTTTGAGTTTGTATAGTCTCTAGTAGACAATAATTGTAATCAAACTCACAGTTATGTTTTGTCGTATTGTACACGACAGTTGTATTAGTAAGTTGTATTTGTATTCTGTACCATGTATCTGATGACCTAAGATGGGTGATGTATACCTAATTTTGGGGGCGTCACAATTATTATTATAATTTGTATTTATCTGTTCTATAAAAAGAGTTTACTCCCACCATTGAAAATATTATTATTATTATTATTTACTCTAACCATTGGGTCGGCTGGGTTAACCAATAAAATATTCTAGACCTATCAATTATTATTATTTACATATTTCTTTATATATTTTTTTGTTTGGTAAAAGTAAACCGCGTTTGGTGACTTCTAATTTTCTGTCAACTTATAAAAAAAATTATATCATAGACAAAAAAGAGTATTGTGAGCCATTGAATCTCCTTTTTAATGTGTTGTCAACCTCAGAACAAAACCATCACAAGATCCTCACAGAGAAATTCTCATAGAGGATCCGGATCCAAATCCAAATAAAAGCCGCTAGAAGTTGTTTTTTGGGCACAACATGTTGTAGCGGTCAGGTGAAATAATTTTTAATTTAAGCCTTCTAATTAATTGATCAATAGTTGTTATTAGAGAAATAACATAATATGTTATTTATCTAATAGTTGTAAAGTGAGTTGTTAGAATAGTGACCATGACAACCGGTTGCCATGAATTGAATCATATATATATATATATATATATATATATATATATATATATATATATGTATGAGTTCGCATCCATGACAACCGATTATTGGAAGCAAAAAAAAAAAGAAGTCTTGACACAATAGTTTGTAGCGGCATGTTACTATTCATATTAATATTTTGTAATATTATTAATACTAATATTAATATTTGTAATATTAGTATTTATAATATTAATATAATAATAATAATATTTTATAATATTAGTATTAATAATTTTTATATTAATAATAGTAATAACTAATATTAATATTAATACTAATATTATTCTTATTAATATAAATAATAATAATAATAATATTATTAATATTACTAACTAATTTATATTATTCTTAAAAATTATTGGATTCAATTATGCTCTGTTTACTTATTTTCATAGTCGATCTATTCATATGAATATTGGTCGAGTTTCAATTTGAGGTGGACAAAAATTAAAAGATTAAATTATAATAAAATATTAGTTAGTAATATTAATATTATTAATATTTATATTAATAAGAATAATAGTAATACTAACATTAATATTCATATTAATTATTACTATTATTAATATTAATATTAATAATATTATAAAATATTATTATTAATACAAATATTATTATTACAAATATTAATATAAATAGTAACATGTTGCTACGACTTATAGCTACTTGTTGTTGTGCCATAGCCTTTTGTGATTTTGATTTCTTCTGGCAACCGGTTGTGGACCCATACATGTATATACAAGTTATGTTCCGTGCTTCTGACAGTGTACGGACGGTTAGATTTATTTCAAATTTTAAGGTCCAGATGATTTATTGAGTGGGTCGAAAATTCAAAACTATTTATATTTTATTATATAGACTATTAACAGTCCCGTGCCTCCGGTATTATGGACGGAGTGATTTATCCAAACTTTGGACGCCCAGAAAATTTATTAGGATTTAATATTTATATTTTGTTATATATATATATATATATATATATATGTCTCTTCCGCCGCACATTACGGTACAACTATTCATGCGACCAGAGTCAGGTCACTCTTCCTCAGTCTCTAATATCTGCACATAGATGTAATCGGAGAGCCAAGTCCGATGAAGTTGATGAATTCCCTAACCCTTGCAGCTGGAATCGCAACCGGCTTCATCGCATTCGATGCTGAGGACATCCAATTCGGATCCGCTTGGTGGTTCATTTACGCCGGAATTTCATGCTTTCTCGTGCTCTTCGCCGGAATAATGTCCGGTCTCACCTTAGGTTTAATGTCGCTCGGTCTCGTGGAGCTTGAAATTCTTCAGAGAAGTGGCACCTCCACCGAGAAGAAACAAGCCGGTCCAATTTATTTATTTATTTTTATTTGATCACATTCATATATAAGATGCTAGTATTAACGCTTTGAATATATGTCCACTGTTCTTAATCCTAATTTTGAATCTGGATATAATCGGCTGATGATTGTAAATCTCTATCACATTTAATTAACTTGTTTTGGTCCACCTCCTCAATGTTGGGATATTAAATTTCAACTTCTGTGCTAATTTATTATGTTATGTCTTCATGTTATAGATCAATGAATGTGTGTGTTTTTTGTTAGCAGCATTCAATTTGGTGGTTGTTCTAGTTTTAGGTGTGACTTGTGAGGTAGCTACAAGGCAATCCTGAACACTCTCCATTTGTGAATTAATTTCAGATTATATCCTTGTTGATAATATGACCGCCACTCTTTTGCTATATAAACCATATTTGACTTGCTTGCTTTATGATTTTACTTTCTTTTTTTCCATGTACTTGGCTTTCAACTCTGTTAGCCATAAATGATCTCTGTCATTTTCTGGTCATTGGAAAAGCCTAGAGCCACCACAAGCAATGGGTTACCGTAGTGATTCCCATAAAAAGGAAAGCCTTACTGTTAATATATATTGAACACAATATGATTTTCAGTTTTCTTGTTTTCAGCCGCTATCCTACCGGTTGTTCAAAAGCAACACCAACTTCTTGTGACCTTGCTTTTGTGTAATGCTGCCGCGATGGAGGTACAAGCGGATACCAATTTTTTTCAAATTACATTTGTTGATAAAGTGTTCTAATTGCTATCTCTGTTTCCAGGAGAGCAACAGTTCAGCAAGAGAAAAGTTAAAAAGGAATATAGGTGTTTTATACTAAATTATTTGAACTTTCAATTTGATTATGACACTTTGACTGTGGCATTAATCAATAGTATGATAATCCTACAAATATATTTTTTATAGATTAGACTATACTTTGGAAGTACATTGATATGTATGTATCATATATGATCTTTTCTTTGGATATCTGATACATAAGTTCGTATCTAGTACTCCCTCCATATCAGTTTGAGTGTCATGGTTCAAAACCATGTTTGAAGCATGGAGTTTAAACGTGCAGATAACAATATAAAGTTTTCATATTTCTTAGTTTCAAATTTGCTTTAAATGCTGTTTTTTACTCCCTCCGTTCCTAAAAGATTGTCGTTTAAGGTTTTTGCACATGAATTAAGAAAATCATTTAATACTATGGGAAATTGAATTAATTTGTTTGAAATTCCATCACTACCCCTTTATGGAAAATTAAAAACTATTAATACAAGAGAGAGAATTTCTTGGGACAATGAGAAAAAGTAGGGGTAATATAGGAAAGTAAATAATTTATTCTCCTCAAAAGTTGTAAACGACAAACATTTTGGAACAATTTTTTTCTTCTAAAACGACAATTTTTTAGGAACGGAGGGAGTAATTAAGTATATTAAAAAAATCTTATTTGTAAATATGTTTTGTTGAAATTCATACCACAACCATGGTTGAACCATGACACCCGAACTGAAACTAAGGGGTGTCGGCGTATATATGTTACACAACTGAAACTGAGGGAGTATATATGCTGTGCACAGAGTGCTAACTTATGAGGTTATACAGAAGATAACTGAGAAGTGGCTGATAGCGTGCGATAATCCAAGCAACTTTAGATAATCCAGTATCTACAGTGCTTTACTAATTGGATGAAGAAAAGAAGATAAAATTGCATTTATGGATTGGAATATGTTAATAACATATCGCGAAGAGAAAATTGTTACGAGGAGATGATTAAAAAACTTGTAATTGGTTATTTAATGCATATATTGAATATTCATTTGGTACTGCTAAGGTTACTCTTCAGTAATTTACTAATTTCAGGTCTGTTTATGTCAATGTTCCTTGTAGGCTCTCCCAATATACCTGGATAAGATTTTTCATCCATTTGTTGCTGTTGTGCTTTCTGTAACTTTTGTACTAGTTTTTGGAGAGGTAAGTTTGGTTATTAATTTATAGAATTTACTTTCTACTAATATATTTAGAGATGATTCTCTAAATTGTGACAGACTTTCCACATAACTTACCGTTTCAGATTATTCCACAAGCCATATGCACCAGATATGGGCTCGCTGTGGGTGCGAATTTTGTGTGGCTTGTCCGGACTCTGATGTTCATTTGCTATCCAATTGCATATCCTATTGGAAAGGTAATTTTTGTAAACATGCTTGCTTCACATAATGATACAACCAACTTTAAAAGTTTTTTATGTCCTTCGAAAATTTATATGACCTTGCTTTGACACATATAATGATGAATGAAGTAAGCTTCTAGTGAGCAGATAGAGTCTAATTAACATGCACCTCGAGGAAATATCTAGCATGTGCATTTCTTTAGTTATGGACAATCAAATCCCCACCCCTAATTTTTTTTATAGACAAACATGGGTAGGCTTAGACTTGAAGGTTAGTAGGATAGACCTGGTATATGAGTTTCTCTAAAAACTATAGAGGTTGTTGTTTGAATTTAGAGTTTTGCAGCCTTGTTTGGTTTACTTTTGCCAAAATATACCATTCCAGCATCGGAAGTGTGACACGCATGTCAATTTGTCCAGCCTGTTAGACACGAACTCACTTCTGCAGAGCTTTAGTTGGCAGGTTTTTTCCATCTAGTATTTGTAACAGTACTAACGATTTAACTCTTAAATAAAGCTTATGTGTTAGACTGTTTGGTAATGGTGAATAATAACTTCAGTCTCCTTGAATAATTAACTTGATGTTGTTTCAGGTTCTAGATGCTGTACTAGGACATAACGATGCTTTATTTAGGCGAGCTCAGTTGAAGGCCCTTGTCTCTATTCATGGTCAAGAGGTAACGATGTAGGGCAAGCCACTACATTATATGCTTTATTTTTTGTTGTTGTGACATTATTTGACAGGTAAAACTAATTCTTGTATGAAAGTATGTGAAAGAATGCTTCCCTGCTGGATCAATTGGGCATATATTTCATTTCTCTCTTTTTTAGTTTACTATGACACATTGGTTCATTTGACTATCATAGGCTGGTAAAGGGGGTGAACTCACACATGACGAGACTACCATCATAAGCGGAGCACTTGATTTAACCTTAAAGGTTTGTATTCAGTAAGAGGATCATCCAGGAGCTTTTCTATTACATCTGCTTTTGCAAGTTTTGGCAGTTGAGCGCATTATGCTGAGATGAATAATATGGAAAACCTTATGTAAGGGAGATTTAACAACTTTTCACCTGTTATTGTTAAAAAGAAGCAACCTTTCTAAAATAGATTGGAGATGAGCAATTCCTTTACACTTCCAATTCTTGGCTTTGAAGAAAGGAAGTGCTAATAAATAATTCCTTTTGAAATCATTATTAAAGTTGCTCCAAGAAGAAAAATAAAATTTGAATCTTCATTGCTTTATTTTATGAGATGATGAGATTATAAGTAAAAAACATTAAACAGATACATTTTTATTGTTAGCCTAACAAATTTGTTATACGTGCCATAAAGAGTTACTCTTGTTTTAAATTTACTGTAATTTTATAGGGCCTTCCAAGGAGTCTAAAGTTCCCATCATAAGTCATGGTCTTATCATAGCTTATTAAAGGCGTGTTCACGTCATGACAAATTTAAGATGTGCTTCACATGGCTTTGTTTAATAGAACAATTTCTAGTTGAATATTCTTGGAATGTATGCAGACTGCAGAGGAGGCTATGACACCTATTGAGTCAACATTTTCACTGGATGTCGATTCGAAATTAGACTGGTGAGTATAGTTATATAGTGGTTTTCATTTGCTGAAGCTGTTATATCACCTGAAGTTATTACCTCGATTTTATTTTTTATCTAAACTTTCTTTTTCCTTTTTCTTATTTTTTCTTTTGTATCTAGCGGCACTGCTAATAATTAATGTTGAGAAGTATTTTTTTAGGAAAAGTTTCTTTCAGGTGATCTTGTTGTATATTTTACTTGGGGAACTTTCACTGTTTCCCTACCCCTGCCATATCTTTTTTATTCATAAGTAATAAAGTATTATATACTTATATTCAAAAAGGCATCAGCAGGGTTTTCGTGAGCAAAATGATATATAATATTGTTAGAAATTTGTGGAATGTGAGAATATGCTAATTGGTGGAGAGTGTTTACTCCTGGATTACCAATCTGGTAAAATCCGATTGGAAGAAAATCCTGCTCTCCATCATTTAGCTTATACATAATACATGTATGAAGCTGTTTCAGGGTTCATGGCACATATGAATTTCCAAGGAATTATGCCCATATTGCTTCAAGTACAGGAGCCTAGGTATTCTAATACACTAATTTAGACCCCAAAACTTTCAGTTAAGATATGGATAATATAACATCTTGAGTTTCGGGAAAAGTATAGGCAAAAAAGGGATAATTTTTGTGGCTTAATTTCTATATCAGTAGCTTGGTTTTGAATCATTGTCACAGCATATAGAATAATTAATTGTTATACTTTGTCTTGAAATCTTAAGCTTACTGTTGATATTCTCAGGCCATCTTTTGATACTTATTGAGAAAATAACCACTAAATACTAATAAACACTTGTACATTTTCTAACAACTCAAAATTAAATGAGTTTGGTGACATCGGATGTCAAGAGTTGTGTTGGATCATTCAAAAACTATAGCTTTAGAGAAATGAATGTCATTTTTGTGTACAAATCAGGTATAGTGTTTTTCCCCCTCTGTTTCCTTCTTTAAATCTTCTGAAGCTAGGGATACATGTAATTTAATTTTATTTTTTTTTCTTGAGGCCCCAGCTTGAATATGCAGTATGCTGTAGTTTTGGTGGCAAAGATTAGATGCATACACGATTACAAATCAAAGATCAAATTGATGCTTGTTTATGGAAAACAATAATTGAATCGAACTGCCCATTAAAAAAAATGTGAACAACTTTTTATTTTTTAACTTGCTCTTATTTAATTTGACAGATAGATGACTGTCCATGACAATTAGTTGATTCTTTGTAGTCTGGGATGTTTATTTATGCTCTGAACTTTTAAAAGAAGGCTCTCTAACAGGGTATCTTATTATGCAGGGAAGCAATAGGAAAAATCCTTGCACGAGGTCATAGTCGCGTCCCTGTCTTTTCTGGGAATCCAAAGAACATCATTGGACTTTTACTTGTCTGTCTGAAAACACTACAGCTATTAACTTTGTTGATATGATCTTGCTGGTATTCATAGCTGGCTGATTGTAAAGTTTTTTTTTTGTTTCTTCCCCTTTGTTGGGAGATAGGTGAAAAGTCTCCTAACAGTTCGGGCAGAAACAGAGACTCCAGTTAGCGCTGTTTCCATCAGGAGAATCCCTAGGTGTGTTTGTTACCAACCAATTTTCTTTTGATTTCTTTATTAATCCCCACATTATAAATTTTCTTGGATTATATTGCAGAGTTCCGGCAGATATGCCTTTGTACGATATCCTTAATGAGTTTCAGAAGGGAAGTAGTCATATGGCAGCTGTTGTGAAAGTGAAAACCCAGAACCCTGCGCCTGATGCTGATGTAGAGAAAGTCGTAGCAAATAAAGTTACGAAAGGGATTTACCAACTAACTATCCCCTTGCTATCGGGGAATGATGAAGAATCAGATAGTGTTGTTGTCGATGTTGATAAGGCTTCAAAGTCTGTAATAGTGAATAAGCAAACCTTTCTGCAAAATGGTACCGTAACAAATGGTTTGACCAATGTGCTAGAGAATATTGAAGATGGTGAAGTTATAGGCATCATAACCCTGGAGGATGTTTTTGAAGAACTTCTGCAAGTAATGTCTGCTTCTTTCTTCATTTTAGAATGTCCAATTAAAGTGCCCGAGTTGAACATGGAACAAGAATGGATTGTAGTCTAGGTGGTAAAAGGACTCTCCTCCTGCTGTGAGGGCAGACGTCCAATTCTCATCAGTTGCATATGTGCTTCCCCTTCCACCCTCCATTCCGATTGACAAAAAAAAAACTCGAAAACACATCAATATTCGCTCTTAAACATCCTGTTAACTCACATAACTTGATCAATTAAGACCCTTCTGCAGTACAGCTATTTGCTTAGACTGCTCTTTCTTTTTGTCTTATTTTGCGAGAGAAGTACTGTATCTTTCTTTTTGTTATGCAGGAGGAAATTGTTGATGAGACCGATGTATATATTGATGTACATAAGAGGTATTCAAGATACCTTGCTTTCCGTTTGCAACCCACTCTTCTGAAGTGCTTAATTGATTGACATGAAGTTATGTTTACTTTACTGCAGGATACGTGTAGCTGCTGCTGCTGCTGCTTCATCTGTTGCACGAGCACCTTCAAGTCGAAAGCTGACTGGTCACAAGGTCACTGTAAGCTAAATAATGTTATTATTAATATTTTAAGTTAATAATAGTAGTATATCTGTTCATTATGCATAGGAACACAAAAGAATATTTATATGGTGAACTGTTGGCCTGAATTGTTGCTATTTTCAATTCAACATTATCAAAACAATCAGAATAAATGTTAGAATAATTGTACAAGGCAAGGGGCATGCACAATTATATCCTTCAAATGGCTCATGTTTCGGACATACCATAATCCCATAACTCAAAATAATTGAACAACAAAAAGTATTCTACATTAAATTTGATTGTATCTGATCAAAGACTTGAACTAATCTAATACCATCATCATAGAAAGCATACTGTAGTAGTACAGAGAGCTGGTATTTCCATTTATCATTGTTATTTATGTTGCATATTTTTTCTTTGTGAAACTTCAGGGTGGCCAAGGGAAGCAAGGAGAAACACTGAAAAAGTCTTATGAGGATAACTTACATTCAAGGTCACCGGGTAATGTTAAGGAACCCCTGCTCGGCAACAACAGATGATATCATACATCTGTTAGCCAAGATAGCTGTAAAGTTGGATGTTGTATCTCCTTCTCCTTAACCATATATTTAATTTTTTGTTTCACTTGTAATTTCAAAATTAAATTTATAGGTTGTAGTGGATAAAAGTTGTTGCAGTTTTACAATCGATTTTGTCAGTTTTGGGGCGTGAAACTGCAATAGAACTATTATGTGCATTACAAAGGAAATTTTGTGACTAATTTAAATCAAGATGACTGCTGCAAGTTTGACGTGGTTGTTCCAAACGCCTCCTAAGTTGTACTATAATCTAGCAGTACCTTGATAACAATACCAGACAGTTTGCGTTGCACTATCTTCCATTGCTGGGTTTGATTCATCATGTAAATACCCTCCCTAGTTATCGTCTTACAAATTAATAATCCTAAATTATACTATTATAGTTGTCTTACTAAATTTTATATTAAGAGAGAATTTTAATCAATATAGTGTTTTAGTCAGTTAAGAGTTCCGAGGATAATGTATAAAAATTGTGGTTATATCACTTAACTAAAAATTAGACTGGAACTAGAATCCAAATAGGTGCCACCACTCATATATAAAATAAAATAATTAAAGAAAGAACATGTGAGAGAGCTAGGAGTTTTATTTCTCAAAGAGTTATATATATATATATATATATATATATATATATATATATATATATATATATATATATATATAATAGAAATATGCAAATAATTTTTTTAAGGGTGATTTCACATTTGTATGATAAAATTTCATGTCAAGATTTTTTTTATATATATTTTTTATTCATTAATTTTGAATTAATAAATTTTTAATCTATTTTATGCACAACTAATTTTTTTAAATTTATTTTATATTATTTTAATGATTTTTTTATACAGTTTTTGCTAAATTTCAATGCGCCAGGAGGCAGGAAGTACGTATCCTTTTCTCTCTCTACTCCTTAGCATGCTAACAACTCTCTATAGTAATAAATACCGCAAATAAAAGATCAGTATTTTTTCTTTCAAAACCCCATAATCGAATTTAGGGTTTCTCTCCTTCCTGTTTTATAGAACAGATTGCAACAAAATCATCGATTTTCCTTACCGTATTGTTGAGCTCTGTTTGTTTGCTTGCTGATCAAAAGGTAGGGACCGATCAAGCAATTTTAAACGAAAATTTATATTTTGATTATATATTATTCGATTATAAATAGCCTAAAGGCTTGATTATTTCCTTTTTGCATTGAACTGTGCTTATTTTCGTAAATTTTTTTATACATGCTACGCTATAGTACTCTTTATTTTGGTTTTATTTGTTTATTTTTGTTTAATTTTGGAGATGTTCATTATTGATTTGTAGATAATTTTCTGATATTTCTGCAGGTTTAAACTATAGCTGTTGAGGATGGGTTTCAATTCAGTTTTTAGGGTTTTACTGGAAGTTTTTCCACAGGTATAAGTCTAAAGCCCTAATTTCACTTTATGAAATACTCCATAATTTTCTTGCTATTTTTGCCTTTCAACTCAACAAGCAATAATTGGCAACTAATGTTGCTTATTAATTAGGTTAAAATTCTTAATCCTGTACATGAATTTCATCTCATAATCTGATCACAATTAATATGACTACATTTTTGTTTGGAAACTTAAATTTTTATATTCCACCCAAACTTATTGTAACTGTGTAACATTTGGATCAATTCTCTTTTTCAAAATTTCTTTTGCACGAAGTATTCATAGTTGGCTGGAGCCTATTAATCTAAGAAAAATGCAATTTTGTATACTTTTATTTTATAGGTCGACTCACGTGTACTGAGAGCTGTTGCTATTGAGCACTCCAAGGATGCTGATGTAGCTGTTGAGGTTGTTCTTGTGGATGTCATGCCTTTTTTTCCCATACAAGTAGGATCACATACTTCTTCAATTAAGGGTCTGAGTTCGCCAAACGCATCTGAAGGTAATGCACATGTTTACATGGCAAAGTAGTAGTTCTACTTGAATCCTATATATATATATATATATATATATATATATATATATATATATATATACAACCTGTTATTGTTTTTGCATCTGTTGTGCCACCACATTAGAAATTTCAGTTGTGTTTATTCTTTGGCGGTCTTTTACCTTGTATAACTGATAAGGTTTTATTGAATTTTGATCTCACTAGCTGTGGAAGCTGCTGATTCAGCTGTTCAGATATATGATGCGTTTCCATATGCAAATGGTGGAAATGTTTGTGAAAACATAAGTAACGGGCAGATTTCATCAGGGAAGTGTGGAGGCACAAGTAAAGTTGGGTCTGATCTGACCCATATTGATTCAACTTCTTTGATTTATGAAAATGGTGCAAATGATAATCCTGATCAATTACATGAAGATCATGTCGGTGGAAAAGTCATTTCATCACAGAGGTATCAAGAGAGCAGCCCGGAAGAGGATATGGAAGTTTTGAATAGGTCAACTAGCCTAACTAGACTTAATGGTCAACTGCATGCTAATGTTGAAGATATGAATTGGATTGTGAAGTATTCAAGTGTTCATGAAGATCAATTGAGTATTGATGGCAACCCTTTGGAAAAGATGCTTACTGTGCATCAGGTAGCTCCATCATCTGTTCAAAATTGTATAACTGATACTTCAGAAAGAAGCTTGCAGTTAGTGGCTGTGCCTTTCACGCCAATCGTTGATGTCGAGGAACCAAAACCAAATAATTCTTTAATTGCTCTTTTAGAGAAAGACATATCCTCTAGTAAAATGGTTGATTGTGAGAATGAGTCTACAGTGAACACTAAAGTTTTGCATGAGACACCAATCCTGGTTGTAGAGAATCAAGAGCCTAGTGATTCTTTTGTTGGTACTTCGGAGCAATGCTTATCCACTAGTGAATTGGATGATCTTGATGATGAGAATACTTTGAACGCTAAAGTTAGAACACGATCTGGCCAAATTTGTAGTACTGAACTTCTTGCGGATATTATTGAAAATGCAAAAAGTGAGAAGGTATTATAAACATTGACTTTATTATCTGTATCTCTTTCTCCCCCCTTTAATAACTGATTTCAATCAAATTCAGAAGGTTAGGAGAGTAGGATAACAACACTGTGATTGCTAGCCTTCTGAACTTGAGCTTCTTCTCGTTGTTATAAACCTCAGACCCCTAATTGTATTCCTGATTGTGCTTCCTTAATTATAAGTATTCTAATATTTTAATATTCGTTCTCTACTTAGTAAAGTAGAGGTTGAAGTAGGTAGGAAGAAGTTTCAGTATCCATGTAGCCCGTACGTAGATCTATCCAGTCTTGATAATTTCAATAATTTTTTCCACCTTTCATTTTAATGCTGTCATTTTCAGTCCTTAGTATTTTTTGCTAACACTATCCCTGAGAGTCCCTTTTACCTGTAAGTAGGTTTTTGTAACTTTACTATATATATATACACTCATTTTACTGCTCTCATTTTGCTCCTTAGTCTTTTTGCTAACTACGACTAGAATTGTTCTCTTTCAACTAGAGGTATAGGGAAACTTCGGCCTTTATATCAGGCAAATGTCGTGAATTGTTTTACTTAATTAATACTTTTAACAGTCTTGGTTGTTGTTGTAAGAATGGGATGCTCTAGAGTGTCTGTAGTTCAACTTTCTTAATCATTGATTTTCTGCTGCTGGTTTGTTTCAATTTTGATATCCACTATCTACTTCTACAATTTCTATTAGAACTCGAGAAAACACACATGCTGGATTGAGGGAATGCGGTGGCAGTACTTTTTGTATATTGTTCTTTTCTGTACATGTCCCTGGCTTTATCTAATAATTTTATAAATGGAGCAGATAGCCTTACGTTCAGCGAAGGATTCACTTATCAGCTTGATAAAAGAAGTGGAGCTCAAGGAGAAATCTGTAGAACAAGCGAAAGAAGAAGCTGCTAGGGATGGCTTTGGTACACTTGCCAGGGTACATGACCTGAAACAAATTCTGGAACGTGCGAAGGAAGCAAATAACATGGTTGTGTGAAGTTGTCATAGAATCTTGACTTGTGATATTAGATGTTGGACATTTTTTGACTAACTAATGTTTTCCTCTTCTCTTTTCCACTATGGATGCAGCATGCTGGAGAAGTATACGGTGAAAAGGCTATTTTAGCCACTGAAGCGAGGGAGCTTCAATCTCGCCTGCTCAGCTTGTCCGATGAAATGGCCAAAGCTCTTGCAATTCTTAACGAGGTTTGTCACAATCAACTCTTGCTCTTTAGAATAGATTTTCTCCGAGTCTAGTTTTCTTTTTTTCTTTTTTTTCTTTATCTTTTTTTTTTTTGGGGGGGGGGGGGTTATTGGGACTTGCATTATTAGCTTTTCATTTTGAGTGTTGTATGATAACGTTGTTATATAACACAAGGTGGATAGTTTTGTTGTTTTGTTTTTGTTTTTGTTTTTATAATTTGTGGTGTTCCCTAGTAGTAATCCATGTTGACTCTTTACTTGCTTTTGAAGTGAATTGAGTTGCTGGTGGTTATCGTATGGCCATGATACATTTGATGGTTCATTATTACTTGCAAACAGGGACTCTTTCTGGTTAACGGACTTTCTAGTATAGATCTTGGTGACTTTTTATGATTACCTGTAAGATTGGTGTTTTTCTGAGGTGTTTTTAACCTGGTGGGTAGAACAATGCTGAGTGACCTCTAGAGGTCCTTGTGTACTGAAATATTTGTCTCATTCAAGCAATGTAAGAAGTTGTTTACTGAGCTAAATATTAATTTTAGTATTGTCTAGTTACGTAGGTGGTTAATTTAAGTTAATAGTAACCCTAGCACAAACAGCTCTTTGGGGTTGTGTCAATCGTTTAGAAGGTTCTCTCTCCTAACTAATTGCCATGAGGTGGGCCGAACTCGTAGTTGCTTGTTCTTGATCTTCTCTGTGCACTTGAGCCACTCTATTTAATTACCTTCAGTGGCTCCTCCTATGCATGGCGTGTTGTTTGGATTATCTTGCCCATTTGAGGCAAATATGATAATAATTAGTCGGTTGATATAATATATCTTAATATTTTCATCTATTTTTCCTGCAGATACGTCAGTCACTCGAGGTACGATTAACTGTAGGAGAAGAAGAGATCAAAGCAGCAGAGCAAGAAAGGCTAGAAAAGGAAGAGTCTGCTCAGAAGTCTCTTGCATATGAAGAAAGTGTCATGGAGAGGGTGGTTCAAGAGGCAAAGATACTGAAGCAAGAAGCAGAGGAGAACTCCAAAGTAGTAATCCCTAGAAATTTTAATTGTTTTGTTACCAATATTTTGGTTGGTGGGCCACCCACCTGGAAGAAGAATTACTTTAGTGCCTAATTCATTTATTTAACTGTTGTTGTATTGTAGTTGAGTGAGTTCCTTGTGGATCGTGGCCGATCAGTTGATATGCTACAGTAAGTTCTTTCATCTCCGAAAGACTAGCTAATCAAAGATACTCTGCTCAAGTTATTTTGAGTTTCAGTTGTGTATAGATCTAAAAATATAAAAAAAAGTAATGCTTCTGTTTTAATGGTTACAAATTATTATTGAACCCATACATTTTAGTTATGAAAGTCGCACTTCTTATGTAGAGGATTTGCAATTGAAAAGAATTTGAAATAAAAAAAGGAGAGTATTTGGAGTAAGCACAACTTCTTTTAGTTGGATTGTTTTTTTTAATATTTCAAAATGAAATTGGATTGAACACAAAATTTATATAATCAATTGTCCATGTCATACTCACTAGAGTTGTGGCTTTTCACATCATTTTTTTGGGTGTGAGTTTTGAATTGTTGAATGTTCCGGATGATATTACCCTGAATTCCTACTAAGAGATTATTATTTATTTTGTGCAGAGGAGAAATATCTGTTTTATACCAGGACATTAAGTTAATGAAAGAGAAGTTTGACCAGCGAGTTCCACCAAGTAAATCCTTAGCTTTGAGCCAGTCAACCTGTGGCTTAGCAACTTCAAGTATGTCTTTAATAAGTACGACAGCTGAGCAGATTCCAGAGCTTGCTGATTCACCTGAAAAGTCAAAGGCAATTCCAACACCTTCCAGTGATGATCAGCTTTCCTGTGGAGAGGACGGGCTGAGCCATCACAAGGAACTTACTGAGGATGGATGGGAGTTTTTTGATAACCACGATTACTTTTAAAATGTGGATACATACATGTAAGCTAGAGGACTTGTTTGTTAAGCGTTACAAAGGTAATCTTACGTTTTTTGATAACTCAGGTTTTAAAATAATTAGATTTATTTTGGATATTCAGCCTCCTATATAGTTGTTGGTGCAATGAGATTCTAAGGAGATATCATCTGAAATAATGGTGGTACTATTTTGTGAGGGCTTAGTAGCTGTTTGCACCAAATGTTTTTTTCATTAGAAATTTGAATGAAGAAATTTTTATTTACGATGGTGTCTTGGTGATATTTGAATGCTAGTTTACTAGTAGGTAGTGTGATTATGTCCCTAGTAATTTGAATTTATGAGAATTATGCAAATTCAACTTTCTGCTATATAAAAAACAACTTAATAACTGTCAAATGAAGTAGCGATTTATTTGGGAAGTCCGAACCTTAAATTTTGCCAAATGTATAAATTTATAGTTTTTCATGAGAGTGGAGTGGCAAGATTTTTTGAAGTCTAATTAGTACTCCCGCCACAAAACACCAAATTAAAGACTGAATAAACATGAAGATACTTATATTTTTTACATATATATATATATATATATATATATATATATATATATATATATATACAACTAGAAACCACAAAGATATAGTAACAATTTGCAAACATTGACCAAAAGGAGTGTAATAGTATTATTATTATCTACATACTCGATCTAACATGCTTGTGCAAAACATGTAATATTAAAGATCAGCTTGAGTTTCCTGCTTCAGTACGTACGTAATTTAACTTGTTTCTCTTCTACCCATAACTCTAGTTTTGGTAATACTTTGAAGAAGAAGCAACAAAACTCCAGCTCTATTAATTATTGTGCTCAATCATGCCAGTTCAAAAGAAGAACGGTGCATCTCCAAATGATATAAAGTCTAGCCCTTTGCTGTCGAATTTGCTTCGAACATCTTTGCCACGACCGCAGTTTTGAGCACCCAACTGGGAAAGAATTCACTGACATATTAACGTTGAAATATCTTATATATATATATATAGCAAGTGAACTTTGTTGTGAAGTTTGTTATGTGGAATGTTGCTTTGGGGGACTAAATATACAATAGAGGAGGAATTGGAATTGGAATTGGGGATATGTAAGAATTGGAATATGTGGTGGAGGCTAGGAAAGAAATTGGGCCCTCTTAATTTAAATGTATGAGAATGATAAAACAAACAGACATACGTGCTTGTCTCCTTCTTGAAAAAGATTTGACATCAACTCCTTTCTCAAGAGGGTCATTACTGTCTCACATTGCCAGATACTATACAGATAGATGTCTTCTTCTTCTTCTTCTTTATGTTTTCATTTATAAGCAGATCGAAATCGAATTGATCAACACACCACCTTGTTTAGATTTAATTTGATAATCTGTCAGTTACGTTGTTGTATGAGCATTTTAGGACATGCAATAGTCCATCCATATATGTAAGATTGTTGATGAAGAGAAGGTTGTCATACTGGCTGTCTTTATCGGCTAACACTAAAACCAGTCCACAACAGAAACAAAGTTACGAGTGAAGAGGATATGAAAGTTGCAATTTGTATGATACTTGTATGTATCTATGCATGTATGCATAATTAACCAAACAAATTAATAACAAAGGTCGTTTGAGATGTAACTTTGTGTTATATCATCAACTCAACTCAACTCAACTCAACTCGTTTTAAATTGATTGTCGGTTTGGAACTAGCTAGTTGGATCGGTTTTTGAACTAGTAACAAGTATGGGTTTAAAAACTGGAAATAGCTGTCCGTCCATACTCCATTTGAGATATTGGTGTCATAAAAAATATCATGTACGGATAGGATAGGATAGGATAGGATAGGAATATATGCCTGCCAGTGCCACAACTACTTCATCACATGAACCATTCATTTAAACTCTTGTCCCAAGTCAACCCGACATAGTGTTTGCCACTGATGATTGCCGGCCGTGACAAACCAGTTTAAAGTCATTTAACCACATGTACATGATACTCCTTATAACCTTTGCAATTACTCTCATTTCTCAATCAATTGTTACTTCACGTGACCCCTTTACTCGACACATTTAAGGATCAAACAACTCCATCACCTCTTGGGTCGTCGTCGCCACGTGTGAGACTCCCAAAGAGGGTCCAAGCCCATGTGATAAAACCATTCACGTCCCTGTTTTGGCCATAGCTAACTTGAATTGTATTCCCTCCCTTTCATAAAAAAAAAAAGAGCAACATTTTGCAAATGAAATATATCACAAAAAAAGTGCTTTTTTTTTAAGCAACAATATTTTAAAATTACACAATATTCTTAAATTTGTCATCATAATTACGTTATCACCGACTAACAACTTGTTATTTTTAAGGGTACTCGTATAATAGATATAAATTCTTAATATTTACAAATTTTGCAAGTAAGACTTTTTTTTGTGGGACAAAGAGGAATGAATATATATAACCTTATCTAAATGAGGAAGAAAAGATTATGTCTTTGTTTGCAGCGAGAAAATGTGACAATTTGTCCCTACTAGTTTGAACCCGTGCGCCTGATGATTGATTGGGAATGGGAATGGGAATGGGAATGGGAATGGGGATGGGATGGGATGGGAATAGTAGCCAGCTAGAGATTAGTGGAGTATTAGGATAGTTCAGTTATGAGAATGTTGCTGTTTCTTCTACCATTACTGTTTCCAAGCCTCGGCCTTATAATTATTACTATTAATCTTAAGATTAAGATTATAATCTCGAGATTATAATGCATGGTATTAAATAATCTTCATATTAAACCATTTTATAATATTCAAGTATAATTCTTTCAAATAAACATATTCATAGTTGTTAGGTTGCCAAATTAACATCATTCCCTCTGAATCAATTGCACAACTTTGATGATATCTTAAACATAACTGTCCCATTTTAGAAACAAAAACAGATTTCTCATTTATCTCCCAACCCAATTTGACAAACATTAGAAATTTAACAACTTTTGAAGGACCAATAAAAAACTTCATGCTATACTATTTTTAGAAAGAAACTCTCCATTTCGAAAGAAGAAAAAAATAAATATTCCTCACTTTCGTACATGAGAAAATGGGACTTCGTGACGTAGAGATGGTGCTAGAGACCTAATTCAGTAAAATATTAATTAAAAAAAAATAAAATCATGAAATTCCAGTCCCAAAACTATGTTGGTAGCTGTGACAAATAATCCCACATGCATACTAATGAGTAATTGTGCAAGTTGAAAGCAGATTGAGACTTAAAAGGAGCAGGCTGTGAGGTATAGATGGGCATAAGGCTAGCTATTAATCAAGGGGTAACTTTTATAACAACAAAACTACTCGCACTGATTTCATGGCCAAATATGGCTTTTCCAGAAATTAATAAAGCATTGAAATACACCAAGGTAAAAAAGGAGAACCAAAATAAGAAATTAAACATACAACATTTAACTCACTAAATCATTTTTCACTCCAACTTACCTATCAAATCACTATTCACTCCCACATATTTTTAGCGTCAGTATGTCCTCAACTATATTAACTCGTGATACAACTAAACTAAATGTTTCTCACACTTGTCCCAATGCTTTCTGGATGTCTGCCTGCATCAAAAAATACAAAGGGACAAAGCATGAAATATAAATTTAATAAAACCGAAAGCAAATAGATGGATATCTAGCCTGTGTGCGTGCGTGCGTGTAATAGAGAAGGAGAGAGAAAGACCAGGAGGGGTCTTACCTCAATGGCTAATGGTGAGGTAATTGTGGCATACCTTTGGACAAGGTGCCCTTCCTTATCAACTAGAAACTTGGTGAAATTCCATTTAATGCTAGACCCAAAAATTCCATTTTTACTACTAGCTTTAAGGAATTTGTAAATGGGTGCTGCATTTTTACCGTTGACACGTACCTAGCAATGAAAAGTTCATTACGGAATATAGTAGAAAAGGACAATTTTGTTCAAACTTACAAGTAGATTAAAGAAAGCAATATTACATGAGCTGCAAAATAGGTAACAAGACTGAAAAATCTTAGCAGTCTACAGTAGAACCTCTATAAATTAATACTCGATAAATTAATAATTTCTCTAAAATAATATTTTTTTCTAGTCCCGACTTGGATTAATGGGATAAATTAATAATTTTGATAAAATAATAAAATAATAATTTTTAAAAAGACCCTTATATAAATATATGGTCACATCAAAATCATAAATTAATAATTCTTTTAAATTACAAATATATCTAGGGTAAATTGATGTTTATATAGTAGTTCTCTTTATCATCATATATGAAATGTATTAAATTCAAGTACAATGAACTTATATATACAAATTAATTAAACTTAATGTGAATATAATTTTTTTTTGAAATAAAATGTGAATGTAATTTGAAAAGTGGATACAATGAACATTATTTAATTATTAAAAATAATTAATATCACTTACAATGAATTATATTATTACATTAATTTAATAAGTATGATACATTGCATCAAAAAAATATGATATAAACATCAATAAAATGCAATCATTTTAATGTAATTAAATTTATGTTTACCGAATAGAAAAACACTCTTTAAATTAATAAATTATTAATTTATCGATTAAATAATAACTCTCTAAATTAATAAAATTTTCCAGTCCCAACAGTATTAATTTATAGAGATTCTACTGTAATTGTAAGAACCTTGAGTTCTTCAAGGGCAACATCCAGTAACAATTCTTTGCA
This sequence comes from Panax notoginseng, assembly GCA_016801055.1. Lineage (NCBI taxonomy): Eukaryota > Viridiplantae > Streptophyta > Magnoliopsida > Apiales > Araliaceae > Panax > Panax notoginseng. The sequence continues at coordinate 10,621,743 of CM029013.1, forward strand.
TTTATAGAAAAGTTACAAAAAAATTCTTTCTATAAATGGACTAGGACTTGCTATTGCTTTTGAGTTGTGTCGTAGGATATATCTTGATTGGTTAGAGATAAGTTGGGTACATATTTGGCCCATGGGGCATAGAGTTCAGAATGCAGATGTGGTATCAAAGCTACAGGTCCTCCTTTTAAGGTGAAGCAACAGCCGTTAGGAATAAGATGCATGCCATCTATACGGTGAGCTTACTAATTTTTCGTTAAATTTCCAAGGACAGTTGAGGGAACTTCTAAACTAAGCCACAGGCTAGGGAAGCATACAAAATAATGAAAATGGAAATTAAGTGGCCAGATTTACATTTCTATTATTCTAAAGAAGCACAAAGGGACAATGAACAGTCATACTTAACTTTAGACTTGAGGTTTTCTATTTGACTTCTGTGATAAAGCTTCAACTTATAACTAGAATATTTTTCACATATAAGCCAGTCTCAAATTGTATGCCTGCCAGAGGATCATTTACTCCAGCTCGACCTATTCAAATAAGTAAAAAATCGAAACATTTAAAGTGAGTAATCATTAGGTTACAAATTTGCAGTGGACTATTTACGTCGAACTTATGTAGGTTTAAAACAGGGCAACAATCCCAATTTTCCACTGAACAAAAGTGCAAAAGGAAAATGAATAGTCAGTTAACTAAAGTCGTGAAAATATTTGCATAGCATTTATTTTCTATTTTCAAGCAGATGCATCACAGTAAGTTTCAACAAACAGTATTCGATTTTCTAATCACTTTTTTGACTGAAAAGTGCACGAAAATATATATTCCACTACAAGCACGAAACAGAAACTTCAGAATCTTAAAGTTATCACGTCGTCACACGGCTTACCTTTTGAAAGACTGGGTAATCTGCCTTAAATCTTGTACAAGCAAACTGTTGTGCCTCCTCAGCCGTTCCTGGCTCTTGGTTCAGGAATTGATTACATGGAAAGGCCAATATCTCAAAACCTAAACTCACAAATCAAACTCATGTTACCTTGAAATAATGAAATCTCAACAAATCTTTAATCAAAAGAAATAAATCCTAAATAGCGAAGTAATTTTTTGTCTGAGTGCCAAAACTGATTTTAGCACAACAGAATATTTGGGTCATCATGTAGATTCACGACACACTTTAAAGTAATTAATTATAACTAGACATTTCCACAACAAAAGAGCCTTTTTTTGCAAAGTTAAGCTTCGAAGTGTTATGATGTTTGAGATTACCATCCATAATACACATTCTTACAGAAGATGTACTTGTATTATTTATGGACTGAAGAAAGGAGCATGCAATGTAGATGTTAAGAAGAAAGGAGCATGGGTAAGGTTATATGATTATCGAACATATCAAAAAAGTATCTGTAGGAAAAGCAACAGGTATATGGGAAAAAATTTGAAAAATCTAACCTTTATCCTTGTACTTGTTGTAAAGTTCAGTTAACTGGGTATAGTTTGAATTTGTGAAACTACTGTTCTTCCCCACATGTAATTTTAAGAACACAAATAATCAGTAAAAGTAACAAAAAAGAAAATAGCTATAAAAATGGTAAAGAAATGGGAAAAAGGGAAAGAACCATTTTGAAGCAACATTGACGATTAGAAGGACTTTCCCTTTGTAGATGCTGAGGTCCACCTCCCTATTCTTGCTATCCTGCAACTCACAAGTAAACCCTAGCTTTCTGAGAATCCAAAGCTAACATATATATATATATATATATATATATATATATGACTGAAGAAATAGAAAGGAAAGGGTATACATAACTTGAGATATAGAAAATTGGTACCTTGACAGTGAATTCATGGACAGATTTTTGAGGGACTGAACAAGAAGCACCCATTTTCAGCAGAAATGTTCAACAGGGAGGGAAATGAGAAATGCTAAAATAACTGAAGGGAGTAGTTGAAATTTTAAGTGACAAATAGCACCCTAAAAGTTTCAAATTGTTATTAATTTATTATTTGAGTTAATTTCCCAGTCAAAATAGAATACGTGTAGCGTGTAAAATGAGAGGACTTTATTAGTATACACTATACGGTGTTTAAAATCTTAATTTATTAATTTATGACACTCTCTTAATGCATCTTAATATTAAAAATTAAAATAAAAAAATTTATCTGAATATTTTTAAATCGTTAATATACAAATATGAGTTTAAATTATTCAAATAAAAAGATCATATTAAAATAAATTAAAATATATTAATAAGTGAACTGGTAAAATATAATTAAAAACACTCGAAATTTGTTGAAAAGTTAATCTAAAAGATGAATGGTCTAAAAATTTACCTTACAAAAGAAAGTGTAAATTCACCATCATCATAAGATGGAAGCCAAAGAGGTTTGAATTATGAGACTAACTTTAATGCTTCTGTATTAAAATGAGTGTCATGCATTATAAATGAGTAGTATTACATAAATTATAGTAATCCCTCCTCCTTACTCTCGTTTAACACACACCACATATTAAACAAATATTATTAACTCTAATATTAGGTAATTAATATTGATTTAAAATTTTATTATTATCCATGCACTAATTAATTATTATTCCTCTTTTCTCTCAATTATTCTATTTTTAAGGGCAAAGTAGGAAATAAATAGTTTATTTTCCTAAATATATGTAGAACGCTTTATATTATGGAATAAATTTTTTCTAAAACGACTTGTATAATGAAAATGAGGGAATATAACTTAATAAATATTGAACCAAATTACTCATCTTAAAATTGTATGTTTCAATTAATCTCTATATTTGGTTCACATTATTTGTATCATATTATTATTCATTTATATCTTAAAAATTTATTGTGTTGTTTAGTATATATATATATATATATATATATATATATATATATATATGTGTGTGTGTGTGTGTGTGTGTGTGTGTGTGTGTGTGACGCCCCCAAAATTAGGTATACATCACCCATCTTGGGTCGCCACTTACATGGTACAAAATTCAAATACAACTTAAATATACAACGGACGTGTACAATACGCCAAAACATAGCCTGCGAGTTTGAATAAAAATATTGTCTCATAGAGACTATACAAACTCAAAAGGAGTCCTCGTTACATTTATTGTCACACTATTTAACAGAATAGTGAGGACTACTAATGCTATCCTCTGGACCATCACTCCGTTCCCCGACTCGTCCCAGCTATATTCTCATTTCCTGAAGAGAACAGTGAAAGAAAGGGTGAGCTCAACTAGCCCAGTAAGAAATATTATGACTAAGATAATGCAGAACAAATTATCATTAGTCTCCAACAATGTTAAACTGATAAAATATAATAGACATCAAGTTTAACTGCAGCGGAACAAGCAATCCATTAAAAGAGTCAAGTAGAAAATAAAATTTACTATCTTTTATGATTTAAAAGGTTTTTCAACACTGTTATCGCTGAGACTCAGCTTAATAAATAATCCACATCATCGAATCACCCCTGCACTACGGCCAAGGATATTCTTTAGTATCACGACCACAATTATCCATGCACTACGGGCCAAGAATATTTGTGTATTCATTAATGGTCATGATTATGCCAACAACTGTCCATCAATGCACTACGGGCCAATGATGACTTTTACCACATCATATGTAACATTACGGTCATGATTACACCGAATAATCCCTGGTCATAATCATACCAAGTCCATCCATGCTTTACAGGCCACAGATGACTTTCAAAAAATATAAACATGAGGATGATGACAATGATATAAAAATTCAATAAAACAAGTTCAAGAATTAATTTATCTAGGAATCAATAACGTCCCTATTGTCAACATGATACTGCTTTGTGGAGTAAAGTTCAAGAATGCTCAGAAGAATATTTCCATGAAAAGATACTGGATGAAGCGCAAATATCAAGGATATTCCACTAATTTCATGGAGTATAGAAGTCAAAACTTTAATCAACTGAGTATAATAAAGAATGGAATAACAAAAGAAATCACCATGCATGCGATAAACCGCACAGACAGGTTATTCCAACAGAATAATAAATAATGGAACCAGGTCCGGCGTAAACGCACAGACAGGATATTCCGACAGAATAATAAATAATGGAACCAGGTCCGGCGTAAACGCACAGACAGGATATTCCAACAGAATAATAAATAATGGAACCAGGTCCGGCGTAAACGCACAGAGTTCCGACAGAATAATAAATAATGGAACCAGGTCCGGTGTAAAACACACAGACAGGATGTTCCAACAGAATAATAGAAGAATGTCACCAAGTATAGGGTAGACCGCGTATACAGGTTATTCAAACAGAATAATAAGAAATGGAATAACAACAGTTCTCTTCATGAATAAGAAAGAATAACACCCCTTACCGTAAAAGAACTGGATATAAGAATAGTGAAGTAGTAGAAAACTTTTCTTCTATCTCTCTATAGTTTCTCTCTCTAGAGTTCAGTGAATTCGTAAGAAAATAATGAAGGAATGAGCTTCTATTTATAGGAAAATGGAATGCATAGTAACTAATCCATGAACGGTCCAGATTGATTTACTTTAATCTGACGGTCCATATTTAAAGAAAAATCTTTTAAATAAAATATAATATATTCTATTTATATAAAAAGTTTTTTTCACTATGCAACACTATGCAAAATACTATAACACTATGCATAATAAAATATAATATATTCTATTTATAGAATAACTTTAATAAAGTATTCTGTTTTATATAAAAAGATGTTTCTGTTTTATTACGTTAATAATACGAATAAAACAAAACGTCATCATCGTTATAATAATTCATTTTATTAATCGAAAATAATGGAATCAAACTGAGTGACTTCTCACATAAATATCAATAATCAATACCGTATGCTACTATGCAACCACATGTATTACTGTACTTTTACTACCGAGTAGTTCAACAGTATCAACGGTAAAACTTCCGCCGTTATTTCAATAAAATATTTTTGTCGTTTTCTCAATCCGACAATAATTCCGTTGTGGGGTCCACCAATGATTGTACCGTCGTACGAATATTTTTCGACACAAAGAATATTCCCTGACCAATCGAACAACTTGCATACTTTGTAAAATTTATAAATACTACCCACAATTATAACATTATATCAAATTCACACCATAACATAAAAAAAATTATTTCGAGAAAATTTAAATCTTCATTTATAAAATCCGGAGTCTCACAATCTCCCCTCCTTATGGAATTTCGCCCTCGAAATTAGGGTACGTACCTGGTATGATAAAGAGGCGAGGATACCTTGAATATCTTTATCGTTGAAAACATTATATTCATCTTTGCAATCCTGCCAAAGATATTCATTAACAATTCATCTTTGCACTACAGGCCAAAGATATACAACTGTAAAACCAATAATGCTGAGACTCAGCTTAATAGTATCACGACCACGAATTATCCATGCACTACGGGCCAAGGATAATCGTGTTTTCAATTTCGGTCATGATTATACCGAACAATCCCTGGTCATAATCATTCCAAGTCCATCTATGCACGTAAGTCACAGATGACTTTGAACACACTCATGAATTAATATTTCATTGCTGAGACTCAGCTCAATAATTAATCCACATCGTCGAATCATCCCTGCACTACAGGCCAAGGATATTCTTTAGTATTACGACCACGAATTATCCATGCACTACGTGCCAAAGATAATCGTGTTTTCAATTACGGTCATGATTATACCGAACAATCCCTGGTCATAATCATACCAAGTCCATCTATGCACGTAAGCCATAGATGACTTTGAACACATCCATGAATTAATATTTCATTGCTGAGACTCAGCTCAATAATTAATCCACATCGTCGAATCATCCGTGCACTACAGGCCAAGGATATTCTTTAGTATCACGACCACGAATTATCCATACACTACGTGCCAAAGATAATCGTGTTTTCAATTACGATCATGATTATACCGAACAATCCCTGGTCATAATCATACCAAGTCCATCTATGCACGTAAGCCACAGATGACTTTCAACACAATATAAGCATGAGGATAATGATATAAAGAATCAATCAAATGAGATAAAGGATAAATATTAAACATTTATAATATAATTTATCTAGGGTTCAAGAATATCCAATGTTATCAATCACTTAATAATCTCTTAATTTAATATCATTATAAAAATATTTTAATCACTTCTTAAACTTATAAACAATTTAATTCAATTGTTTACGCTTTACCATATAATGCATTTAATCATTCAAAAATGTCATACTCATAAGATATCATCACCAATGATCAAATCCTTCATCAAATAATATGCATATACTCTATATAGGATTTCCAAGCCATAAAATCCTATTTTTCAATTTTGTTACTTCACATAACATATTTAACTCATTTACTCATAACTAGATCATTTTCATGAAAAATACCAAATCAGTTCTAAAAATATTTCTTTTCTGAGATTTAGCATAATATAGTCCCATAATGAAATTCTATTTTTCTCGGAATTTTTAAAATTCATTTACTATTTTTCAAAAATCAATTTCCAATTAATTCCTTAAGAAATTAGCTACCTCAAGTTTAACTCCAAAAATTCCCAAATCTTGGAAGAATCTTACACATGTTAATGTGAACTTCCAATTTAAATTTCATGGTCATCAGAGTTATAGAACTCCAGTTATGGCATTTTTGTCAGAAAAACCTAAATATTGAAATGGTCATAACTTGCTCATTTTAAGTCAGAATGAGCTAATTTTTGGACAGGAGTTACCTTATACCATATACTTTCATTTCCCAAAAAGGCCAGAATTTTTCTCATAAATTAAGTGGACGAAAATGCCCTTTTAAAAATCTGGACAGTAGCTTTTTCGGTTTTTACAGCTTTTGTCTCCTTTGTTAAAATCAGTCCACACGAAAATCTACAATACCTTTTCCAGTAATTCCACTTGAATAAGTTAGAAAACTCATAGATCTAACTCTAGGACTTAACCACACTCAAAAATTCAAAATATAATTGGAGATATGGTCAATTGAATTTCATGTTATGTTTTTCACAAAAATCTGATTTTCAACTCTTTGTGATTTCTAAGAAACTTTCATGTTTTTATATAATAACCAACATAACTCATCATAAAACTTACTAATACTTCATATACCCATGATTTTCATCAGTCCTATACTTTTATTATGACTTTCATCGTAATCCACGTAAACAGATCCTTTTAGTTGAAGAAATATTTGAGGGTTTTAAAAATGGGTTTTGTACTGGGGTCAATACAAAATTCGATTTCATACTCTAGGGGTAGTTTAAGAAATCTTCAAGAATACGTCAAGAAATTTATTAATGATAGAAATATCATTCAAAACTGTTACCCTCATCTAAGACTTGAATAGCACATGAAATGAAGGTTTCTCCTAACGGAGTTTCAACCGATAGGTCAAAGTCTAACTTCTCTAGAGTCAAATTTAAACGTTGAGCGCAAGCAAGAGAGATAAAAGAATGGGTAGAACCGATATCTAATAAGGTATAGACTTCGCAAGAATTTATAATTAACTAACCCGTGCTAACTTCGTTGGGTTTACTTGCTTTTTGAGAAGTCATGAAAAACGTTCTTCCTAAAACCAACGACTTTGTTTTGTCTATATCCGCCTTTGGTGCCACCGTCCCAGTTGGACTTGACTTTGGTGCACGACAAAATTGGGCTAAATGACCTTCTCTTCTTGTAATTTTCACTTCTATTATCTTTGCCACGATTACTACCGAAGTGGTTACCATTCTTGGCATGATAATTTCCCCCAAAATGGTTATCATTGTTCCGATAGCCGTTGCCACCAGTATGATTATTATCGTGTTGTTGGTCGTTACCTTTTGCTTGAGCTGAATCAACACTCTTATGTGTTTCATTGCTTATCTAAGCATTTTCATATGTCATTCTCAAACACTGTCACAAAACAAGGGTTAATTAACATGTCACATATTATCCCTATACACTGACCGACCAATTAAATACCAAATAAACTTAGGTAGGTCATACTAGCGAAGGAATTCCCCGTCTCTCCCCTCCCAGTTCTTATCTCACATCTTAGCCAGGGATCATATCCCTAAGCTCTGATACCAACTGTGACGCCCCCAAAATTAGGTATACATCACCCATCTTGGGTCGCCACTTACATGGTACAAAATTCAAATACAACTTAATTATACAACGGACGTGTACAATACGCCAAAACATAGCCTGTGAGTTTGAATAAAAATATTGTCTCCTAGAGACTATACAAACTCAAAAGGAGTCCTCGTTACATTTATTGTCACACTATTTAACAGAATAGTGAGGACTACTAATGCTATCCTCTGGACCATCACTCCGTTCCCCGACTCGTCCCAGCTATATTCTCATTTCCTGAAGAGAACAGTGAAAGAAAGGGTGAGCTCAACTAGCCTAGTAAGAAATATTATGACTAAGATAATGCAGAACAAATTATCATTAGTCTCCAACAATGTTAAACTGATAAAATATAATAGACATCAAGTTTAACTGCAGCGGAACAAGCAATCCATTAAAAGAGTCAAGTAGAAAATAAAATCTACTATCTTTTATGATTTAAAATATTTTTCAACACTGTTATCGCTGAGACTCAGCTTAATAAATAATCCACATCATCGAATCACCCCTGCACTACGGCCAAGGATATTCTTTAGTATCACGACCACAATTATCCATGCACTACGGGCCAAGAATATTTGTGTATTCATTAATGGTCATGATTATGCCAACAACTGTCCATCAATGCACTACGGGCCAATGATGACTTTTACCACATCATATGTAACATTACGGTCATGATTACACCGAATAATCCTGGTCATAATCATACCAAGTCCATCCATGCTTTACAGGCCACAGATGACTTTCAAAAAATATAAACATGAGGATGATGACAATGATATAAAAATTCAATAAAACAAGTTCAAGAATTAATTTATCTAGGAATCAATAACGTCCCTATTGTCAACATGATACTGCTTTGTGGAGTAAAGTTCAAGAATGCTCAGAAGAATATTTCCATGAAAAGATACTGGATGAAGCGCAAATATCAAGGATATTCCACTAATTTCATGGAGTATAGAAGTCAAAACTTTAATCAACTGAGTATAATAAAGAATGGAATAACAAAAGAAATCACCATGCATGCGATAAACCGCACATAAGAACGGAACCAGGTCCGGTGTAAAACACACAGACAGGATGTTCCAACAGAATAATAGAAGAATGTCACCAAGTATAGGATAGACCGCGTATACAGGTTATTCCAACAGAATAATAAGAAATGGAATAACAACAGTTCTCTTCATGAATAAGAAAGAATAACACCCCTTACCGTAAAAGAACTGGATATAAGAATAGTGAAGTAGCAGAAAACTTTTCTTCTATCTCTCTATAGTTTCTCTCTCTAGAGTTCAGTGAATTCGTAAGAAAATAATGAAGGAATGAGTTTCTATTTATAGGAAAATGGAATGCATAGTAACTAATCCATGAACGGTCCAGATTGATTTACTTTAATCTGACGGTCCATATTTAAAGAAAAATCTTTTAAATAAAATATAATATATTCTATTTATATAAAAAGTTTTTTTTACTATGCAAACACTATGCAAAACACTATGCAACACTATGTATAATAAAATATAATATATTCTATTTATAGAATAACTTTAATAAAGTATTCTGTTTTATATAAAATGATGTTTCTATTTTATTACGTTAATAATACGAATAAAACAAAACGTCATCATCGTTATAATAATTCATATTATTAATCGAAAATAATGGAATCAAACTGAGTGACTTCTCACATAAATATCAATAATCAATACCGTATGCTACTATGCAACCACATGTATTACTGTACTTTTACTACCGAGTAGTTCAACAGTATCAACGGTAAAACTTCCGCCGTTATTTCAATAAAATATTTTTGTCGTTTTCTCAATCCGACAATAATTCCGTTGTGGGGTCCACCAATGATTGTACCGTCGTACGAATATTTTCCGACACAAAGAATATTCCCTGACCAATCGAACAACTTGCATACTTTGTAAAATTTATAAATACTACCCACAACTATAACATTATATCAAATTCACACCATAACATAAAAAAAATTATTTCGAGAAAATTTAAATCTTTATTTATAAAATCTGGGGTCTCACAATATATATATATATATATATATATATATATATATATATATATATATATATAAAACATAAACATGATTCATAAATTGCTATGAAGGTGTTTATCGATTTAACATAAAGGACGATTGAAGTATATTTTACATATAAATTAAGAAAAGTAAAGTAATAAAAATAGAGTAGAAAAGTTTCGCGTTTATTTTTAATAACACTACAAAATTACATAAAGTGACAAATCTTTTTTATTTTTATATATTAGTAGAACCCGTTAAATGACATATTTGTCTTTTATTTTATCTATTTATTGGGACGATATATATATATATATATATATATATATATATATATATATATAGTTTAGACCATCCTTTTAGAGGATGGAGGGAGTAATACTATGGATGAACAAATATTTTACCAATTGCACTTCAAGGCTTGAACAAGTGCGTCACACAATTAATATTAAATAATTTAATTTTTACTAATCCAATTATGATCACCTCAACTGCGCCAAAAGAGGCCGGTATGGTTTGTGTCGAGATGGTTTCAGTAAAAATTTGAAAACATGCTCCCAAAAAGAAATGTCACAGCATTAAAAAAACACAGTATAAAATGGTTTGCTTTGAAAATTGATATTTTTACGTGACTTTTTGATATTTTAACATAAAAATTGTAATTATAAATTCTATATCAACAATTTTTACCGTCACTATATATCTATAGCGACACTTTTTATGTAAAAATATCAAAAAAATTCCTTTATTATTACTTATATTATTTTTAAGCACGCAGTTGAAACTAAGGAAATGATAAAATCTGGGGCGGAAAGATATAACGATACAAAAAAGAAATTCATTCAGAAACAAATATCGTTTTTCAGTTTTTGAAAGCTGCTAAACAACATCAATTTAATATCAAGACATGCATGAAAAAAGAAAAAAAAAAACAGGCTGGCTGGCTGGTTGATCGCAAAATAGAATAAACTAGCCAACAATAGCAGAGTCCATCATTAGACATTAAACATTGACCCAAAGATTATTGTTCCAGGCCTGACCATTCTTGCACGGCTGTGCAGGGGAAAGGGAAAACCAAATCACAATGTACAAGCACAGTGAGATTTTAACAGCAAGAGGTGAACCAACTAAAAGACTATCTGCTATCTTACTCTTTCTTAATAAGGAAAAGGATGATAACTGATGCATTTAGTATGCAGCATTGAAGTAAGTTACATCTTCTGTTTTCCATTCTCCAGCCACAGTCTCACTCTGCAATTACAGAAGAGATGGTAAAGTACAAATATACAATCACACCCCACCGCTTGCTATTCTCATGTGTCATTCCTGTATTGGTCATTGAAATTCGGCATCTTAACATCTCTGTTTTCAGGAGCATGATAGTGAACTGCATCCGAGATCATTTGGTTAGTTCTAGGTGGCGCAACCGGCTGCTGACCAATGAATAGTGGTTTGTCGACTTTAGTAGTCTGCAAATACACGTCAAATCAAAGCAAAAAAGTAAGTAAATACCAGCTGTTTAAAACAGTGGGAAACAAATCAAATAAAAAGGAGTAGCTCGGCTCACATGTATACTAGTAGTTGAATCAAGAACCCTAGTAGTTGGTTCAGGAACTGCAGACTGTGGTAGAGGAGGGGGAGACGTTGGCAAAGGAAGATATGAGGGTGGCACATCCTTAGGAAGCGTAGGGGCGAAGGGCAGAGGGAGATTCTGTTCAAACTGCTGATGTGAAATCTCTGCAATATTAACTCTATGATTACTGGCGCTAGTCAATTCAGCTTCACAAGAGGGCGCCACATCCTCCATTTCAAGTTCTCCATTTACATCTTAGGAGGCATACAAAAACAAGGAAGCTGAAAAGTTGAATGGCTGAAGCAAAAGATAAGATCAATATTTGACAATCCAAAAATAGTTAATCTCATCAAAAAACTCCATACATTCACTTCTGCTCTATTCTTCTGAATTAAAATTACTTAATATCACATGAAAAAGGAAAAATTAATAAATACCTTCCATATTCATCAACCATGCCCCCACTTCTCTAAGTGGATCATCAAAAGCCCGTTCTGTTCTTAAAAGGCGCGACAGAAGGGATCATTGGAAGCTGAATTACTGAAGGAATCAAGGTCTCGAATATGGCGGCGGATAATCAATTCAGGAAGGACCCTCCTTGCCTGCCAAAGCTTCAATACCTATCCAGTAGAATGAAAAAGAGGGAAAAGGATATTAACATATACATATGACATAACACCAAACAACAACAACAACAACAGAACAGAAAATAAAAGAAAAACTAGTGCATTTACCTTCAAAGACTACCTACAGTTTTCCTGACCATTACTTCCGGGAGCAGCAGCAGCTAACAATAGACGTGGCAGCACTGCTTGAATTGTAGAAGGATAAATACCACCAACATCACCTGGAGATTTAAATTAATGTTCAGTGTCCATGTAATTAACAAATGGATTGTATTGAGCACCAGAAAAGACTAAGAACATCAGGCTTCAGTAGCAGACTTGCAATATAGCATGACTTGCCTTTCAAGCCTCGAAAGCACCAAGTAATAGGCTTTGCTCACTCTCCAAATTTCGAGCTAGTATTTCCACCACCTAAATTGAAAAAAACAGCATAAATCACGTATATACTATACAAATATAAAGAAACACCTGAACTGATAATTTAAGCAGTACTGCAGGATAATCATATACAACGCAGTCTGCATTCTCTCTCTCTCTCTCTTTCTCTATCGGAGGTACATAGCAAGGAATTAGCTACCAGATTAGTGAGGACAAAATAGGAAGGTTTAAAGAATTCAGAACCTGAATGAACACTGGAAAAACAGACTTTGTACCAATCTGAAATTATGGACATATTAAGGGTGATCATCCACTCCGATATCTTAAGTTGAAGCCAAAGTCTAATGTATTATGTATAGAATTTATAGACATGATAGAAAAGTTTATGGACCTAAGCTAGCCTCCTAATCCTTTAACTTCAAATAAAAAGGACAAATTGAACTGCAGACATAAAACAAAATAAACAGGGTTATCAGTTGATGTTCCTTGATGTACCAGGGAACTTTCCCAACATAAATATTTAGCATACTGTATCAGTTATCTCTAATATAATATCTCTATTGATCACGCACACAGCATTGGGAACAAAAGAGGACGCCAATTAGTCCACCATGCTAATTGGGTCTACTAGGTCTTTTAAACATGCTTCATGATATAAGCTATCTATAATAAGAAATTGCAAGTGCTCACTCACAACAGGTAAAAGAGGCAGTGCTCATTAACACAATGAACAAGACAACCAAGTGAAAAGTAATACATCTACTAAACAAAAAAATCTCAATGTACCTTAGCAGCAACGCCAAATTTAGCACAATCAATCGCAATGCGAGTTGCTCGACCAATGCAGTCCTTTGTCCTTGTTAGGGATCCAAGAATGACTTCAAAGAGTGTCAGAGCAGCATTGGCTTCTACCCTACTGCTTGATTTTTCAGCTAGTTTCCGTTTCTTATGGGGTAAATCGACATCAGGATTACAACAGCCAATATTTGCAAGACAATTACTATTATCTAATGTAGACATGTTGCAAATTGAAGAATTAGGTGGAGGTGCGCGTGCAGTTGAGTCTAACCCACCAGTTGGAGATGAAAATAACTGGATACCTGAGACAGTCTTAGGGATCAAATGATCTTCTGAAAGAGAAGTAGATTGAGACAGAAGTGTATCTTACACAACAATCATAGCAGCCTCCTCAGTAGATGGAGATGGGATAGCTTTTGAATCCTTCAATGTCGGTTTTTCTTTCACTGTACACTTAAAGACACAATGCACTAAAGGCCTAAAGCTATGATACTCTTGAAACAAATGAAGGAAAAGATACCACAACAAGAATAAGACCCAAAAAAGTCAATATAAATAAGATACACGAAATCAGTTATAAAGTCTATTATCCAAAACAAAACAGTGGAATTTATGCAAGAATTGCTTACATTCTGTTGTCTTGGTTGTTTTCATCTATTGCAAGCTTCAACAAATTACCATTTTCACAATTACTATGCAAACCATATGGCAACAAGTTGGTATTATATGTAGTAGAGCCAATGATACTCTCCACATTGCCTGAAACAAGATCTGAACTCTTCCTATAGAGTTCTGAAGGTTCATCTTCTGTACATGGTTTTTTAAGCTCAGAATTCTTCATTTTGCAGTCATCAATAGAAGGCAACATGAGACCCTCTAAACCTTCGTTGGATCCAAGACTATCCTGTTCTCTGCCCAGGATAGGTGACAAAGGTTTTGCACTTTGAGCTGGCACCACATTTTCAGTAGTGCAAGTACCTAAATATGACATGTTAGGGCTTCTACAATCAGCACAGTCAACAGCCTCCACAAGTACATCACTACAGAAGGCACGTTTGGGGTTGTTATTACTTCTCATAGGCGTATTGCAAGCCACCATTTCGACAAAAGATGTTTTACCTTCCTCTACTACTGGCATGATTAAATGGGTAGAGCACCCAGAGGTGCAATTCTGAGAAGCATTCTTGCTGGCAGAGTCTACCTTGTGCAATCTAAACTCACTCTTTGCATTGTTTCCGAAGGATGTGCTCAAGCTGTCATTCACAGAAGAATAGCAAGATGCATTCATAACTGCTTTCATAGATGATGGTGCTTTGGAAGTTGTTTGACCATCTTCAGCAACATTAGCTGACATTGCTTCAAGGGCACGATGAAGGCGTTTAGATGTAGGTAAAGCAGTTTCACCATCTACTGAACAGCAAAACTGTTTCTTGACATCCCAAAGTGGTTGCTTAGTTACAGGGCATTTGTTTAACCTTGATGAATTATCTAAATCTACCATCACCGATGGGTTTCTATCAACACATGGCTATCTTCTTCATATTTGATAAATTCAGACACCTGCCTCACCCAGCTTTCAGAAACTTCTGAGGATTTCTCCTCCGGCTGTACTGAAGAATCTGGTTCCCCTCCAGATGGTCAACCCATTCGAACCCTGGCTCTTTTGACTAATGGCAGGTGCTTATCACCATCTTCCTTGGAGTAGTTTCTATTCAAATTTTTAAGATAGCCTCGTGAAATTTCTCCAAAATTATGCATCTCAATCTTAGATTTCGCCTCCTTTTCAAGTCTACCAATGAGTTCCGTAGTACCATTGTAGGAGCATTTTCTGCTCGGCTTTTTTTTTTCCTTCACAATAATAGCAATCAATTTGAAGTAAAGCCTTTGACTCAACTCAGCATCCTCCTCAGAACATTCAACAACAGACTCAGGATGCACCAGTCCATAACCAGACTCTACGGTGCTTCCCTCATTGAAACTTGTATCAGAGTCAACTGTGACAATTTCTGAACCATTTTCCTCCAGGCTACCATTTAAAGCAAAATCAGGTGACACCAAATCATTAGCTTCAGATACATCTGGCGATTTCCTGATCCGTTTGCTCCCGCTGGAGGCATCACGCAGTCCATATGTAGCTACATTCCCAACTCTTTTTTTGCTGTTGCTTGACGGCGTGATATAGTTATGAAACTTATGCGAATTCGCCCTGGATGAACTTCTCGACCTTCAAGCAGATGACACCCTTTTATGTGCAACAAAGTTTTGTGCTTGTGCAACTCCATGTTTTTTAATTGAAGTAGTTAGCTGAAGTGTTTCTGAAACCACCATATTCCCAGTAGGATCCTCAGATGGTCTCTCCATATCATCCAAAGCATCATTTTGTGTTGTAAGTGTAGTCTCTTCAACCGGAAAGTTCACATCATATTTAACTTTAGTAAAATCCGTACTTTCTGGACATGCTTTGTTTTTTGCTTTAAGAGTTTCATCCATCACTTCAGAATCAGCCAAAGATTCCACAAAATTACCAGCATTTGTCACAGTGATTTTATCACTAGAGTGAACAATAGTAACTTGGTTCTGGTTTTTCAACTTCTCAAAACTCTCAATGATCTCACATACTGCACAAACAAAATCAGCACCTTTACCATGACATTTGACTAAAAGAGATTCCCCTTTAACTTCCATAAAAGCTTCAACATCAACAGGATTACAGAATGCACTGTATGAAAAGTATACAGTACATTGATTAATTTAAGAAACTAAAGTACGAACCAGTAGCATAAAGGCAATCCATGCACAGCCAATAACACCCGCAAAAGCTATGTTGAAGGACTTAGCACGCAGAAGATTAAAAAAAATCCTCTACAACTTAAAAAGATGTATGAATATTTACGCCACTTAAATTTTGTGGTTTCATTTTGTTTATATATATATATATATATAACTTAAATTTATGGTTGCCTTTTATCCCAAACTAGTTGGGCTAGGTTGAAAATGAATCCCATGCATCAAAAAATTGAAAATAGCGATCAAAAAAATTATTATGGTTTCTTATGTTACTAGCTTGAGTGAAATGAGATTATTTACAAACATAAATATGCATATATAGGTTATTTGTTTTAAATATACAATGTTATCGAAAATTAAAACCAACATATATGTGTCCTACTTTTCATAACAGTGTGTAAGCCTTGTCTGCTGTGTCACTAAAATAAGATTATATGTAGTATTAAACATATACATATAAAAGAAACATGTTTTGTACATGTCCCCAACGAGCAAATGTCCCAACTTTTTTCAGAATTGTGCTGTTGTTCCCGTATAATGTTGGCAACAGTTAAGTAAAATCCCTGCAATCTCGCATGGATGGATATTTCTCTACAAAAGATCTGTAAGTTATAAATTGGACAAGTTCTCATAACATTTAAAAGAGCCAGAATACAGGCATTAGTGCCTGATTACTGAAAAATGCAGAACCTTTCAAATTCCGTACTTAACTAACAGTAAGAACCAACGAAAAATCTTCCTTGCACAGATATTTAGTAGATCTTGGCAGACCAAACCCAGTGCCTGACAAAATTCCCTACAGGGAAAAAATGTTGCATACAATCTCAATGGGCCATCTATTTGCAGTTGGCATTTGTAGCACACAACTTCTCAAGCAACTCTAGTTCCACAGAATCCAGGCTTAGTTGAACACTATGACATCCAGGGAAAGATAATTAAAAATATCAATGGTGACCCCCCCTACGAATAAAGTGGTCCACAGTCTACAGATGATGTATATACCAATTGAGTTTTATTTAATCTAATATCAACAAAACTATTTCTTTTCTTTCTTTGTAATCTTAACAAATAGAGGCTGAAAAATGTGTGATTGGTTCTAAACTTCCAAAATGTAGGCAGCACTAAACCCTCTAGCTTCAGCCTAAATGATATTAATACTCACTCCACTCCAAAAATAGTGAAAGGGTATTTCATTTTGGGATGTCCCGTGATAAGTGATATTATTCCATTTATCCATTTGACTATAACACCTTTTTGAAAGAAAAAACATTATTAATACAAAAGAGAAGATACAACAACACAAGAAAGGGGACAAGAAATCCAACCTCGCCGGATTCATGAAAAACAAGACTAAAATAGCACTTAAAAAAGTGCAGTCCTACAAATATACCTGATTAGTCACGGATGTGGTATCCCCCTATAGCACCCATAGCATAAGTCCTAAAGGGTGCATGAAAAATAACTCAATCCTTCGACAAATTAAAAGATAAGACAAAACTAAGAATAAAGCATAGTTTCATAGACTTTTCATCTCTCTTTCTTCCAAACCCTTGAAAGCTGATACTACTCAAGCAGTGTACAGCGCCTAGGGGTCTATGAGGGGTCTGGGGCGGGATTTTTTATTGTAAGTCAATTTTAATATTTTATCTTATATTTATCTAAACAAAACAATAATATAAAACAAAACAATCTATAATAAAGATAATAAAGACATTTGCTTAAAGTTCAAACACATCTATATGGTTAATGTCAAAGTTCAAACACAAACATGCAATTGTTCAAAGTTCAAACATATTTTTAACGTATTAGTTTTATTCATAAACAAGATTGCAATTAAATAATAAAATTTAAAATTTCAAGAATTTAATTCAATATTAAAACTTAAGAAAGTAAACATAAATTTAAGAATTATATTGAATTAAATTAAATATTACAAATGTATCATCATTTATATAATTTGAAATTAGTACAAGTTTAAAAAATTACAACTATAATAAAATTATCCATTTTGACTTGATATTGATCACTTCTTGTTGTGATTTGATATGCTACAACTTGTATTATGAATATGGTAAATCATTAGAAAAATAAATATATTAAGATTTGGTTTGGGTAGTTATTAAAATAAATAAAAACCTCTCTGCCTAGACCCCGCCTAATTTATTGGAGGAATTTTTTTGCCGCCTTGGGTCTAGGCAAGGTGCCAGGGGGGCCTAGCGCCTAGACGAGGCCTAAGCGGACTTAGGCGAGGCCTAGGCGGACCTAAGCCAGGATTTTTAGAACATTGCTTAAAACTACGAGCCAATTGATGGGGATAAAAAGTCCAAGGAAACGAAGAATTTCATTAAAACTATGTTCCAATTGATGGGGATCAAAAGTTCAAAAAAATGAAGATTTTTTGTAATTTTTGGGACTTTTGTTGTGTTCAGTTGAGTAGAAATTGTTGTATATTGTACATGGGGATTTGTGGCTGTTAAGTATAGTTTAAGTATATATGTTATGTTATCTTGTTATCTTGTTTAAGTTGTTAGTTGATGAGATGACGATATGCTGGATACGTGGGAAGTTATTTATGTTCAATTGGTCTGTGTATGTAAATCCAAATTTATTTATTATTTGAAACAAATTATTTATTATTGATAAATATAAGTTTGGGATTATAATCTTTTGTTGGTGGACGTGAATAATAACTGCGAGGTTACCTCACCATAAGTGGTAGCTGATTTCCCTGCTGGAATAGGTAATACATCACCAGTCAACACCTTGAGCTTAATTTGGGACGGAGGGAGGAGTATAGATGAATAAATGTGTTAAACTTCACTACAATACACTATGTAAAGTATGGCAGTCATGAAACTTAAAATAACCATTCATCCCCTATAGGTAGCTTTGTTCTACAGTTAGAAGAATAAAAGGGAGCCCATAAGTGAATTTGGAAGCTAGAAGTAGTAGGTTCATATAAAAGCTATTATAAGAGTAATTATAGACAAAGAACAGCTCTCCACTCCATTCTCAAGGGAAACACCTCAATATGGGAAGTTTAAACTATAAAGGGATCAAAAGGGAACAGAGATAGAGAGAGAGAGAGATGTCACAACTGACTCAAAAACTTAATACCTACTTTGACTGTAGTGATGTAATCTCTTTGTTTAAAATTTTGATGTCACAACTGACTCAAAAACTTAATACCTACTTTGCCTGTAGTGATGTATTCTCTTTGTATAAAATTTTGATGTCACAACTGACTCAAAAACTTAATACCTACTTTGACTGTAGTGATGTAATCTCTTTGTATAGAAGGCGTGAAGTAGTTATTTCCACATAATTAACCATTTAAACAATATTAAATTACTTGGTAGACAATGATATATTATTTCCTGTGAGGGGGCTTAAATATGCCACCAAAAAACAATCAATAAATACTTAGTAAACTAATGCATGAATGACTAAATAAATATTCCTTGATCAATGGCATAGAATACTCGCATTTATTTGGCTCGCTCACCTGTCAGCAGGAATCAAGTAGCAGTAAGCACTAGCTTTCCGGTTTAAGTTCTTATGAGATCAAAAATAAAACCTAAAGTGATTGACACATACCATTTAGTCCACTTGGGTTGCACTTCTTTTATGTTCTTTCTTTTTTTCTTTTCTTTTAATCTTTTCCTAATTTTCCACATAGAAGAATTACTTGTACAATGTACTCCTCTTATGGACTTTATCTCTCTGCACAGATAAATTGCTATTTTTATCTTTAATAAGAATGGTTTTAGTCCATAAAACACATCCTCAACATATACTCATACAAAAAGGCATATCTATATACATACAAATCTAAAATTGATGATCATACATTCTTAAATTAACTCATAAAAATAACGTTGATAACCACATGAATGCCAACAAATCGTAAAGCTTTAATCTTTATGACTAATCCATGAACAATTGTTACTGAAACACCTAAACTACTTGGAGCCATATCTTAAGCTAAAAATTACAGTCTGCAACTTATAAATAAAATACTTGAATACATACCGTAGCAGGCCAGGCCGGGAATCCTTTAACCTTGGCGAGAACAAGATCACCGACCTTCCACTGCCGGCGAGCGGCGGCAGCAGCAGCAGCAGCTGCTTTGCTGGCACCTTTTCTTCGACTCGGCGCCGCCATATGGGAAAGAAATAAGCAGAAATTTCAATCAAATGAAAGTCATGCGTTTATATAAAAATCCAATTGAGCACAAATTCTCGACGGTTTTTGATGAAATCGCCCACTTCTCTGAAGAGAAAGCAAGCAGTATCAACTTCTTTAGTGTTTGCTGGGCCGATGCGGAGAATGAGTTTACAGGCATTCAAATACCAATAAGTATGAAATAAAACAATATTGCAATCACTAATTTACTTAAAATCCTAATTTATACTCCCTCGGTTCTTAAAAATTATAATTTTAGGACACATTAGTTATTTTTTTCCTATTTTATCCATAGTTTTTTCTTATTTAAAATTTTAATAGCTTCTCAATTATTCTTATTTAATTTAATATTATAATAAAAATAATAATTAATTAAATAAAAAATAATTGGTTGAATTAAATAAGATATATTGAGAAAGAAATAATTGGGTGAAATAATTAATAAGAATAATATAGTATTTTTGTTAAATATTAATTATATTTCTTAATCTGTGTGTATTAAATTTAAACAGATACTACCTCCATCCCATAATAACTGTCGTTTTAGAAGGAAATTTTTTTCCCAATTTATTTGTCGTTTATAACTTTTTAGAAGAATAAATTATTTAATTTCCTATATCACCCCTACCTTCTCTCATTGTCCCAATAAATTTTTCTCTTATATTAATACTAGTTTTTAACTTCCCATAAGGGGTAGTGATGAAATTTCACATCAATTTTAATTAATAAATGATAGCACTAAATGACTTTCTTAATCTATGTGCATCAAGTTAAAATGATAATTATTATGGGACGGTGGGAGTAATATTTTAAGAACAGAAGGAGTAGCAAATTATTATGCCGTTTGAAGGTTTAAGGAGAGTATTGATACGAACTCCGGTCCAAAAACCCTGTTTGTTTTTTTCTGCTGGAGAGAGAGAAACATGAGTGAGTTCTGCGGGAGAACTGAGAAACATTCACTACATACGGAAGGAATTGGTTTTGGCCTGCAGATACTAATGTGCACCGAGGGTGAGTAGGTTACCGTGAAAATAATTATGATCTGGGCCTTAGAGCTAATAATCATAAAGCAGCTCGTGAGAATGGGCTGTGATAGTAGTAGGGTTGGGTAACCTCACAAGTGGCTCATTAGTGGATATAAATATAATACAAATAAATGTATTTTTGTCAGAATTATTAATATTTTATCCTCAAATGGAAATGTTAGTTAAGGAACATACAGAATTTGAATGAAACTCAAAATCCCAATTATTAGAATAAAACAAATGTATCTATCTCAATATTTAATAATCATGCGATCTTTAACGCGTTTCGTTTCTTTTGAATTTTGTTGAAATCCAATAAAATATAAATTGTTCTTATTATTTAGAGAAACACTGAGTCACCTTAAATTATAAATATAATTGATGATCATATGTGAATTATTGATGAAACTTCTTTTAGCTTAAATCTAAAAATCATTGCATTTATCAGTAATATTTTATTACAGCTAACGATGAAATATAAAAGAAATTATTTTCTCCATATATACTTGTAATGAATATAATTATACATACCTTTGCAATATGCATATGTGAGTATCATTTTAGATTATGATTGCATTAGAATAAGTTTACTCTTTTTGAATGAGGGTGTTCAAATCCTAATTAGGATATTTATTTTATTTGTGATGCTCTTAAATCTAAAACAAATAATGTGCGGTAGAAATACACAATATTTTATATTTTGATTTCTTTTATTTATTATTTTAGCAAAGTTTAAGGGCATCAAAACTATAAAAAAGAATACCTGTAATTGTAAAGTGAAATACAAATATTATTCAAATTATTTTTTAAATAGGAATATTAGAAAGTTGATGGTGTGTGAGAAATGTTTGGTTACGGTTGGGCCAATCTTGAAAACATTGTGGCACAATCGGCCCATTCTCTTATCCAGTCAACTATAAAGTAGTACTAACCATTTGGCGCATAAAACGCTTCTGATATACTAAATTATTTTTTAAAAATGTATTATCAGAATAAAATAAAATAAAAAAACAAAGAATTGTATTAATGAACTAATTATTATTTTTTACGAAGGGTCTCATATTATTCCGGATAAAAAATAAAATATGAAAGAATAGGCGGATAAAGTAATGTTGCCAGAAAACTACAAAACACAAGATGGTTATATTATATATATCTTGTGAGCAATAAAATGACAAGGATCTGTTATAAAAGGATATGTGCAACAATTTGATCTTTTATAATATTCCATTTTTTTTGTCCAGGTTAGTTTAATACTCTCTTGTGAAATGTTATTTTTGTAAATTAAAATAAGTATCCCCATCAAAATAAAATTGGAATACGTGTATTTAATTTATATTTTACTAGCAATTTAATATGTTGATTTTTTATTTTTTTTTGAGAATTAGGTGAATAACTATAGGTCATAATAGTAATTTGAAAAAACAATTTCGCAATACACAAGGAGGACGAGACTCTTTTATTTAGAACTGATAGGGTATTATTATAATATTAATGGATGATTAAAAAGTTATATATTTACTTATTTAGGAAAAAGTGAGGGGTAAATTGGGAAAACGTTAAGATTCAAAAAGGGTGCCCAGAAATATAACGAATACAAACTGGCAAGGCGTGAATCGTCGCGCGTCGAAGGACGGGATTCCGAGCTTGTTGCCGCCCTTCCTCACCGACCTTCACGAACTTCGATGTTCCCATCGTCCCAGCTAACTAAAAGAAAACCTAATAATCTCCATTTCTCTTTTCAGTACCAGCTCTTATCCACATTATTCCCATTTTTTCTTTAGCTCCATTCAAATCCGAAAGTCGATTATTTCGAGGTATTCTCTTGCTTTTGTTTTTATACAAACAGTTCGATTGGTTACCGAGTAAAAGGTAAGAGAGAGAAAATAATGATTTGATGAACCAACTGTTAATTCACTTCATGCAAGATTTTTGATACTTTTAGGAAAAATTGGAGTAATTTGAGAGTTGATTCAATATGACTCTTCTTTATTTCCTTCTACACATGTCATGTTGAAGATAAGAATAAACATGGAAATCGAATTTTTAATGCTAGTGATTTTGGCATTTTTTTTTTAATTTCCTTCGTTTATTTCATCTTATTCAGGCATTAGAAAATAACATACAGTTGTTCAAGAAATGTATGATCCTTCATAATCTGAATTTTAGTTCAATTTTGGCCTTGAAGGTTATTCCATCTTATTAGAATTAGTCAAGCTTGCTTTGAAGAGTTTTGGAATCACTTACTTAGATTCTAAGATCTTACCCACTGTAATAATCTTTTTTAATTATATATTTTTATCAGTTAATCACTGTATAGCATTTTTAGTTATAATTGTGTGGTGATATAAAACAATGTAATGGTGTTGTTGGTATGAATTGTGGTGCTGGATAAAAGCCACTCATTATATTGTTTCGGGAATTAGTTAGGGAAAATAATAGTTTTTGGAATTTCATAATAATTGATTGTCTACAAATATGAAACAGACTGGTAATTTGGTTCAACACAAGTTAAGGAAGCAAGATACTGGAACATTTTGGTGGTCAATTTACAGGTCAAAACCTAACCTTTTGAGAAGCATTGTAAGCAGGACAAAACACTATATTAATTTTATTACTAAATAGAATTCACAGTGCCAATCCCTGGATGTTCCAACTGACAAATGAACCATATGAGAGATTCCAAGATATCCATAACAAGAGAATATTAAGATATATCTGAGTTCTCTTCAAGAATGAAACAAGGCGATAAGTCCAAAATTACAGTCCATTGTGGCATGTCTCACCTGTTTCCTCTTGATTGTAGGTAATTCTAAATCTTCAAGGAAGAATATGGCTGGCCTTGACGATATAGGTGTTGCAGCTGGAATTAATGGTCTATCTGCACTTGTATTTCTTGTGGCATTTGCGATCTTAAGACTTCAACCAATGAACGATAGAGTTTACTTTCCAAAATGGTATTTGAAAGGTATAAGAGCCAACCCAGTTAGTTCTGGAACATCTGTAAAGAAATTCGTCAACTTGGATCCCAAAACGTACTTGAAGTTCTGGAGCTGGATGTATGCTGCATTGCGAATGCCAGAACCTGAGCTTATAGATCATGCGGGGCTTGATTCTGCTGTATATATTCGGATTTACCTTCTTGGGTGAGTTTAAATGTTTTGATTTCTGTTTATAGTCATTTTCCGGACCACAATGAATTACTTTTCAATTACTCTCGTAAGTAAAAATATACTTTTTAATGGTTTTGGGACAACCAAACAGAGAAGGTAACATGGATGAACAAACTGGTTAAACATCATTACTTACTTTTGCGATTTTATAGGGACAATCTAATTCTGAAACTTTTCTGCAGATTAAAGATATTTGTTCCCATAACTGCACTTGCTTTTGCGGTATTGGTGCCTGTGAATTGGACTAACAACACGTTGGAGAAACTTAAAGATATAACATTCAGTGACATTGACAAGCTTTCAATATCCAACGTTCCAGATGGATCCTCAAGGTGAGATTGATGAATCATCCTTTTTTAACTTTTTTGCCTTTTATTATAAGTGATAACAGTATTATCAGTAGTATAAGGATGTAATGATTTCCATTTGTTATGTTGAAGGATCTGCTTTTACATGCAGAATGTTCATATCTGGTCCCAATAATGTTAAATTCATAATAAGCAGTACTGATATGTCTTGAAACATGAGTCATAAAAACTTGGAACATAGTGCAACAATTTTATGACCTCTATCAGATACTTGTCCAGGTTGAAATCATTATGTTTACTGTTTTAAACTGTGGAAATGTTCTTATGGTAGATAGCGATATTATTTTTTTCTTCATGCACATAGGATCCTAGCAGAGCTGTGTGTCATTTAGACTTCATATTACTCTTGGATCCTGCGTCATCTATACAATTTTAATTGACAATAGTATTGGTTAATCTGTCATACTTATAAGAAACTATCATTTGTATACAGGTTTTGGGTTCATATAGGAATGGCATATGTCTTTTCATTTTGGACATGGTATGCACTCTACAAGGAATACAAGATTGTAACCAACATGAGGTTGCATTTTCTAGCTTCTGAAAATCGTCGTCCAGATCAATATACAGTGAGTGTATCAATTTTCTTATTGGATAAAATGTACATGAGGTTCATACATTATCATTTGAAAATCACACAGCACGATCTAGAAGAAATTTTGGGACCGTGAGTATGTGACTCTCCAAAAGAGCTGAAAGAAGAAAGTAGACCTTATAGAAAAACCTAGAAGAAGCTGAAAAAAGATGGAGAGGGAAAAAAACTAAAGTTTATTTGCAAAACTAGATATTGATGAAACTGTAATCCTATTTCTTCTTTGGTGAAGGGAAGGACTTAAGCCCTCCCCATTGATCGAGGAGCTAAAGATTATACATAGTCTTGGTAGAAACTTATTATTGTTTTAGATTTATAATTAATTTCAATTCCTCTTGCAGGTTCTTGTTAAAAATGTCCCTCCTGATCCTGATGAATCAATTAGTGAGCATGTTGAGCACTTCTTTAGTGTAAATCATCCTGATACTTACCTTTCTCACCAGGTCTGCTGTCAGTATATCTGTTATATGACCGAAGTTCAATATTCTTACCAGTGGATTAATAGTTGGAGTACTATTTTTCTGTAATTCTTTAAGAAGCACGGACTTGCTTGTGAAATATATAATGGGAATTGATATTTCCACAAACAAAAGTGATAGTTCCACAAGGTCCCTCTCAGATGAATGTCCCACACTTATGTGAGGGAGGCGGGAGGCCCTGTGAAAATATCAATTTTTACTTGTGAAAATAACAATTCCCTATATATATAAATAGATGTAAGTTCATATTTTTGATATAGCTTTTCTGAACTCGAAGGTAGTGTACAACGCAAATAAACTTGCAAAATTGGTGGAAAAGAAGAAGAGTTTGCATAATAGGCTTACCTATTACCAGAACAAATATGAGAGAAACCCTGCAAAAAAGCCAACTACTAAGGTACTTATATCCACATGATAGTTGTCAAACTCTTGATAGTAACTATTTAGCATTTCCTTTCAGTCTTATATCTTAATGGCTCATGATTGGCCTTCGATAACTGTTGATAACAATTTAGGTAATATTTGCTATGTATAGACAGGTTTTTGCGGTCTTTGGGGAACGACTGTCGATGCGATAGACTACTATACAGCTGAAATTGAAAAACTGAGCAAAGAAGTAAGTTTTCATAAGAAGACTAATCATTTTTACCGACTACTGCTTCAGCATTTGATACCGTATCGCCACAAAGAGCTTGTGGAATTAATAACAATTGACTTGTTGTAAGGGACGTCATCCTGTGCGTGTATGCGCACACACTCACACGTGTATGTATTTATGTGACTCATTGAAATTTGACCTTTTATAGGATTACAATGATTGATAGTAGTATGTTGGTTTTAGAAGAAAAAATAGGCTATATTTTGTGAAACATACGGAACTTTCATCTTTTCTTCACTTGCTAAGTCCATTTCACGAATTTCTAGACCTTTAGTATTATCTACCACTACAATTGGAAAGGGTTAATAGATTAACCTAGGGTCTTGTTTAAATGAGGGTCACGACAAATCTCTGAGTCATGGAAATGAAGGATGAATTATATAGCAGCTATAGCAATCTTACATTTAAGCTATTAATGTAATGTTCTTCATGTCCAAGAGGGAAAAAAATTACATATAGAATCCATTAATTACAAAATTGTATAAATCTTTTTCAAGTTTAAAAACTTAGAATATAAGGAATACTCAGAACACTCACTTGTAAACTAAAAGAAAATAATACAATTTCAAAGAAATATGTGAAAAAAGAATATAAGGAGAAGAGGGATCTACCGAATTTAAGGGACTCACTTTGTCTTGAATCTTGATCTGACCATTTGTCTACGTGTTTATCTCCTTCTCTCTCAGCACTTTAGTCTATGATCTATGGATTATTTTATCACTTCTCCCCACAACTTGGCTATCATCATATAGGATAAAACTTACTGGGAAGCATTTCCTTCAAAGGCTGTTTATTTTATTATTTTCTCCAATTTTCCTTTCCGGTTGGCAATTGAAGGAATACTCTTACATCTCTCTCTCTCTCTCTCTCTCTCACACACACACACACACACATTTCATCATCATGGGATATGGTCTTGGTTAAATTTCGAGGCACTAGTTACACCTATGTTAACCACGTCATTTCCAGCCATCAACAAATGAGTTTGTCCTCCTTATTGTGATTCATCGTCTTAAAACTATTGATTATCTTGACTTCAATTGAGTAATGTGGTTGCACCATTTAGCAAGTGTTACTAAGCAGTTTTCCTTTTGAACAACCCTACCGATTTTGATATGGTGTCCTTTGCTCGACTCTGATTGATAATTTTTGTTCGTAGGAAGCTGCAGAAAGAGAAAAGGTTATAAGAGATCCTAATGCTATAATTCCTGCCGCGTTTGTTTCATTCAAGTCACGATGGGGAGCAGCTGTTTGTGCTCAAACCCAACAATCAAGTAATCCTACCATTTGGTTGACAGAATGGGCTCCTGAGCCACGTGACGTTTATTGGGATAATCTAGCTATACCATATGTTGAACTCACAGTCCGAAGGTTGATCATGGTTGTTGCTCTGTTTTTTCTTATATTTTTCTTTATGATACCTATAGCAATCGTTCAATCCATGGCCAACATTGAGAGCATTGAGAAGGTTTTTCCTTTCTTGAAGCCAGTAATAGAAGCGTAAGTTATTCTTTTTTCTCTAAACAATTTAGACATTAGAGTTTTGGTATGACTCTCTATTTTCTTTCTTGTATGATATAGTTGAAGAACTTTTAAATGCTGAAATATTGTGTTTATGACATATGTTCAAAGCCTTTTAATTTCATGATAACATTGTGCCATTTTAACTACCTCGCGTTCTTAGATATAAATACATTGATTTACTAATTAAACAAGCAAAACATAAATATGGTGCCTTCTTGCTTGATATTGAAATGTGCTATTATCGAATGCTGATTCCCGGCATCACTACTGAAGAAATGATGAATGCATGAACTTTTTACCAAACTACTCTGCATATTGACTAGAGTTATTAGAGATCATCTTAAGAGTATACGTATAATATCCTCTCCTGCCCAAAAACACAGAACCCTATCCGCTCTGCAATTTGCGAACCGGGAACTACAGTTCCGCATTCCGAATCGTGGTACGGGAACATAGATACCTTTTGTATTTAACCAACTGGTAGAGTTTCCCATGCCTGATTTCGTTTTGCGTACCGAATCGATCCTCGTTCCTGGTAACCATGAAAGACTAATTGGGTTTGATGTTTAACTTTTGTTTTGGCTATTATGAAAATTAAATCATGCATATTGTCACATATTTGGATTGGCTCTTCTCTGTATGATTTATTACAAATCTTACGTATAATTGTATATATGTTGCATACAAATGAAAAAATTTAGCTTATCTTCTTTTCTGTCAAATATTTTTAACTTTCTTGGCTGAATTTTGTAATGATCAGTAACTAAACTTCTTAATATTGAAATTTTCTGTTACAGAGGAACTATTAGCTCTATTATTCAAGGCTTTCTTCCTGGAATTGTATTAAAGATATTCCTTATTCTTCTTCCAACAATTCTGATGATTATGTCCAAAATAGAAGGCTTTACATCGCTTTCATCTTTGGAGAGAACATCTGCTGCCAAGTATCATATGTTTTTACTTGTTAATGTGTTTCTTGGAAGCATTATTACAGGAACTGCATTACAGCAACTCCATGAGTTTTTGCATCAGTCTCCAGCAGAGTATGTTCCTTTGCCTAGGAACTAGCTTGTCTAATTTGAATTATAATTTAGTTTTATTAGCCACAAACTAAAAATTTATATTGAAACTCAATTGAGAACATAGATTATAGTGTTTATGGTGGACCTCCTTAAAATCTACATATTCCTTCAGTGGAAATGGAGTAATTTGTTTCCTTAATTCACAAACTCATGTTGAAGGTTTTTATATTATTATATATAGTTTTCACTTCTTGGGAGCTAAATTCATACACTTTTTATTCCTCCCTCCTGCTCCCCCACCTCCTTTATGCCTAGGACACTAGAATATCAAACCATGAACTGTGCTCCTCCCCAGTGTACTCATTCGGTTCCGACAAAACACAAGAGAAAAATAGAAGAATATATGGGTCATAATAACAATTGTTTTTTTGTTAAGATTTTCATGATAATGAGGGAGATATTTTAATGATTTTTGGTAATATAAAAGTTATTGCAGCTTTAGTGCCAGGTGCAAAGTGTCACTACCATGGGCTAAATTACATTGGTTTGAGTCGGTTGTTAAAAATTGGAAAATTATAATATTGTGTGCTCCTGATTGCATACAGACCCTGTATTATTTTGTAATGTTCCTTCTTTCATGCATTTTTTGAGACTAATCATTACCAGATGTGATGTAAAGGCTGTCTATATCTCCAACTCCTTTGTTATGGTTTGAAATTTAATAATTTATAACTGAGTGCTCAATTCACCAAGTTGTACTCTTCTTGCAGGATTCCCAAAACTGTTGGTGTATCTATCCCAATGAAAGCCACATTCTTTATTTCTTATATAATGGTTGATGGTTGGGCTGGAATTGCTGCAGAGATCCTTAGATTGGTTCCATTAGTAATGTTCCACTTAAAGAATACGTTCTTGGTAAAGACAGAAAGGGACAGGGAGCAAGCAATGGATCCTGGTTCGTTGACTTTTGCTATAACAGAACCTCGCATACAGTTATATTTTTTGCTGGGACTTGTGTACTCACCTGTCTCTCCTATACTGCTTCCCTTCATCATCGTCTTCTTTGCCTTTGCCTATTTGGTTTTTCGCCATCAGGTATATTTACTTTGATGACTACCATAATTTAACATTTCTACAAGACTGCATATTTGCCTTAATAGAAAAAGGAGATGGATTTATACTGAATGAAGAAAATGAAAGGAAGTACAAATGAATATATGCAGATTAAAAACAGAGAGTAAATCATACAGCATAAACTCTTCAACGTGTACCTGCCCATATCAAACTGTACACTATATATGGCTAGATATGGTAATGTAGAAGTGTCTAGGAAATTGCTTTCCACTAATTTTTCTTCAAAATTGAATTAATGGGTAGATCGCTTTGACAGTTTGATTTACTTCATCTGATAGAACACAGAGACATCCCCCCTGAACAAAACTTTGTATGACGAAAGAGAGATAAATAGTTCTTTCTTGCATCTACAACATATTCGGTGATTGAATCAATTCTTAATGTTTATGTATTTGTATTATATATTTTGAACCACACATCTAAGTTTACCTTGTTTAGAACATGAGTGCACTGATTTCAATGTAGTCTATCCTGGAATTAGAAGTGCAGGTTCTAGCTGAAGCATTATGGATTGGCAGTATAGCTTTAACTTAAAAGTGTAAAAGAAGGAAGCACAAGGATTTTTTTGTAAAAATGCTTTAGCACTTTCCTATAGCTCTTACCGTAAAACAGAATGAAAAAGAGGAAGATTAAATTTTTTTATGGACCTAGTGAATCAGGAGATCTTTATAATTAAGGGTTTCACATGTTATACCACCCTGGTAACTGACATCATAATTTTTAGGCTTCTAGCGGTTTTTTCCCGAAGAATAGTTGGTGATCAAGTGATTTTAGATGAGTAAGCATTTTTTAGATGTTTAGTTCTTTGCTTTACATTATTACGCATTAAGCACTTCAACGATGACCATCACTTAATTTCTTACATGATTTTAGCATAGCATTTGGTGATAACTTACTTGTTTAAGCTAATATCTTACTTATATATTTATAATTTAAATGCCTCTTGTTGCAAGATTATCAATGTATATGATCAGAAGTACGAGAGTGGGGCCACATTTTGGCCAGATGTGCATCGGCGTATAATTATTGCTTTGATAATATCACAACTTCTACTGATGGGATTATTGAGCACAAAGCAGGCAGCCAAATCAACGCCTATTCTGATTTTACTCCCTTTTTTAACAATCTGGTTCCATCTTTTTTGCAAGGGACGCTTTGAATCAGCATTCTTAAAATTCCCATTACAGGTTAGTTCAGGGTACTTGTGAGGATGGATGGTATCATATCATAAAAATAGATGAAAAAACATGATAATTACTTGCCACTCGATTAATGTTATGATAATGATGGTAAGTACGTACATCTCTGCTAACTGTCATCACTCCATTGCCATTGTTCACAAGAGAAAACCATGCACTTGGAGAATATGTAATGACTGACTTCATCATCTTAATCGCAGGATGCAATGGTGAAGGATACATTAGAGAAGGCCACGGAACCAAACCTAAACTTGAAAGCCTATCTTGAGGATGCCTATGTTCACCCAATCTTTAAGGGTGAAGAGTTTGAGAGTTCAGCGGACGACATTGACGACGAAGAGAACAACCCAGTAGTTGTTGCAACCAAGAGGAATTCCCGGATGGGTAGTAAATATGGTTCTAATGAAAGCAGTCCTAGATTTTCTTCTAAATGATCTCTCAAATTACACTATTCATTCTTTATTCACTTTGTATTATCCCCCTGTACTGTACTGGAGTTGTCTAGAAATGCCAATACAACGGGAGCTAAAACTGTAAATTAAGATTCTGAATCTTAAATTAATAACTTAATTAGTACTCCATCCGTCCCTAATTATTTAACGGAGGTGGACACAAGAATTAAGATAATGATCGAAAAGCATTAAATATAGTACTCAATTGTCTATAATATCCTTAAATTTTTTGTTGGACAAGAAGAGTTTTGTTGGGATAAGGAGATACAAATAGTTTAAAGTATTAAAAAATAGGTAGAGTAATGAGGGATAATTTTGAAAAAATTGTTATTAATTTTTTTAGATTTGAACAAATATCAAATAATTAGAAACAATTGAAAATTTTTAAAACATCAAATAATTAGAGACGGAGGGAGTACTAGAATTGAAAACTTTAAGCTAGCTGCTGAAAATTAAGAGCCAATTTGATCTAATATCTGAAAATTTATTTTTATCCTTAAAAACGCAAAACTAAACACATACTATGATAATCTAATAAATATATTATTTGTTAAACACAACTTTCATATTATTTTTAATTTATCTAAGTAAACTTTTTAATCAATAATAATTTAGAAAAACCTGCGATACGAGTAATGATAAATACACTACTCTACCACTGTATACACTTTGCAGCTTAATATGTGATTAGACATGATAATATAGTTGGTTAATTGTCGGGTCAACCCATATTAACGGGAACTAAATGAGTTGGTTAACTATTTTTTTTTATTTGAGTTGGGTAAAGTTTGGAACCATATTTTAAAAAATATATATAATTTCAATGCGGTTAACTATTTTTGACTCATATTTTATTCCAAATTCAAATCAAAAATTCTTTTCACCCATATTTACATATTTAAGAAGCTCAGCCACCCACTCACCTAACCCACCTAACCCACCCAACCCAACCCACACCACACCCACACCCACACCCAAACCCAAACTTAAAAAAAAAATATTATATGATTATGTATACACCCCTTATCCCCACCCCTCCCACCCCACCCCACCCCACCCCACCCACCCACCCCACCCCATCCCATCCACTCCACTCCATCCCATCCCATCCCAACTATCTACCTACCCCACCCACCCCCACCCCCACCCCATACCCACCTACCCCCACCTATCCCACCTACCTACCTACCCCACCCATTCCCACTCCCACTCCACCTACCCACCCACCCACCCAACACTCCCTCCCAAGAAAAAATAATATTAAGCGATTATATATACACCACTCACCCCACCCACCCCCACACCCACCCCCACACCCACTCCCCCACACCCTACCCACCCACTCAACACTGCCACTCACCCCACCCCACCCCCTAACCCCATTCACCCACCCCACCCCAACCCATTTAGCTAACCCACCCACCCACACCCTACCCCCACCCACCCACCCACCACTCCACCCACGCACCCATCCACCTATCCAGCCCACGCCACCTACCTACCTACCCACCTCACTTACCTACTGTGACGCCCCAAAATAGGTATACAACACCCATTCTGAGTCGCCAAAATACATGGTACAGAAACAACTACATCTTTACTGTTACAACATAAGAACTGTGAGTTTAAATACAAATATTGTCATCTAGACAATATCCACACTCAAATAAGTCCTCATCATAATTATTGATACATTATTTCACAAAAATGGTGAGGACTACTAAAATAACTTCTAGAACCATCATTCCATACCCCGACTAGTACTCGCTACATTCTCGCCTCCTGAGAAAAATGGAACAAAAAGGAAAAGGGTGAGCTCAACTAGCCCAATAAAGAACATTATGACTAAGATAATACAGAACAAATTATCAATACAATAGACAACAAGTTTTAAATCAATAACTGCAGCGAAAACAGCAAACCACTAGAAGAGTCAAGTAGAGAATGAGTTCTACTATCTTCTAAGATTTAAAAGTCCATCATCAATATTTTATCCCTGTAACAACAATCAATAACCATCTTTAATCAAATATTCATCTTTGCACTACCGGCCAAAGATATTCATTTGTATCACCAGTCGGTCATGTTCATCTCAATACCTGTTCATCTTTGCACTACGGGCCAAAGATATTCATCAGTTAATCATTCATCTTTGCACTACAGGCCAAAGATATTCAGTAATATCATCATTTAAGACTGAGGATGATGAAAAATATCTTAAAGAAAACGAATCCAGTGAAACAAAATAACAAATATTAAGGATTCGTATTTCGATTTATCCATGTCCAAAAATACCTTATAATTATTCATAGTGAAGTAAAATTCAAGAATGATCAAAATATGGATACAATCAAAGCTAGTACCCAAAATAGATATTTTGGACGAAAAGAAAAAATTTTTATTTTTCGGTGAATAGTAACTCGTGAATAGTAACTCATGAATAGTAAACCCGACGTGAAAAGTTCCAAATTTGATAAAAATTTCCAACCAATATTTCGACATAATGATATTGAATAAATAATATCATTTTTGAATAAAATAACATCCCTTACCTCGTAAAGACAGTACTTCTGGTCGGAATACCGGTATAAGGCTGAAAGAAACTTGTTCTGATGAATAGAAACTCTCAAAGTATCTAAATATTCACAAAATACACTCAATAATCTAGAGAGAGAAAGAGAAAAAACTTGTTTCTGGTGTGATTTTCAATTCCAACTTAAGCACCTATTTATAGGAAAATGCTAGAACGTCAAAGGAGACTAAATAATAAAATATTATTATTACAAAACTCATTTCTACGCATGCCTAAAGACCAATTCAGCCACCAGCCATCCTTGACCCAAATTAGCAGCCCACATGTGTTAGAATAAAAGTGGGGCCCACCCATAATTAATAAATATCATTTTATTTTCCAAAACTTCAATAATTCATAGAAAATAACACTTTTATCAGAAAATTCGAATCTCGCTACTTTTTATAGGAAATTCAATTCTCTACAACTTTGCAGAAGAAAGTTTTTCTAAATTCTAAACAGAAATTGACCGAAATCTATAAACGGGCGATTTTACAGGCTATAATCAATTTTCAGTCAAGAAATGGGGTTCACCGACACACAAAACATGTGTTAATCATTTAATACAACAAAAAAAATACTCTTCCTCCTCATATACTCATATATCCCACATTCATTGTAAAACTATCACCATTATTATATTATTAAATATAATAATAAATTATTTTATCAGAAAAGATAAAATATTATTTTTTAATAATTGTCACTTAAAAAATTTTCTCCATCTATATCCACATAAAATTAATATTTTCCTCATCATATAAATCAATAATTAATTATTCACAAATAATATTACAGAATCACAGTACTGGCAACCAGGCCGTTCCCAGTAAAGAGGGGGCTTTCCAATAAGGATTTCTCCTTACTGGCGCGCAATTAGATGACCAAACCTCTCCTTAGACAGAACTTTCTAGACATTACCAATAATGTTATCTAATAATATTATTCAAATAATATGAATTATTGATCTGATAATGGAAAATACTGTGTAGTGACAATTATTGAAACAACAGTAATATAAAATATCAACGCAGCAATTATTGAATCAATAAAATAAAATACTGAACAGTAATTACTGTAACAATTATTGAATAGTGCCTTCTTACGTAATAATCAATAATTGGTGCAATACAGTGTGCTACTGTGCAACAACGCGTATTACTGTGTTTTAACCACCGGGGTATTCCAACAGTATTAACGGTAACAACTACGCCGTTATTTATAAACAACTTATACTTGTCGTTTTCTTCATCCAATCGCTTTCCGTTATGGGGCCCACAAAATACTGCGCCGTCGTACGAATATTCCCCGACAGAAAGAATATTCCACGACCAAACGAATATTCCCCGACAACAATGACTATTTTATAACCACTTGCTTATTTGAAATATTTGCGCATTTTACCCATAACTAACCTCGTTAATCAATTTAACCCTTACTATTTCAAAATAATAAATAGAGGGAATTTAAATTTCATTTATTAATAATTTGGGGTCTTACAACCTTCCCTCCTTATGAAATTTCATCCTCGAAATTGACGTACGTACCTGGTATTTCGAAAAGATGAGGATACCTCGCTTTCATTTCCGTTTCCAACTCCTAGGTCATTTCTTCAATAGCATGGTTTTTCTACAAAACTTTAACTTGTGGTATGACCTTCGTGTGTAGGACATGCTCCTTTCTATCCAAGATCTTGACAGGTACCTCCTCGTACGTTAAGTCTTCAGCTATCTCGTCCGGTTCTAACTCAATAACGTGGTCTGAGTCTTTCACATATTTACGTAACACAGATATATGAAAAATATTATGAACACGAGACATACTTGGAGGTAACGCGAGTCTATAGGCCACATTTCCTACTCGGTCAAGAATCTGAAATGGACCAATAAATCGTGGATTGAGCTTTCCTCTCTTCCCAAATCTTGTAACTCCTTAGACAGAACTTTCTAGACATTGCCAATAATGCTATCTAATAATATTATTCAAATAATATGAATTATTAATTTGATAATGAAAAATACTGTGCAGTGACAATTATTAAAATAACAGTAATATATAAAATATCAACGCAACAATTATTGAATCAGAATAGAATATTGAACAGTAATTACTGTAACAATTATTGAGTAGTGCCTTCTTACGTAAGAATCAATAATTTGTGCAATACCGTGTGCTACTGTGCAACAACACGTATTACTGTGTTTAAACCACCGGGTATTCCAACAGTATTAACGGTAACAACTACGCCGTTATTTATAAACAACTTATTTTTGTCGTTTTCTTCATCCAATCGCTTTACGTTATGGGGCCCACAAAAGGCTGCGCCGTCGTATGAATATTCCCCGACAGTAAGAATATTCCACGACTAAACGAATATTTCCCGACAACAATGAATATTTTATAACCACTTGCTTATTTTGAAATTTTTGCACATTTCACCCATAACTTTAAACTTTTATCAATTTAACCATTTATTAAATAGAAAAATTGAATACTTTTATTTCATAAAATTCGGGGTCTTACAATCTCCCCTCCTTATGAAATTTCGTCCTCGAAATTTACGTACCTAGTATTTCGAAAAGTTGAGAATACCTTGCTTCAATTTAAGATTCTATCACCCCGTCATCATGATTTCTCCATTGCTCATCTCCTGTATTTTAGATATCATTCTAGAATACAGCTTCAAAATAAGGGTTAATTGAACAAATTAACATATCACATAATATCCCGATATTATGATTGACCAACAAATAAGCTTAGGTAGGACACACTAGTGAAGGATTTACTCGTCTCTCCCCTCCTAGTTCTATTCCCCGATCTCCGCCAGAGATCATATCCCTAAGCTCTGATACCAACTGTGACACCCCCAAAATAGGTCAATTCCATCCAACCTATTCTGAGTCGCCAAATACATGGTACAGAAAACAACTACAACTTTATTACAACAATTGTCGTGCAAAATACAACAACACATATGCTGTGAGTTTGGATACAAATATATACCAACTGTGACTCATATCCCAACCTTGGATAGCACGTCACAATGACACCTTACATAAAGGTATAGTCAAAAACTGTTTTAGAAATTAAAATCTTTGGAAAGTGCTCAAGGAAACCCTCGTACATGGGAGGCCATGCTTCTAGGTTATGATAGATATCATATGGCCACAGAATTATCCTTGGTTGACCCAATAGACCCCAAAGAAAAATGAGAAGATTGCTATCATATTCTTCCCAATGGTGAGTCTTCTCTTGACATATCATTATCTCCACTGTCTCTAACTGAGAATTATACTTCAAACAACCACCAAGATTATATAGGTAGTGCTCGTAGATATACTCGGCAAGTGGATGTGCACCACCATGTCTTATGATGACACGAGGTTATATGTCGTTAGACATCTTGTATGATAGTGGCAAAACACCCTTCCAACGTTGGGTACACCTTACCCTATTGGATTCATCAAATAAAACTACTAAATGAACTTTTCTATACTGCTTCGGGAGAACCTCCACAGCTAGAGACCACCGTTCTATTTCCCTGTTACCCTCGCTCGACCTAGCTACACTCTTATTACCTGAAAGGAATTGTGAAGCAAAAGGGTGAGCACAACTAGCTCAGTAAAGAATATCATGACTAAAGATAAATAAGTTATCAATAGCCTTCAACAGAATTAAATCAGAGATTTAGAACATATGGTAGATAATAAAATTTTTCAACCATAGTTGCAGCGGAACGAACAATCCATTAGAAGAGTCAAATAGACTATAAAGTCTATTATCTTCTCCACGTTAAAAGTCCACCAACAATGTTTTATCCCTGTAACATCAATCAACAGTTTCTTTTCACAATCATATGAATAATTCATAATCACAATTGTGATTCTAAATTCCTCTTCGCATCCAAGACGAAGATAATTTTCATCACCTGTCTTTACTTGAAACATCAAAGATCATGGTTATACCAAATCACAGTTCCTGTTCATAATCATACTAATAAATTCATCTTTGCACCACGGGCCAAAAATATTCATCAACAGTTCATCTTTGCACTACATGCCAAAGATATTCAACAACAAGTCATCTTTGCACTACATGCCAAAGATATTATTATCTCAAAGAAATATATAATCATTTCAGAATTTATATAACCAATAATTATAACCATGTTGATCATTTCCCCTTTGCACTTGAGCTAAAGATATTCAATTATAAATTCAATGGTCATGATCATACCAGTCAACAATTCAACTTTGCACTACTGGCCAAAGAGAATCCATAGTCATGATCGTACCAAAAATCTACCCATCTTTACACTCAAGTCAAAGAGAAATATCATCATTAGGGTTATAAAAATGTTATATATGATAATAAAAAATAATATGATCAACATATAGTTTAAATCTCAAGAGTAATATTCATAAATCAACTATAATTTGGTTAGAAAAAGAAATCAATTTTGTCATAAATAGTAACTCGTAAATAGTAACCCATGAATAGTAACTCGTGAATAGTAACTCATGAATAGTAACTTATGAATAGTAACTCGTGAATAGTAACTCGTAAATAGTAACTCATGAATAGTAACCCGTCGTGAATAGTAAATCGTGAATAGTAAATCGTGAATAGTAACTCGTGAATAGTAACTCCGACATGAAAAAGTTCCAAATTTGATAAAAAGTTCTAACCAATATTTCGGCATAATGATATTGAAGGAATTAATATCATTTAAGAAGAAATAGCCTCCCTTACTATCCCTTACCTCAAAAGAGCAGTACTTCTGACTGGAATAACGCTGAACGAACTTGCACCGTATAGCAACACTCAAGATATTAAAATACTCATAAAAATACACTCGATAATATAGAGAGAGAAATAGAGAGAAAACTTATTTCTGGTGTGATTTTTAATTCTAACCTAAGCACCCTATTTATAAGAAATTGCTTAGAACACCAAAGCAGAAAATTTAATATAATATATATATATATATATATATATATATATATATATATATAAATTTTCAATCCCACCTTTGAAATCAGATCTTAGCATTTTCCACATGCCAATCTTCTAGAAAAAAGGTAAGAAAAACGTTTTTCATAAATAAAATATTTAAAACTTCCAAAAATCAATTATTTTGGAACTACGGAACTTCAATAATTCATAATAAATAGCCCTTTTATCAGAAAATTCGAATCTCGCGAGTTTTTATAGAAAATTCAATTCTCTACAACATTACAGAAGAAAGTTTTTCCAAATTCCAAACATAAATTGACCGATATTCACAAACGGACGATTTTACATGCTATAATCATATTTCAGTCAAGAAATGGGGTCCACCGACACACAAAACACGTGTTAATCATTTAATGCAACAAAAATACTCTTTCTCCTCATATACTCATATATCCCACATTCATTGTAAAACTATCACCATTATTATATTATTAAAATATAATAAAAATTTTAAATGAATTATTTTATCAGAAAAAGATAAAATATTAATTTTCAACAATTGTCACATTAAAAATTTTCTCCATCTATATCCACATAAAATTAATATTTTTCTCATCATATAAATTAATAATTAATTATTCACAAATAATATTACAGAATCACAATACTGACAACCAGACAGTTCCCAGGAAAGAGGGGGCTTTCCAATAAGAATTTCTCCTTACTGCCGCGCAATTAGGTGACCAAACCTCTTCTTAGACAGAACTTTCTAGACATTGCCAATAATGCTATCTAATAATATTATTCAAATAATATGAATTATTGATTTGATAATGGAAAATATTGTGCAGTGACAATTATTAAAACAACAGTAATATATAAAATATCAACGCAGCAATTATTGAATCAAAATAGAATATTGAACAGTAATTACTGTAACAATTATTGAGTAGTGCTTTCTTACATAAGAATCAATAATTTGTGCAATACCGTGTGCTACTGTGCAACAACACGTATTACTGTGTTTTAACCGCCGGATATTCTAACAGTATTAACGGTAACAACTACGCCGTTATTTATAAACAACTTATTTTTGTCATTTTCTTCATCCAATCGCTTTCCGTTATGGGGCCCATAAAAGGCTGCGCCGTCGTATGAATATTCCCCGACAGTAAGAATATTCCACGACCAAACGAATATTTCCCGACAACAATGAATACTTTATAACCACTTGCTTATTTTGAAATTTTTGCACATTTCACCCATAACTTTAAACTTTTATCAATTTAACCATTTACTAAATAGAAAAATTGAATACTTTTATTTCATAAAATTCGGGGTCTTACACAATCTCTCTCTTCATATTATTCCACCAAAATATATGTCGAAGATCACGATACATTTTGGTACTTCCAGGATGGATTGCAAATGGTGTATTGTGTGCTTCCATCATGATCTTGTACTTCAAATCAGAATCGTTAGGAACACAAAGTCTGGAGTGGACTCGAAGTATTCCTTCTTCATCGATTCTTGTTTCTGGAATAGCACCTTCTTGCACTTTCTTCTTCATACGCATCAGCTCCGGGTCTGTGGTTTGAGCAACTTTAACTTTATCAATTAAAGTTGGTTCTATGCATATACTTGACATCATCGCACTCGTTCCTGCATATGATCTTCTGCTCAACGCGTCAGCTACCACGTTTGCTTTTCCAGGATGGTATTGAATAGTGTGGTCGTAATCTTTCAACAGCTCGAGCCAACGTCGTTGCCGCATATTGAGTTCTTTTTGAGTGAAGAAATATTTGAGGCTTTTATGGTCTGAATAAATCTCCACTTTCTCCACATATAGATAGTGCCTCCAGATCTTTAGCGCGAAAACGACTGCTGCCAACTCTAGATCATGAGTAGGATAATTTCTCTCATATTCTTTAAGTTGTCGCAAGGCATAGGCTATAACTTTTCCACGTTGCATGAGAACACATCCTAGCCCTTTGCCTGAAGCATCGCTGTAGATAACAAATCCATCCAAACCAGATGGTATGGTCAAAATAGGTGCCGAAATGAGTCTCCTCTTAAGTTCTTGAAAACTCTTCTCGCATTCCTCACTCCATACGAATTTGATATCTTTCCGGGTTAGCTGAGTTAACGAGGTAGCGATTCAAGAAAACCCTTCCACGAATCTCTGATAATAACCAGCTAAGCCCAGAAAGCTACGTACTTCGGTCACCGTCTTTGGTTGCTCCCAACTTTGTATTGCTTCAATCTTCGCCGGGTCAACAGATACTCCATGTTTTGACACCACGTGCCCTAGGAATGCCACTTCCTCAAGCCAAAACTCACATTTCTTTAACTTAGCATATAACTTATTTTTACGCAGCCTTTGGAGTACCAGCTTCAAATGATGCTCATGATCTTCACGGCTTTTGGAATATATGAGGATGTCATCAATAAAGACAACAATGAACTGATCCAAATAATCCTTGAATACTCGGTTCATCATATCTATGAAAGCCGCAGGAGCATTAGTCAATCCAAAAGACATGACTAGGAATTCATAATGCCCGTACCGAGTTCTGAAGGCAATCTTTGGAATATCCTCAGTTTTAACCTTCAGCTGATGATATCCAGAACGAAGATCGATCTTTGACAAGAATTGTGCTCCTTGTAACTGGTCAAACAGGTCATCAATACGAGGTAGCGGATACCTATTCTTAATAGTGACATGGTTTAATTCCCGGTAATCAATACAAAGTCGCATACTCCCATCTTTCTTCTTTACAAATAAAACAGGAGCACCCCAAGGAGATGTACTAGGACGAATGAAACCGATGTCCAACAACTCTTGTAGTTGGACCTTTAACTCCTGAAGTTCAATAGGAGCCATTCGATATGGGGTTTTAGAAATGGGCTTTGTACCAGGTTCAAGATCAATAAAGAATTTAATTTCACGTTTCGGGGGTAGACCGGGAAGTTCTTCAGGAAATACGTCAGGAAAGTCAATAACAACAGGAATATTATTCAAATTTGACGTGTCTTTATTCAAATCCATAACATGGGCTAAGAAAGCTTGACATCCATTTTTTAATAAACGAATGGCTTTATGGCTTGATATAACAGTGATTGATTTTAATGGCTTAGTTGCTTGAATTCGTACAACAGGTTGGTTAGGAATATGAAAACTAACAACCTTACGAAAATAATCAATTTTGGCATGATGAGTAGTTAACCAATCAATCCCTAAAATCACATCAAAAGCAAGTATCTTTAAAGAGATAAGGTCAACAGGTAATGTGATGGTGCCAACTTGGATCAAACAAGATTTATAAACAGTGGATGTGATGAAAGTTTCTCCTAACGGAGTCTCCACAGATAAATCAAAGTCTAACTTCTCCGGAGTCAAGTTTAAACGTTGAGCACAAGCAGGAAAGATAAAAGAATGGGTAGAACCGGTATCTAATAAGGTATAAACTTCGCATAAATTTATGATTAGCTTACCCGTGATCACCTCGTTTGGGTTCCTCGCATGTTGACCAGTCACGACAAACGCTCTTTCAGGAACCGTTGACTTTATCTTTTCTGGGGCAGCTTTTTAAGTCACCATCC
Organism: Panax notoginseng; assembly: GCA_016801055.1. Taxonomy (NCBI): domain Eukaryota; kingdom Viridiplantae; phylum Streptophyta; class Magnoliopsida; order Apiales; family Araliaceae; genus Panax; species Panax notoginseng. Next base: position 10,665,051 of record CM029013.1, read on the forward strand.
CCGCTGGACTTGGTTTTGCTACAGTGCAATCTCGAGCGATATGTCCTTCCTTTTCACAATTATAACATACCTTAAACTATTGTGGGCAGTTTGGGCTGATATGTCCTTCTTTTCCGCACTTATAATGTGACGCCCCCAGAATAGGTATACAACACCCATTCTGAGTCGCCAAATACATGGTACAGAAAGCAAACTACAAATTCAATAATACAATTGTCGTGCAAAATACGACAACACATACTGTGAGTTTAAATACAAATATTGTCTTCTAGACAATATCCACACTCAAATAAATCCTCATTACAATTATTCAAACACTATTTTACAGAAATAGTGAGGACTACTAATACATCTTTCTAGAACCATCACTCCATACCCCGACTAGATCCTGCTATGTTCTCACCTCCTGAGAAGAAAAATGGAACAAAAAGGAAAAGGGTGAGCTCAACTAGCCCAGTAAAGAATATTATGACTAAGATAATATACAACAAATTATCGTTAGTCTTCAACAGGGAAAAATCTGATAAAATATAATCGACAACAAGTTTTAGATCAACAAGTGCAGCGGAAACAACAAACCATTAGAAGAGTCAAGTAGAGAAAGAATTCTACTATCTTCTAAGATTTAAAAGTCCATCATCAATATTTTATCCCTGTAACATCAATTAATGATCATCTTTAACCAAATATTCATCTTTGCACTACAGGCCAAAGATATTCATTTGTATCATCAGTCGGTCATGTTCATCTCAACACCTGTTCATCTTTGCACTACAGGCCAAAGATATTCATCAAGTAATTATACATCTTTGCACTACAGGCCAAAGATATTCAGTAATATCATCATTTAGGACTGAGGATGATGAAAAATATCTTAAAGAGAACGAATCCAATGAGACAGAAGGACAAATAGTAGGGATTCGTATAACAGTTTATCCAAGATCAATAATACTTCATAATAATCAATTGTGAAGCAGAATTCAAAAATAAAGATCAAAACATGGATACAATCAAAGATAGTAACCATAATAGACATCTTGGACAAAAAGGAAAAATTTTATTTTTCGGTGAATAGTGCCGTATTCGTGAATAGTACCGTATACGTGAATAGTGCCGTATACGTGAATAGTAACCCCGACACAAAAAGTTCCAAATTTGATAAAAACTCATATCAATATTTCAGCATAATGATATTGAAGAAAATAATATCATTTAAGAAGAAAATAATATCCCTTACCTCAAAATATCAGTACTTCTGGTCGGAATACCGGTATAAGGCTGAAAGAAACTTGCTCTGATGAATAGAAACTCTCAAAGTATCTAAATACTCACAAAATACACTCAATAATCTAGAGAGAGAAAGAGAGAAAACTTGTTTCTGGTGTAATTTTCAATTCTAACTTAGCCCTCTATTTATAGGAAAATTTTGGTAGGTTTGACCTGCAACCTGATGGCTTTACCTGCTACTATTCCCACCTACCACATTTGAAATATAATTCAGCACATTTCTTCACCAACCACAAGTGGGGCCCACCAATTCTAGAATTTTCCACCAAAATGATAAACTCCGAAAATTCAACAATTTCTGAACCAGTCATCTTGTAAAATTCGTAATAAATCATACGTTCATTTTTAACGGTTCAAAATTTGTGGACATATACTCAACTTATATATGTATAACATATCCAAAAATTACCACGATCCAACGGTCGGATTAAAAATTATAACCCCCGCAAAATATCTCAAAAACCCTGATTTTTAATACCTCCATTCCGACAAAAATATGGATAAAAACCTCAACATTAACTCCTTCATTTTTAACCACAAAAATATATCCCTCATTTATATCCACATAAAATAAATATTTCCTTATCATATGAATCAATAATTAATTATTCACAAATAATATTACAGAATCACATTTATGACAACCAGGCCGTTCCCAGGAAAGAGGGGGCTTTCCAATAAGGATTTCTCCTTACTGGCGCGCAATTAGATGACCAAACCTCTCCTTAGACAGAACTTTCTAGACATTGTCAATAATGTTATCTAATAATATTATTCAAATAATATGAATTATTGATCTGATAATGGAAAATACTGTGCAGCAACAATTATTGAAACAACAATAATATAAAATATCAATGCAGCAATTATTGAATCAATAAAATAAAATATTGAACAGTAATCACTGTAACAATTATTGAGTAGTGCCTTCTTACGTACGAATCAATAATTCAACTATACTGTGCAATCCGTGTGCTACTGTGCAACCACGCGTTATTACTGTATTTTTAACCACCGGGTATTTAAACAGTGTTAACGGTAACAACTACGCCGTTATTAATAAACAACTTATACTTGTCGTTTTCTTCATCCAATCGCTTTCCGTTATGGGGCCCACACAAGGCTGCGTCGTCGTACGAATATTCCCCGACAGCAAGAATATTCCACGACCAACCGAATATTCACCGACCAAAAATAAATATTTTATAACCACTTGCTTATTTTGCAAAATTTGCACATTTCACCCATAACCAAAGTATTATATCAAATTAACCCCTTATTATTCACAATAATATTTAGAGAAAATTTGATTTTATTCATTAATAAGTTGGGGTCTTACAACCTCCCCTCCTTATGAAATTTCGTCCTCGAAATTGACGTACGTACCTGATGTTTCAAAAAGGTGAGGATACCTCGCTTTCATTTCTGATTCCAACTCCCAGGTCATTTCTTCAATAGCATGGTTTTTCCACAAAACCTTAACTTGTGGTATAACCTTCGTGCGTAGGACATGCTCTTTCCTATCCAAGATCTTAACAGGTACCTCCTCGTACGTTAAATCTTCAGCTATCTCGTCTGGTTCTAACTCAATAATGTGGTTCGGGTCTTTAACATATTTACGAAGCATAGATATGTGAAAAACATTATGAACACGAGACATGCTTGGAGGTAATGCGAGTCTATATGCCACATTTCCTATTCGCTCAAGAATCTCAAATGGACCAACAAATCTTGGATTGAGCTTTCCTCTCTTCCCAAATCTTGTAACTCCCTTCCATGGTGCAACACGTAACAATACATGATCCCCAATATTAAATTCCACGTCCTTCCGATGAAGATCCGCATAACTCTTTTGTCGATCCTGTGCCGTTTGTATACGTTGTCGAATCGTTTGGATCTTCTCTGTAGTAATGCGTACCAATTCTGGTCCCAACAATGTTGCTTCACCCACCTCGTCCCAGCATACTGGAGAACGACATTTTCTTCCATACAACGCCTCAAATGGAGCCATACCTATGCTCGCCTGATAACTGTTGTTGTAGGAGAATTCCACCAATGGTAGGTACTTATCCCAACTCCCTTTGAGATCTAAGACACAAAGTCTTAATAGATCTTCAAGAGTTTGAATAGTCCTCTCTGATTGTCCGTCCGTTTGAGGATGGTATGCTGAACTGAATCGTAAATCCGTGCCCATAGCTTTCTGCAAGCTAACCCAAAATCGTGAAGTGAATCTTGGGTCACGATCCGAAACTATGGATACTGGCATGCCATGCAATCTCACAATCTCGTTCACGTACATACTAGCAAGACGTTCAAGGGAATAAGTCTCACGTATCGGCAAGAAATGAGCGGACTTGGTTAATCTATCAACAATAACCCAAATCGCATCTATGCCTTGAGAAACCTTGGGAAGACCTGTAACAAAATCCATAGTAATGTGTTCCCACTTCCATTTCGGGATCTCAAGTGGTTGCAATGGACCCTTTGGCACTTGATGCTCCGCCTTTACACGTTGACAAGTTAAACACCTCGAGATAAACTCCGCGATCTCTCTTTTCATATTGCTCCACCAAAATGTATGTCGAAGATCGTGATACATTTTGGTACTCCCAGGATGGATTGCAAACGGTGTGTTGTGTGCCTCCATCATTATTCTATGCTTCAAGTCAAAATCGTTAGGAACACAAAGTCTGGAGTTGACTCGAAGTATTCCTTCTTCATCGATTCTTGCTTCTGGAATAGCACCTTCTTGCACTTTCTTCTTCATACGCATCAGCTCTATATCCGTAGCTTGAGCAGCTTTAACTTTATCGATTAAAGTCGGTTCTACTCGTATATTTGATATCATCATGTGGGTACTTGGAGCCTTCATCTCTATCTCCATCCTTTGCAAGTCATACAAAATGGGCCTTTGTGTTAAAAACATTGCACTCGTACCCGCATATGATCTTCTACTCAATGCGTCAGCTACTACGTTTGCTTTTCCAGGATGGTATTGGATGGTATGATCGTAATCTTTCAACAGCTCAAGCCAACGTCGTTGCCGCATGTTGAGTTCCTTTTGGGTGAAGAAATATTTGAGGCTTTTATGATCTGTATAGATCTCCACTTTCTCCCCATACAGGTAGTGTCTCCAGATCTTCAACGCAAAAACGACTGCTGCCAACTCCAAATCATGAGTAGGATAATTCCTCTCATATTCTTTGAGTTGTCGTGAGGCATAGGCTATGACTTTCCCATGTTGCATGAGAACACATCCTAACCCTTTGCCTGAAGCATCGCTGTAGATAACAAATCCATCCGAACCAGATGGTATTGTCAAAACAGGTGCCGAAATGAGTCTCCTCTTGAGTTCTTGGAAACTCTTCTCGCATTCCTCACTCCATACGAATTTTGTATCTTTCCGAGTCAGCTGAGTTAACGGAGTAGCGATTCGAGAAAATCCTTCCACAAATCTCCGATAATAACCAGCTAAGCCCAGAAAGCTACGTACTTCGGTTACCGACTTCGGTTGCTCCCAACTTTGTATGGCTTCAATCTTCGCCGGGTCGACAGATACTCCATGTTTTGACACCACGTGCCCAAGGAATGCTACTTCCTCAAGCCAGAACTCGCATTTCTTCAGTTTGGCATATAGCTTGTTTTCACGAAGCCTTTGCAGTACCAGCTTCAAATGGCGCTCATGATCTTCACGGCTTTTGGAATAGATGAGGATGTCATCAATAAAGACAACAACGAACTGATCCAAATATTCTTTGAATACACGGTTCATCATATCCATGAAGGCAGCAGGAGCATTAGTCAATCCAAAAGACATTACTAAGAATTCATAATGCCCGTACCGAGTTCTGAAGGCAGTCTTTGGAATATCCTCAGTTTTAATCTTCAGCTGATGATATCCAGAACGAAGATCGATCTTTGAAAAGAATTGTGCTCCTTGCAACTGGTCAAACAGGTCATCAATGCGAGGTAGCGGATACCTATTCTTGATGGTGACATGGTTCAATTCTCGATAGTCAATACAAAGTCGCATACTCCCGTCTTTCTTCTTTACGAATAAAACAGGAGCACCCCAAGGAGACGTACTAGGACGAATAAAACCGATGTCCAACAACTCCTGTAGTTGGACTTTTAACTCCTGAAGTTCAATAGGAGCCATTCGATATGGGGTTTTAGAAATGGGCTTTGTACCGGGTTCAAGGTCAATAAAGAATTCAATTTCTCGTTCCGGGGGTAGACCGGGAAGTTCTTCAGGAAATACATCGGAAAATTCTCTAACAATAGAAATATTATTCAAATCTGACTTGTCTTTGTTCAAATCCATAACATGGGCTAAGAAAGCTTGACATCCGTTTTTCAATAAACGAATAGCTTTGTGGCTTGATATGACAGTGACTGATTTTAGTGGTTTAGTAGTTTGAATTCGTATGACAGGTTGGTTAGGAATATGAAAACTAACAACCTTACGAAAACAATCAATTTTAGCATGATGAGTGGTTAACCAATCAATTCCTAAAATCACATCAAAAGCAAGTATCTTTAAAGAGATAAGATCAACAGGTAATGTGATAGTGCCAACTTGGATCATGCAAGATTTATAAACTGTAGATGTAACGAAGGTTTCACCCAACGGAGTTTCAACAGATAAGTTAAAGTCCAATTTCTCCGGAGTCAAGTTTAAACGTTGAGCACAAGCAGGAGAGATAAAAGAATGGGTAGAACCGGTATCTAGTAAAGTATAAACTTCGCAAGAATTCAAGATTAGCTTACCCGTGATCACCTCGTTCGGGTTTCTCACGTTTTGGCCAGTTACGACAAACGCTCTTCCAGGAACCGCTGATTTCGCCTTATCCGGGACAGCCCTTGGAATCACCACTCCCGCTGAACTTGGTTTCGCTATAGTACAATCTCGAGCGATGTGGCCTTCCTTCCCACAGTTGTAACACACCTTGGATTGTTGTGGACAGTTTGGGCTGATATGTCCCTCTTTCCCGCATTTGTAACATCTAACTGGCGGTCGTTCTCCTCCCCTAAAATTTGTTGTTGGTGCTGGTGCTGGTGCTGATGTCTTCCCGTCATTGTTGAATCTCCTCTTTCTGAAATTTCCACTTGACTCACCTCTCCTATTATCATGGCCACGATGACCACCCGAGTGGTTACCGCCTTTGTTCGTATTTTTCCCTCCTCGTTGGTTATCATCGCTCTGATGATTGCTGTCACCGGTATGACCCTGGTTGTGGTCCCTCGGTTGAGTATACTCATTATCTCTCTCTAATAATTGGGCCCTGTTGACAACGTCTGAATACAGAGAAAATTTATGAGAGATAAGGTATTGACGAATCTCAGGTTTTAAACCTCTCAGAAACATCCGCGTCATTCGTTCCTCATTTTCGACCAAATGAGGTGCAAACCTGGATAACTCTGCAAACTTCGCCTCGTACTGGGACACCGTCATGTTGTTTTGTTCCAGTCTGATAAACTCAACCTCCTTCATATGACGAATACTTTCAGGAAAGTACTTGTCATTGAACAGTTTTTGAAATGTTTCCCAGGACATGTTGAGTGCGTCAGGCTGGGTACGCTTCACAGACTCCCACCAGTAGTCTGCCTCACCGCGGAACATAAAGGTGGCGAATGGAACCTTCTGTTCCTCCGTGCATCCCAAGACATCGAATATCTTGGTAATTTGCTTGACCCACGTTTCCGCCATGATCGGATCCGGCTTTCCCTTAAATTCTGGTGGTCCCAATTCTTTGAACTGCTTAGCTGTGACAAACCGCGTGTTGTCATCATTTCCACCCGTATTCTGCACACGAGTCTCCCTCGTCTGATTTTGCATGAACTGCAAAAAGCTCCTAAACATTCCATCATTCATCGTTTGCTCGGTAACGTTGTTTACAGGAGGAATATTGCCTTCCTGTTGCACGTTTCCCTTGGTGGTGATCAAAGGTGTCTCCACGGTCTGATTTACTCCATTATTAACGTTCTCAGCTGCCATTCTTAAATACTGCCATAAAACAAGGGTTAATAGTCATGTCATATATTATCCCTATACTCTGACCGACCAAATAAACACCAAATAAACTTAGTCAGGTCATACTAGCGAAGGAATTCCCCGTCTCTCCCCTCCTAGTTCTTGTCTCACATCTCAGCCAGGGATCATATCCCTAAGCTCTGATACCAACTGTGACGCCCCCAGAATAGGTATACAACACCCATTCTGAGTCGCCAAATACATGGTACAGAAAGCAAACTACAACTTCAATAATACAATTGTCGTGCAAAATACGACAACACATACTGTGAGTTTAAATACAAATATTGTCTTCTAGACAATATCCACACTCAAATAAATCCTCATTACAATTATTCAAACACTATTTTACAGAAATAGTGAGGACTGCTAATACATCTTTCTAGAACCATCACTCCATACCCCGACTAGATCCTGCTATGTTCTCACCTCCTGAGAAGAAAAATGGAACAAAAAGGAAAAGGGTGAGCTCAACTAGCCCAGTAAAGAATATTATGACTAAGATAATATACAACAAATTATCGTTAGTCTTCAACAGGGAAAAATCTGATAAAATATAATCGACAACAAGTTTTAGATCAACAACTGCAGCGGAAACAACAAACCATTAGAAGAGTCAAGTAGAGAAAGAATTCTACTATCTTCTAAGATTTAAAAGTCCATCATCAATATTTTATCCCTGTAACATCAATTAATAATCATCTTTAACCAAATATTCATCTTTGCACTACAGGCCAAAGATATTCATTTGTATCATCAGTCGGTCATGTTCATCTCAACACCTGTTCATCTTTGCACTACAGGCCAAAGATATTCATCAAGTAATTATACATCTTTGCACTACAGGCCAAAGATATTCAGTAATATCATCATTTAGGACTGAGGATGATGAAAAATATCTTAAAGAGAACGAATCCAATGAGACAGAAGGACAAATAGTAGGGATTCGTATAACAGTTTATCCAAGATCAATAATACTTCATAATAATCAATTGTGAAGCAGAATTCAAAAATAAAGATCAAAACATGGATACAATCAAAGATAGTAACCATAATAGACATCTTGGACAAAAAGGAAAAATTTTATTTTTCGGTGAATAGTGCCGTATTCGTGAATAGTGCCGTATACGTGAATAGTGCCGTATACGTGAATAGTAACCCCGACACAAAAAGTTCCAAATTTGATAAAAACTCATATCAATATTTCAGCATAATGATATTGAAGAAAATAATATCATTTAAGAAGAAAATAATATCCCTTACCTCAAAATATCAGTACTTCTGGTCGGAATACCGGTATAAGGCTGAAAGAAACTTGCTCTGATGAATAGAAACTCTCAAAGTATCTAAATACTCACAAAATACACTCAATAATCTAGAGAGAGAAAGAGAGAAAACTTGTTTCTGGTGTAATTTTCAATTCTAACTTAGCCCTCTATTTATAGGAAAATTTTGGTAGGTTTGACCTGCAACCTGATGGCTTTACCTGCTACTATTCCCACCTACCACATTTGAAATATAATTCAGCACATTTCTTCACCAACCACAAGTGGGGCCCACCAATTCTAGAATTTTCCACCAAAATGATAAACTCCGAAAATTCAACAATTTCTGAACCAGTCATCTTGTAAAATTCGTAATAAATCATACGTTCATTTTTAACGGTTCAAAATTTGTGGACATATACTCAACTTATATATGTATAACATATCCAAAAATTACCACGATCCAACGGTCGGATTAAAAATTATAACCCCCGCAAAATATCTCAAAAACCCTGATTTTTAATACCTCCATTCCGACAAAAATATGGATAAAAATCTCAACATTAACTCCTTCATTTTTAACCACAAAAATATATCCCTCATTTATATCCACATAAAATAAATATTTCCTTATCATATGAATCAATAATTAATTATTCACAAATAATATTACAGAATCACATTTATGACAACCAGGCCGTTCCCAGGAAAGAGGGGGCTTTCCAATAAGGATTTCTCCTTACTGGCGCGCAATTAGATGACCAAACCTCTCCTTAGACAGAACTTTCTAGACATTGTCAATAATGTTATCTAATAATATTATTCAAATAATATGAATTATTGATCTGATAATGGAAAATACTGTGCAGTAAACAATTATTGAAACAACAATAATATGAAATATCAATGCAGCAATTATTGAACCAATAAAATAAAATATTGAACAGTAATCACTGTAACAATTATTGAGTAGTGCCTTCTTACGTACGAATCAATAATTCAACTATACTATGCAATCCGTGTGCTACTGTGCAACCACGCGTTATTACTGTATTTTTAACCACCGGGTATTTAAACAGTGTTAACGGTAACAACTACGCCATTATTAATAAACAACTTATACTTGTCGTTTTCTTCATCCAATCGCTTTCCGTTATGGGGCCCACACAAGGCTGCGTCGTCGTACGAATATTCCCCCACAGCAAGAATATTCCACGACCAACCGAATATTCACCGACCAAAAATAAATATTTTATAACCACTTGCTTATTTTGCAAAATTTGCACATTTCACCCATAACCAAAGTATTATATCAAATTAACCCCCTTATTATTCACAATAATATTTAGAGAAAATTTGATTTTATTCATTAATAAGTTGGGGTCTTACATATAACATATAACTGGTGGTCGTTCTCCTCCCTTGGAACCAGTTGCTGCTGGTGCTGACGTCTTCGTATTGTCATTGTTGAATCTCCTCTTTTTAAAATCTCCTCCCGACTCGCTTCTTCTATTTTCATAGTCACGATTACCACCAGAGTGGTTGCCGTTCTTGTCTGTATTTTTCTTTCTCCGCTGGTTATCATTGTTCTGATGACTGCTGTCACCGATATGATCCTGGTTGTGGTCCCTCAGTTGATCGTACTCATTATCTCGCTCTAATAATTGAGCCATGTTGACAACATCTGAATAGAGAGAAAATTTATGAGAAATGAGATATTGACGTATGCCGGGTTTCAAACCTCTCAGAAACATCCTCATCATACGTTCCTCATTCTCCACCAAATGAGGTGCAAACCTGGACAACTCTGCAAACTTCGCCTCGTATTGAGATACCGTCATATTATTCTGCTCTAGTCTAATAAACTCTACCTCCTTCATATGATGAATACTTTTAGGAAAGTACTTATCATTGAATAGTTTCTGAAATGTCTCCCAAGACATGCTGAGTGCGGCTGGATGGGTACGCTTCACAGACTCCCACCAGTAGTCTGCCTCGCCACGAAACATAAAGGTGGCGAATGGAACCTTCTGTTCCTCTGTGCATCCCAAGACATCGAATATCTTGGTAATTTGCTTGACCCACGTTTTCGCCATGATCGGATCTGGCTTTCCCTTAAATTCTGGTGGTCCTAATTCTTTAAACTGTTTGGCTGTGACAAACCGTGAATTGCTATCATTTCCTCCTGTATTTTGAACAAGAGTCTCCCTCGTCTGGTTTTGCATGAATTGCAAAAAACTTCTAAACATTCCATCGTTCATCATCTGCTCATTAGTGTTGTTCACAGGAGGAACATTGCCAGCCTGTTGCACGTTCTCCTCGTTGGTAAGCACCGGTGTCTCCACGGTCTCATTTACTCCACTGTTAACATTCTCAGTCGACATTCTCAAATACTGCCACAAAACAATGGTTAATTAAATAAATTAACAAATCACATAATACCCCTATATTATGACTGACCAATAAATAAGCTTAGGTAGGACACACTAGCGAAGGATTTATTCGTCTTTCCCCTCCTAGTTCTATTCTCCGATCTCTGCCAGAGATCATATCCCTAAGCTCTGATACCAACTGTGACGCCCCCAAAATAGGTATACAACACTCATTCTGAGTCGCTAAAATACATGGTACAGAAACAACTACATCTTTACTGTTACAACATAAGAACTGTGAGTTTAAATACAAATATTGTCATCTAGACAATATCCACACTCAAATATGTCCTCATCATAATTATTGATACATTATTTCACAAAAATGGTGAGGACTACTAAAATAACTTCTAGAACCATCATTCCATACCCCGACTAGTACTCGCTACATTCTCGCCTCCTGAGAAAAATAGAACAAAAAGGAAAAGGGTGAGCTCAACTAGCCCAATAAAGAACATTATGACTAAGATAATACAGAACAAATTATCGTTAGTCTTCAACAGGGAAAAATCTAATAGAATACAATAGACAACAAGTTTTAAATCAATAACTGCAGCGAAAACAGCAAACTATTAGAAGAGTCAAGTAGAGAATGAGTTCTACTATCTTCTAAGATTTAAAAGTCCATCATCAATATTTTATCCCTGTAACAACAATTAATAACCATCTTTAATCAAATATTCATCTTTGCACTACCGGCCAAAGATATTCATTTGTATCACCAGTCGGTCATGTTCATCTCAACACCTGTTCATCTTTGCACTACGGGCCAAAGATATTCATCAGTTAATCATTCATCTTTGCACTACAGGCCAAAGATATTCAGTAATATCATCATTTAGGACTGAGGATGATGAAAAATATCTTAAAGAAAATGAATCCAGTGAAACAAAATAACAAATATTAAAGATTCGTATTTCGATTTATCCATGTCCAAAAATACCTTATAATTATTCATAGTGAAGTAAAATTCAAGAATGATCAAAACATGAATACAATCAAAGCTAGTACCCAAAATAAATATTTTGGACGAAAAGAAAAAATTTTCATTTTTCGGTGAATAGTAACTCGTGAATAGTAACCCCGACGTGAAAAGTTTTAAATTTGATAAAAAATTTCCAACCAATATTTCGGCATAATGATATTGAAGAAATAATATCATTTTCGAATAAAATAACATCCCTTACCTCGTAAAGACAGTACTTCTGGTCGGAATACCGGTATAAGGCTAAAAGAAACTTGCTCTGATGAATAGAAACTCTCAAAGTATCTAAATACTCACAAAATACACTCAATAATTTAGAGAGAGAAAGAGAGAAAACTTGTTTCTAGTGTAATTTTCAATTCCAACTTAAGCACCTATTTATAGGAAAATGCTAGAACGCCAAAGGAGACTAAATAATAAAATATTATTATTACAAAACTCATTTCTACCCATAATTAATAAAAATTATTTTATTTTCCAAAACTCCAATAATTCATAGAAAATAATCCTTTTATCAGAAAATTCGAATCTCGCGACTTTTTATAGGAAATTCAATTCTCTACAACTTTGCAGAAGAAAGTTTTTCCAAATTCTAAACAGAAATTGACCGAAATCCATAAACGGGCGATTTTACAGGCTATAATTAAATTTCAGTCAAGAAATGGGGTCCACCGACACACAAAACATGTGTTAATCATTTAATACAATAAAAAAATATTCTTCCTCCTCATATACTCATATATCCCACATTCATTGTAAAACTATCACCATTATTATATTATTAAATATAATAATAAATTATTTTATCAGAAAAGATAAAATATCATTTTTTAATAATTGTCACTTAAAAAATTTCCTCCATCTATATCCACACAAAATTAATATTTTTCTCATCATATAAATTAATAATTAATTATTCACAAATAATATTACAGAATCACAGTACTGGCAACCAGGCCGTTCCCAGGAAAGAGGGGGCTTTCTAATAAGGATTTCTCCTTACTGGCGCAAAATTAGATGACCAAACCTCTCCTTAGACAGAACTTTCTAGACATTGCCAATAATGTTATCTAATAATATTATTCAAATAATATGAATTATTGATCTGATAATAGAAAATACTGTGTAGTGACAATTATTGAAACAACAGTAATATAAAATATCAACGCAGCAATTATTGAATCAATAAAATAAAATACTGAACAGTAATTACTGTAACCATTATTGAGTAGTGCCTTCTTACGTAAGAATCAATAATTGGTGCAATACAGTGTGCTACTGTGCAACAACGCGTATTACTGTGTTTTAACCACCGGGTATTCCAACAGTATTAACGGTAACAACTACGCCGTTATTTATAAACAACTTATACTTGTCGTTTTCTTCATCCAATCGCTTTCCGTTATGGGGCCCACAAAAGACTGCGCCGTCGTACGAATATTCCCCGACAGAAAGAATATTCCACGACCAAACGAATATTCCCCGACAACAATGAATATTTTATAACCACCTGCTTATTTGAAATATTTGCGCATTTTACCCATAACTAACCTCGTTAATCAATTTAACCCTTACTATTTCAAAATAATAAATAGAGGAAATTTAAATTTTATTTATTAATAATTTGGGGTCTTACACCTACCTACCCACTCTACCCCATTCCACCCCACCCCACCCCACCCACCTACCCATGCCCACTCTCACCCCCACCCAACACTCCCTCCCAAGAAAAAATAATATTAAGCGATTATTTATACACCACTCACCCCACCCACCCCCACACCCCCACACCCTACCCAGCCACCCAACACTGCCACTCACCCCACCCCACCCCCTAACCCCATCCACCCATGCCACCCCACCCCACCTAGCTAACCCACTCACCCACCCACCACTCCACCCACGCACCCACCCACCCACCCCACGCCACCTACCTACCTACCTACCTACCCACTCTACCTCACCCATCCCACCCCACCCCTGTAAGACCCCAACTTTTATAAATAAAGATGAATTTTCTATAAATATCATTTTTGAATATTATGGAGTTAATTTGATATAATGTTATAGTTGTGGGTAATATTTATAAATTTTACAAAGTAAGCAAGTTGTTATAAAATATTCGTTTGGTCGGAGAATATTCTGTTTGTCGGGAAATATTTGTACGACGGCACAATCATTGGTGGACCCCACAACAGAAGTATTGTCGTAGTTAGAAAACGACAAAAATTATCTTTCTATAAAATAACGGCTGAGGTGTTACCGTTAAAACTGTTAAAACTGTTGAACTACCCGGCAGTAAAAGTACAGTAATACGCGTGGTTGCGTAGTAGCACACGGTATTGATTATTGATGCTTACGTGAGAAGTCACTCAGCTATACTCAATTATTGCTACAGTAATTGCTGCATCATATCTCTTAAATTATTGTCATAGTATCATCTGTATAATATGTTATATTATTAAATCAATAATTGAGACGTTGTGGTAAGTTTGGTTATTTTTTATGGGGGGGCCATATGTCATCATCTAAGAGTCTCTTCGTCAATAGTAATTACCATCGTCAATAGTAATTACCGTCGTCAATAGTATTTACCTTGGTCAATAGTAATTACCTTCGTCAATAGTATTTACCTTGGTCAATAGTAATTACCTTCGTCAATAGTATTTACCTTGGTCAATAGTAATTACTTTCGTCAATAGTAGTTGTCCCTTCAATATTACCAAGAGTCATTTGACCCTTCGTTAAGACCAAGAGTCATTTGACCATTCGTTAAGACCAAGAGCCACCCTCAGTTTTTCTATAAATAGAGGCCTAGGGCTTCATTATTTTTCACGAATTCATTCAAGCCATAGAGAGAGAAAGTATAGAGAGAATAAGAGAGAGAGAATAAAAGTATTCTGCTACTTCACTTTTCCAATATCCAGTCCTTTTAAGGTAGGGAATATTATTTCTTTTATATTCATGAAGAGAACTTCTGTTATTCCATTCTTTATTATTCTGTTGGAATAACCAGTATACACGGTCAACCCTATACTTGGTGATATTCTTCTATTATTCTGTTGAAATATCCTGTCTGTGTGTTTTACACCGGACCTGGTTCTGTCTTTATTATTATTCTGTCGGAATATCCTGTCTGTGTGTTTTACACCGGACCTGGTTCCATTATTTATTATACTGTTATTTATTATTCTGTCGGAATATCCTATCTGTGTGTTTTACACCGGACCTGGTTCCATTATTTATTATACTGTTATTTATTATTCTGTCGGAATATCCTGTCTGTGCGTTTACGCCGGACCTGGTTCCATTATTTATTATTCTGTTAGAATAACCTGTCTGTGCGGTTTATCGCATGCATGGTGATTTCTTTTGTTATTCCATTCTTTATTGTACTCAGTTGGTTAAGTTTTGACTTCTATACTCCATGAAATTTGTAGAATATCCTTGATAATTGCTGTTCATCCAGTATCTTTTCATGAAAATATTCTTCTAAGCATTCTTGAATTTTACTCCACAAAGCAGTATCATGTTGACAATTTGGACGTTGTTAATTCTTGGATAAATTAATTCTTGAACTTGTTTTATTGAATTCTTATATCATTGTCATCATCCTCATGTTTATAAAATGTTAAAAGTCATCTGTGGCCTGTAGTGCATAGATGGACTTGGTATGATTATGACCAGGGATTATTCGGTATAATCATGACCGTAATGTTACAAATGATGTGGTAAAAGTCCTCATTGGCCCGTAGTGCGTTGATGGATAGTTGTTGGCATGATCATGACCATTAATGAATACACGAATATCCTTGGCCGTAGTGCAGGGGTGATTCGATGATGTGGATTATTTTATTAAGCTGAGTCCCAGCGATCACAGTGTTGAAAAACCTTTTAAATCATAAAAGATAGTAGAGTTTATTTTCTACTTGACTCTTTTAATGGATTGCTTATTCCGCTGCAGTTAAACTTGATATCTATTATATTTTATCAGTTTAACATTGTTGAAGGCTAATGATAATTTATTCTGCATTATCTTAGTCATAATATTTCTTACTGGGCTAGTTGAGCTCACCTTTTCTTTCACTGTTCTCTTCAGGAAATGAGAACGTATCCGGGGCAAGTCGGAGAACGGAGTGATGGTCCGTATGATAGTATTAGTTAGTTGTCCTCACTATTCTATGTAATGGTGTGTTAATAAATGTAATGAGGACTCCTTTTGAGTATGAATACTCTCTAGAAGATAATATTTGTATTCAAACTCACAGTTTATGTTTTGTCGTATTGTACACGACAGTTGTATTAGTAAGTTGTATTTGTATTCTGTACTATGTATCTGACGACCCAAGATGGGTGATGTATACCTATTTTTGGGGGCGTCACAGTTAGTATCAGAGCTTAGGGATATGATCCCTGGCTAAGATGTGAGAATAGAACTAGGAGGGGAGAGACGGGAAATTCCTTCGCTAGTATGACCTACCTAAGTTTATTTGCATGGTATTTAATTGGTCGGTCATAATATAAGGATAATATATGACATATCAATTAACTTTTATTTTGTGGCAGTATCTGAAAATGGCATCTGAGAATGTTGAGAATAGCAATGGAGCACAGGCGACTGTTGATTCACCACATATCAATAATCAGGATAATATGCATCAGGAAGGTGACAATCCTCATGCAAACAACAACACTGACCAAATGATGAATGATCAAATGTTAAGAGGCTTTATGCAATTCGTGCAACAACAGGTGAAAGCGGCTCCTGTCCACAACGTAGGTGGAAATACTGGAAACTCTCAGGCGGTCACCGCTAAACAGTTTAAGGGGTTGGGACCACCGGAGTTTAAGGGAGAACCCAAACCACTTGTAGCTGAAACATGGATAAAGCAGATCACCAAGATATTTGATGTCTTGGGTTGCTCCGAGGAGCAAAAGGTTCCCTTTACCGCCTTTATGTTGCGAGGAGAGGCAGATTACTGGTGGGAATCGATAAAGCGTACTCAACCTGTTGCACTGAAGATGTCCTGGGAGAAATTCCAAGAGCTGTTTAACGACAAATACTTTCTCGAGAGTATTCGTCACATGAAGGAGGTGGAGTTCATCAAATTGGAGTAGAATAATATGACCGTGTCGCAGTACGAGGCAAAATTTGCGGAGTTATCCCGGTTTGCGTCCCACCTGGTGGATAATGAAGAAAGAATGACGCGAATGTTTTTAAGAGGTTTGAAGCCGGAGATACGTCAACATCTTGTTTCTCATAAACTGTGTTTGTATTCAGATGTTGTAAATAGGGCTCAGCTGGTGGAGCGCGATAACGAGACAACGCAACCAAAAGAGAGCAGCCGGCAAAATGATAATACCAAAGAGAGCAGTCATCGAAGCGGTGACAACAAGCGTGGAGGGAATCAACAGGCCAGAAATGGTAACCACTTCGGTGGTAATCAGGGCCAAAACAATAAGAATGGGCATTTCAAGAAGAGGAGATTCAACAATGATGGAAAGACGTCAACACCAGCACCTGTCGTTAAGGAAGGAGAACGACCACCTATCATATGCTTCAAATGCGGAGGGGAGGGGCACATCAGTCCAAACTGCGCGATGCCGTCCAAAGCATGTTATAATTGTGGAAGAGAAGGTCATTTAGCCCGATTTTATCGTTTACCGAAGACAAATTCAGCTAGGATGGAGGCACCAAAGGCCATCCCAAAAAAGTCAAAACTGGTTGTGCAAGGAAGAGCGTTTGTTGTGAACTCCCAGAAAGCAAGGAACCCGAATGAGGTCATCACAGGTAAGCTTATCATAAACTCTAACGAAGTCTATACTTTTTTTGATACCGGTTCTACCCATTCTTTTATTTCTCCTACTTGCGCTCATCGATTAAATTTGATTCCGGAGAAATTAGACTTTGACTTAGCTGTTGAAACTCCATTGGGAGAAACCTTTATTACATCCACAGTTTATAAGTCTTGTTTGGTTCAAGTTGGTACTCACACATTACCTGTCGATCTGATTTCATTAAAAATACTTGCATTTGACGTGATTCTAGGGATTGATTGGTTAACTACTCATCATGCAAAAATTGATTGTTTTCGTAAGGTTGTTAGCTTTCATATTCCCAATCGACCTATTGTTTTCGTAAGGTTGTTGGCATAATCATGACCATTAATGAATACACGAATATCATTGGCCGTAGTGCAGGGGTGATTCGATGATGTGGATTATTTTATTAAGCTGAGTCCCAGCGATCACAGTGTTGAAAAACCTTTTAAATCATAAAAGATAGTAGAGTTTATTTTCTACTTGACTCTTTTAATGGATTGCTTATTCCACTGCAGTTAAACTTGATGTCTATTATATTTTATCAGTTTAACATTGTTGAAGGCTAATGATAATTTATTCTGCATTATCTTAGTCATAATATTTCTTACTGGCTAGTTGAGCTCACCCTTTCTTTCACTGTTATCTTCAGGAAATGAGAACGTAGCCGGGACAAGTCGGGGAACAGAGTGATGGTCCGAATGATAGTATTAGTTAGTAGTCCTCACTATTCTATGTAATGGTGTGTTAATAAATGTAATGAGGACTCCTTTTGAGTATGAATACTTTCTAGAAGATAATATTTGTATTCAAACTCACAGTTTATGTTTTGTCGTATTGTACACGACAGTTGTATTAGTAAGTTGTATTTGTATTCTGTACTATGTATCTGACGACCCAAGATGGGTGATGTATACCTATTTTTGGGGGCGTCACATTCCCACCCACCTACCCACGCCCACTCTCACCCCCACCCAACCTACTTACCCACCCACCCAACACTCCCTCCCAAGAAAAAATAATATTAAGCAATTATGTATACACCACTCACCCCCACAATGTAAGACCCCAACTTATTAATGAATAAAATCAAATTTTCTCTAAATATTATTGTGAATAATAAGGGGTTAATTTGATATAATACTTTGGTTATGGGTGAAATGTGTAAATTTTACAAAATAAGCAAGTGGTTATAAAATATTCATTTTGTCGGGGAATATTCGTTTGGTCGTGGAATATTCGTACGATGGCGCAGCCTTGTGTGGGCCCCATAACGGAAAGCGATTGGATGAAGAAAACGACAAGTATAAGTTGCTTATAAATAACGGCGTAGTTGTTACCGTTAATACTGTTGGAATACCCGGTGGTTAAAATACAGTAGTACACGGTATTGCACCAATTATTGATTCTTACGTAAGAAGGCACTACTCAATAATTGTTACAGTAGTTACTGTTCAATATTTTATATTATTGTTGTTTCAATAATTGTTGCTGCACAGTATTTTCTATTATCAGATCAATAATTCATATTATTTGAATAATATTATTAGATAACATTATTGGCAATGTCTAGAAAGTTCTGTCTAAGGAGAGGTTTGGTCATCTAATTGCGCGCCAGTAAGGAGAAATCTTTATTGGAAAGCCCCCTCTTTCCTAGGAACGACCTGGTTGTCATAAATGTGATTCTGTAATATTATTTGTGAATAATTAATTATTGATTCATATGATAAGAAAATATTTATTTTATATGGATATAAATGAGGGATATATTTTTGTGGTTAAAAATGAAGGAGTTAATGTTGAGGTTTTTATCAGTATTTTTGTCGGAATGGAGGTATTAAAAATTAGGGTTTTTGAGATATTTTGCGGGGGTTATAATTTTTAATCCGACCGTTGGATCGTGATAATTTTTGGATATGTTATACATATATAAGTTGAGTATATGTCCACAAATTTTGAACCGTTAAAAATAAATGTATGATTTATTATAAATTTTACAAGATGACTGGTTCAGAAATTGTTGAATTTTCGGAGTTTATCATTTTGATAGAAAATTCTAGAATTGGTGGGCCCCACTCTTGGTTGGTGAAGAAATGTGCTGAGATTTTTATTCAAATGTGGTGGGTGGGAATAGTAGCAGGTAAAGCCATCAGGTTACAGGTTAAGTCTGCTTCGGCGTGCTAACATTTTCCTATAAATAGAGGGCTAAGTTAGAATTGAAAATCACACCAGAAACAAGTTTTCTCTCTTTCTCTCTCTAAATTATTGAGTGTATTTTGTGAGTATTTAGATACTTTGAGAGTTTCTATTCATCAGAGCAAGTTTCTTTCAGCCTTATACCGGTATTCCGACCAGAAGTACTGATATCTTGAGGTAAGGGATATTATTTTCTTCTTAATGATATTATTTTCTTCAATATCATTATACTGAAATATTGATATGAGTTTTTATCAAATTTAAAACTTTTTGTGTCGGGGTTACTATTAACGTATACGGCACTATTCACGTATACGGTACTATTCACGAATACGACACTATTCACCGAAAAATAAAATTTTTCCTTTTTGTCCAAGATGTCTATTATGGTTACTATCTTTGATTGTATCCATGTTTTGATCTTTATTTTTGAATTCTGCTTCACAATTGATTATTATGAAGTATTATTGATCTTGGATAAACTGTTATACGAATCCCTAATATTTGTCCTTCTGTCTCACTGGATTCGTTTCCTTTAAAATATTTTTCATCATCCTCAGTCCTAAATGATGATACTACTGAATATTTTTGGCATGTAGTGCAAAGATGAATGATTAACTGATAAATATCTTTGGCCCGTAGTGCAAAGATGAACAGGTGTTGAAATGAACATGACCGACTGGTGATACAAATGAATATCTTTGGCCTGTAGTGCAAAGATAAATATTTGGTTAAAGATGATTATTAATCGATGTTACAGGGATAAAATATTGATGATGAACTTTTAAATCTTAGAAGATAGTAGAATTCTTTCCTACTTGACTCTTCTAATGGTTTGTTGTTTCCGCTGCAGTTGTTGATCTAAAACTTGTTGTCGATTATATTCTATCAGATTTTTCCCTGTTGAAGACTAACGATAATTTGTTGTATATTATCTTAGTAATAATATTCTTTACTGGGCTAGTTGAGCTCACCCTTTTCTTTTTTGTTCCATTTTTCTTCTCAGGGGGTGAGAACATAGCAGGATCTAGTTGGGGTATGGAGAGATGGTTCTAGAAAGATGTTTTAGCAGTCCTCAATATTTCTGTAAAATAGTGTTTGAATAATTATAATGAGGATTTATTTGAGTGTGGATATTGTCCAGAAGACAATATTTGTATTTAAACTCACAGTATGTGTTGTCGTATTTTGCACGACAATTGTATTATTAAAGTTATAGTTTACTTTCTGTACCATGTATTTGGCGACTCAGAATGGGTGTTGTATACCTATTTTGGGGGCGTCACAGTTGGTATCAGAGCTTAGGGATATGGTCCCTGGCTGAGATGTGAGACAAGAACTAGGAGCGAAGAGACGGAGAATTCCTTCGCTAGTATGACCTGACTAAGTTTATTTGGTGTTTATTTGGTCGGTCAGAGTATAGGGATAATATATGACATGACTATTAACCCTTGTTTTATGGCAGTATTTAAGAATGGCAGCTGAGAACGTTAATAATGGAGTAAATCAAACCGTGGAAACACCTTTGATCACCACCCAGGGGAACGTGCAACAGGAAGGCAATATTCCTCCTGTAAACAACGTTACCGAGCAAACGATGAATGATGGAATGTTTAGGAGCTTTTTGCAGTTCATGCAAAATCAGACGTGGGAGACTCGTGTGCAGAATACGGGTGGAAATGATAACAACGCGCGGTTTGTCACAGCTAAGCAGTTCAAAGAATTGGGACCACCAGAATTTAAGGAAAAGTCGGATCCGATCATGGCGGAAACGTGGGTCAAGCAAATTACCAAGATATTCGATGTCTTGGGATGCACGGAGGAACAGAAGGTTCCATTCGCCACTTTTATATTCCGCGGTGAGGCAGACTACTGGTGGGAGTCTGTGAAGCGTGCCCAGCCTGACGCACTCAACATGTCCTGGGAAATATTTCAAAAACTGTTCAATGACAAGTACATTCCTGAAAGTATTTGTCATATGAAGGAGGTGGAGTTTATCAGACTGGAACAAAACAACATGACGGTGTCCCAGTACGAGGCGAAGTTTGCAGAGTTATCCAGGTTTGCACCTCATTTGGTCGAAAATGAGGAACGAATGACAAGGATATTTTTGAGAGGTCTAAAACCCGAGATTCGACAATATCTTATCTCTTATAAATTTTCTTTATATTCAGATGTCGTAAACAGGGCTCAATTATTAGAGCGAGATAATGAGTATGTGCAACCGAGGGACCACAACCAGGGTCATACCGGTGGCGACAGTCATCAAAGCAATGAAAACCAGCAGGAAGGAAAATATTCGGACAAAAGCGGTAACCACTCTGGTGGTAATCGTGGTCGTGATAATAGAAGGAGCGAGTCAGGAGGAGATTTCAAGAAGAGAAGGTACAACAATGATAACGTGAAGACGTCAGCACAAACATCAACTGTTTTTAGGGGAGGAGAACGACCACCGGTCGTATGTTACAAATGTGGAAAAGAGGGACATATCAGCCCAAACTGTCCACAACAATCCAAGGTATGTTATAACTGTGGAAAAGAGGGTCATATAGCTCGAGAGTGTTCTATAGCAAAACCAAGTTCAGCGGGGATGGTGACTCCAAAAGTTGTCCCGGATAAGTCGAAATCAGCGGTTCCTGGAAGGGCGTTTGTCGTGACTGGCCAAAACGTGAGAAACCCGAACGAGGTGATCACGGGTAAGCTAATCTTGAATTCTTGCGAAGTTTATACTTTACTAGATACCGGTTCTACCCATTCTTTTATCTCTCCTGCTTGTGCTCAACGTTTGAACTTGACTCCGGAGAAATTGACCTTTGACTTATCTGTTGAAACTCCGTTAGGAGAAACTTTCGTTACATCTACTGTTTATAAATCTTGCTTGATTCAAGTTGGCACCATCACATTACCTGTTGATCTTATCTCTTTAAAGATACTTACTTTTGATGTGATTTTAGGAATTGATTGGTTAACTACTCATCATGCCAAAATTGATTATTTTCGTAAGGTTGTTAGTTTTCATATTTCTAACCAACCTGTTATGCGAATTCAAATAACCAAACCACTAAAATCAATTGCTGTCATACCAAGCCATAAAGCCATTCGTTTATTGAAAAATGAATGTCAAGCTTTCTTAGCCCATGTCATGGACTTGAACAAAAATACGTCAGATTTGAATGATATTTCTGTTGTTAGTGAATTTCCTGACGTATTTCCTGAAGAATTTCCTGGCCTAACCCAGAGCGTGATATTAAATTTTTGTATTGATCTTCAACCCGATACAAAACCAATTTCTAAAATATCATATTAAATAGCTCCTATTGAACTTCAGGAGTTAAAAATCCAACTATAGAAGTTGGTACCCAAGCCTCTATCTGGTGACTTCCTTTGTGGAATGCACCAAAGCCTGACTCTCCGTAAGGGACTCTATATTTGTGTGGTGGTAAAACAATAGGTGCCATTGTGACGTGCTATCCAAGATTGGGATATGAATCACAATTGAGAGCAACCGAAGTCGGTGACCCAAGTACGTAGCTTTCTGGGCTTAGCTGGTTACTATCGAAAATTCGTGGAAGGATTCGAATCGCTACTCCATTAACTTAGCTGACTCAGAAAGATACAAAATTCATATGGAGCGAGGAATTCGAGAAGATTTTCCAATAGCCCAAGAGGCGACTCATTCGGAACCTGTTCTGACCATACCATCCTGGAAAAGCGAACGTGGTAGCTGACGCGTTGAGTAGAAGATTGTACGCGAGTACGAGTGCGATATTGTTGAACACAAAGACCTATTTTGTATAATTTATAAATGATAGAGATAGAGTTAATGACTCTAGGGACCCACGTGATGATATACGAGTAAAATCGACTTTAATCGATAACATTAAAGCCACTCAAGCTATAGACATGGAGCTGATGCGTATGAAGAAGAAAGTGCAAGAAGGTGCTATTCCAGAAGTAAGAATCGATAAAGAAGGAATACTTCGAGTCAACTCCAGACTTTGTGTTCCTAACGATTTTGACTTGAAGCATAGAATAATGATGGAGGCACACAACACACCGTTTGCAATCCATCTTGGGTGTAAGACCCCAACTTTTATAAATAAAGATGAATTTTCTATAAATATCATTTTTGAATATTATGGAGTTAATTTGATATAATGTTATAGTTGTGGGTAATATTTATAAATTTTACAAAGTACGCAAGTTGTTATATAATATTCGATTGGTCGGGAAATATTCGTTTTAACAGGGAATATTCGTACAACGACACAATCATTGGTGGACTCCACAACGGAATTATTATCGGATTGAGAAAACGACAAAAATATTTTATTAAAAATAACGGCGGAAGTTTTACCATTGTTACTGTTGAACTACTCGGTAGTAAAAGTACAGTAATACGTGTGGTTGTATAGTAGCACACGGTATTGATTATTAATGCTTATGTAAAAAGTCACTCAGTTTGATTCCATTATTGTCAGTTAATAATATGAATTATTTAGCGATAATGACGTTTTATTTTATTCGTATTATTAACGTAATAAAACAGAAACATCTTTTTATATAAAACAAAATACTTTATTAAAGTTATTCTATAAATAGAATATATTATATTTTATTTAAAAGATTTTTCTTTAAATATGGACCGTCAGATTAAAGTAATCAATCTGGACCGTTCATGGATTAGTTACTATGCATTCTATTTTTCTATAAATAGCAGCTCATTCCTTCATTATTTCTTACGAATTCACTGAACTCTAGAGAGAGAAACTATAGAGAGAAACTATAGAGAGAGAGAAGAAGAGTATTCTGCTACTTAACTACTTCCTTACTTCAGCTCTTCTTTAAAACGGTAAGGGGTGTTATTCTTTCTTATTCATGAAGAGAACTGTTGTTATTCCATTTCTTATTATTCTGTTGGAATAACCTGTATACGCGGTCTACCCTATACTTGGTGACATTCTTCTATTATTCTGTTGGAACATCCTGTCTGTGTGTTTTACACCGGACCTGGTTCCGTTTTTATTATTATTCTGTCGGAACATCCTGTCTGTGTGTTTTACACCGGACCTGGTTCCATTATTTATTATTCTGTCGGAATATCCTGTCTGTGCGTTTACGCCGGACCTGGTTCCATTATTTATTATTCTGTCGGAATATCCTGTCTGTGCGTTTACGCCGGACCTGGTTCCATTATTTATTATTCTGTTGGAATAACATGTCTGTGCGGTCTATCGCATGCATGGTGATTTCTTTTGTTATTCCATTCTTTATTATACTCAGTTGGTTAAGTTTTGACTTCTATACTCCATGAAATTTGTGGAATATCCTTGACATTTTATTATCCCGATCATTCTTGACCGTATCATTCTTTATTATCCCGACCATTCTTTATTATCCCGATCATTCTTGAATTTTACTCCACAAAACAGTATCATGTTGACAATTTAGACGTTATTAATTCCTGGATAAATTAATTCTTGAACTTGTTTTATTGAATTCTTATATCATTGTCATCATCCTCATGTTTATAAAATATTGAAAGTCATCTGTGGCCTGTAGTGCATAGATGGACTTGGTATGATTATGACCAGGGATTATTCGGTATAATCATGACCGTAATGTTACAAATGATGTGGTAAAAGTTCTCATTGGCCCGTAGTGCATTGATGGACAGTTGTTGGCATGATCATGACCATTAATGAATATACGAATATCCTTGGCCGTAGTGCAGGGGTGATTCGATGATGTGGATTATTTTATTAAGCTGAGTCTCAGCGATCACAGTGTTGAAAAACTTTTTAAATCATAAAAGATAGTAGAGTTTATTTTCTACTTGACTCTTTTAATGGATTGCTTTTTCCGCTGCAGTTAAACTTGATGTCTATTATATTTTATCAGTTTAACATTGTTGAAGGCTAATGATAATTTATTCTGCATTATCTTAGTCATAATATTTCTTACTGGGCTAGTTGAGCTCACCCTTTCTTTCACTGTTCTCTTCAGGAAATGAGAACGTAGCTGGGGCAAGACGGGGAACGGAGTGATGGTTCGAATGATAGTATTAGTTAGTAGTCCTCACTATTCTATGTAATAGCGTGTTAATAAATGTAATGAGGACTCCTTTTGAGTATGAATACTCTCTAGAAGATAATATTTGTATTCAAACTCACAGTTTATGTTTTGTCGTATTGTACACGACAGTTGTATTAGTAAGTTGTATTTATATTTTGTACTATATATCTGACGACCCAAGATGGGTGATGTATACCTAATTTTAGGGGCGTCACACTGGGAGTACCAAAATATCTCAAAAATCCTGATTTTTAATATCTCCATTCCGACAAAAATACTGATAAAAACCTCAACATTAACTCCTTCATTTTTAACCACAAAAATATATCCCTCATTTATATCCACATAAAATAAATATTTCCTTATCATATGAATCAATAATTAATTATTCACAAATAATATTACAGAATCACATTTATGACAACCAGGTCGTTCCTAGGAAAGAGAGGGCTTTCCAATAAGGATTTCTCCTTACTGGCGCGCAATTAGATGACCAAACCTCTCCTTAGACAGAACTTTCTAGACATTATCAATAATATTATCTAATAATATTATTCAAATAATATGAATTATTGATCTGATAATGGAAAATATTGTGCAACAATAATTATTGAAACAACAATAATATAAAATATTGAACAGTAACTACTGTAACACTTATTGAGTAGTGCCTTCTTACGTAAGAATCAATAATTGGTGCAATACCGTGTGCTACTGTATTTTAATCACCGGGTATTCCAATAGTATTAACGGTAACAACTACGCCGTTATTTATAAATAACTTATACTTGTCATTTTCTTCATCCAATCGCTTTCCGTTATGGGGCCCACACAAGGCTGCGCCGTCGTACGAATATTCCCCGACAGCAAGAATATTCCACGACCAAACGAATATTCCCCGACAAAATGAATATTTTATAACCACTTGCTTATTTTGCAAAATTTGCACATTTCACCCATAACCAAAGTATTATATCAAATTAGCCCCTTATTATTCACAATAATATTTAGAGAAAATTTGATTTTATTCATTAATAAGTTGGGGTCTTACAACCTCCCCTCCTTATGAAATTTCGTCCTCGAAATTGACGTACGTACCTGATGTTTCAAAAAGGTGAGGATACCTCGCTTTCATTTCTGATTACAACTCCCAGGTCATTTCTTCAATAGCATGGTTTCTCCACAAAACCTTAACTTGTGGTATAACCTTCGTGCGTAGGACATGCTCTTTCCTATCCAAGATCTTAACAGGTACCTCCTCGTACGTTAAATCTTCAGCTATCTCGTCTGGTTCTAACTCAATAATGGGGTTCGGGTCTTTAACATATTTACGAAGCATAGATATGTGAAAAACATTATGAACACGAGACATGCTTGGAGGTAATGCGAGTCTATATGCCACATTCGCTCAAGAATCTCAAATGGACCAACAAATCTTGGATTGAGCTTTCCTCTCTTCCCAAATCTTGTAACTCCCTTCCATGGTGCAACACGTAATAATACATGATCCCCAATATTAAATTCCACGTCCTTCCGATGAAGATCCGCATAACTCTTTTGTCGATCCTGTGCCGTTTGTATACGTTGTCGAATCGTTTGGATCTTCTCTGTAGTAATGCGTACCAACTCTGGTCCCAACAATGTTGCTTCACCCACCTCGTCCCAGCATACTGGAGAACGACATTTTCTTCCATACAACGCCTCGAATGGAGCCACACCTATGCTCGCCTGATAACTGTTGTTGTAGGAGAATTCCACCAATGGTAGGTACTTATCCCAACTCCCTTTGAGATCTAGGACACAAAGTCTTAATAGATCTTCAAGAGTTTGAATAGTCCTCTCTGATTGTCCGTCCGTTTGAGGATGGTATGCCGAACTGAATCGTAAATCCGTGCCTATAGCTTTCTGCAAGCTAACCCAAAATCGTGAAGTGAATCTTGGGTCACGATCCGAAACTATGGATACTGGCATGCCATGCAATCTCACAATCTCGTTCACGTACATACTAGCAAGACGTTCAAGGGAATAAGTCTCACGTATCGGCAAGAAATGAGCGGATTTGGTTAATCTATCAACAATAACCCAAATCGCATCTATGCCTTGAGAAACCTTGGGAAGACCCGTAACAAAATCCATAGTAATGTGTTCCCACTTCCATTTCGGGATCTCAAGTGGTTGCAATGGACCCTTTGGCACTTGATGCTCCACCTTTACACGTTGACAAGTTAAACACCTCGAGATAAACTCCGCGATCTCTCTTTTCATATTGCTCCACCAAAATGTATGTCGAAGATCATGATACATTTTGGTACTCCCAGGATGGATTGCAAACGGTGTGTTGTGTGCCTCCATCATTATTCTATGCTTCAAGTCAAAATCGTTAGGAACACAAAGTCTGGAGTTGACTCGAAGTATTCCTTCTTCATCGATTCTTGCTTCTGGAATAGCACCTTCTTGCACTTTCTTCTTCATACGCATCAGCTCCATGTCCGTAGCTTGAGCAGCTTTAACTTTATCGATTAAAGTCGGTTCTACTCGTATATTTGATATCATCATGTGGGTACTTGGAGCCTTCATCTCTATCTCCATCCTTTGCAAGTCATACAAAATGGGCCTTTGTGTTAAAAACATTGCACTCGTACCCGCATATGATCTTCTACTCAATGCGTCAGCTACTACGTTTGCTTTTCCAGGATGGTATTGGATGGTATGATCGTAATCTTTCAACAGCTCAAGCCAACGTCGTTGCCGCATGTTGAGTTCCTTTTGGGTGAAGAAATATTTGAGGCTTTTATGATCTGTATAGATCTCCACTTTCTCCCCATACAGGTAGTGTCTCCAGATCTTCAACGCAAAAACGACTGCTGCCAACTCCAAATCATGAGTAGGATAATTCCTCTCATATTCTTTGAGTTGTCGTGAGGCATAGGCTATGACTTTCCCATGTTGCATGAGAACACATCCTAACCCTTTGCCTGAAGCATCGCTGTAGATAACAAATCCATCCGAACCAGATGGTATTGTCAGAACAGGTGCCGAAATGAGTCTCCTCTTGAGTTCTTGGAAACTCTTCTCGCATTCCTCACTCCATACAAATTTTGTATCTTTCCGAGTCAACTGAGTTAACGGAGTAGTGATTCGAGAAAATCCTTCCACAAATCTCCGATAGTAACCAGCTAAGCCTAGAAAGCTACGTATTTCGATTACTGACTCAGGTTTGCTCTCAACTGTGACTCATATCCCAATCTTGGATAGCACGTCACAATGACACCTATCAGTTTACTACCGCACGAATATGGCGAGAGTCTGGCTTCAGTGCATTCTACAAAGGAAGTCACCAGATAAAGGCTCGGGTACAAACTTCTACAGTTAGGTTTTTAACTCCTGAAGTTCAATAGGAGCCATTCGATATGAGATTTTAGAAGTGAGTTTTGTACCAGATTCAAAGATGACACAAAATTCAATATCACGCGTAGGCCAAGAAATTCTTCAAGAAATACGTCAGGAAACAAACAACAGAAATATCACTCAAATCTGACGTATTTTTGTTCAAGTCCATGACATAGCTAAGAAAGCTTGACATCCGTTTTTCAATAAACGAATGACTTTACGACTTGACATGAAAGAGTTTGACTTCAATGGTTTGGTTGCTTGAATTTGAATAACAGGTTACTTAGGAATATGAAAACTAACAACCTTACGAAAGCAATCAATTTTGGCATGATGAGTAGTTAACCAATTAAATCCTAAAATCTCATCAAAAGCAAGTATCTTTAAAGAGATAAGATCAACAGGTAATGTGATAGTGCCAACTTGGATCATGCAAGATTTATATACAGTGGATGTAACGAAAGTTTCTCCTAACGGAGTTTCAACAGATAAATCAAAGTCTAATTTCTCCGGAGTCAAGTTTAAACGTTGAGCACAAGCAGGAGAAATAAATGAATGGGTAGAACCGGTATCTAATAAGGTATAAACTTCGCAAGAATTTATAATTAACTAACCCGTTATACCTTCGTTCGGGTTCCTCGCGTTTTGGCCAGTCACGACAAACGCCCTTCCAGGAACCGCTGATTTCGACTTATCCGGGACAACTTTTGGAGTCACCATCCCCGCTGAACTTGGTTTTGCTACAGAACACTCTCGAGCTATATGACCCTCCTTTCCACAGTTATAACATACCTTGGATTGTTGTGGGCAGTTTGGGCTGATATGTCCCTCTTTCCCACATTTGTAACATACGACCGGTGGTCGTTCTCCTCCCCTAGAAACAGTTGATGTTTGTGCTGACATCTTCACATTATCATTGTTGTACCTTCTCTTCTTGAAATCTCCTCCCGACTCGCTCCTTCTATTATCACGACCACGATTACCACCAGAGTGGTTACCGCTTTTGTCCGAATGTTTTCCTCCCTGCTGGTTTTCATTGCTTCGATGACTGCCGCCACCGGTATGACCCTGGTTGTGGTCCCTCGGTTGCACATACTCATTATCTCGCTCTAATAATTGAGCCCTATTTACAACATCTGAATATAAAGAAAATTTATGAGAGATAAGATATTGTCGAATCTCGGGTTTTAGACCTCTCAGAAACATCTTTGTCATTCGTTCCTCATTTTCGACCAAATGAGGTGCAAACCTGGATAACTCTGCAAACTTCGCCTCGTACTGGGACACCGTCATGTTGTTTTGTTCCAGTCTGATAAACTCTACCTCCTTCATATGACGAATACTTTCAGGAAAGTACTTGTCATTGAACAGTTTTTGAAATGTTTCCCAGGACATGTTGAGTGCGTCAGGCTGGGTACGCTTCACAGACTCCCACCAGTAGTCTGCCTCACCGCGGAACATAAAGGTGGCGAATGGAACCTTTTGTTCCTCCGTGCATCCCAAGACATCGAATATCTTGGTAATTTGCTTGACCCACGTTTCCGCCATGATCGGATCCGGCTTTCCCTTAAATTCTGGTGGTCCCAATTCTTTGAACTGCTTAGCTGTGACAAACCGCGCGTTATCATTTCCACCCGTATTCTGCACACGAGTCTCCCTCGTCTGATTTTGCATGAACTGCAAAAAGCTCCTAAACATTCCATCATTCATCGTTTGCTCGGTAACGTTGTTTACAGGAGGAATATTGCCTTCCTGTTGTACGTTCCCCTGGGTGGTGATCAAAGGTGTCTCCACGGTCTGATTTACT
The DNA here is from genome assembly GCA_016801055.1 of Panax notoginseng. Taxonomy (NCBI): domain Eukaryota; kingdom Viridiplantae; phylum Streptophyta; class Magnoliopsida; order Apiales; family Araliaceae; genus Panax; species Panax notoginseng. The sequence continues at coordinate 10,696,342 of CM029013.1, forward strand.
CCATTATTAACGTTCTCAGCTACCATTCTTAAATACTGCCATAAAACAAGGGTTAATAGTCATGTCATATATTATCCCTATACTCTGACCGACCAAATAAATACCAAATAAACTTAGTCAAGTCATACTAGTGAAGAAATTCCCCGTCTCTCCCCTCCTAGTTCTTGTCTCACATCTCAGCCAGGGATCATATCCCTAAGCTCTGATACCAACTGTGACGCCCCCAAAATAGGTCCAATCTATCCAACCCATTCTGAGTCGCCAAATACATGGTACAGAAAGCAAACTACAACTTCAATAATACAATTGTCGTGCAAAATACGACAACACATACTGTGAGTTTAAATACAAATATTGTCTTCTAGACAATATCCACACTCAAATAAATCCTCATTACAATTATTCAAACACTATTTTACAGAAATAGTGAGGACTGCTAAAACATCTTTATAGAACCATCACTCCATACCCCGACTAGATCCTGCTATGTTCTCACCTCCTGAGAAGAAAAATAGAACAAAAAGGAAAAGGGTGAGCTCAACTAGCCCAGTAAAGAATATTATGACTAAGATAATATACAAACAAATTATCGTTAGTCTTCAACAGGGAAAAATCTGATAGAATATAATCTACAACAAGTTTTAGATCAACAACTGCAGCGGAAACAACAAACCATTAGAAGAGTCAAGTAGAGAAAGAATTCTACTATCTTCTAAGATTTAAAAGTCCATCATCAATATTTTATCCCTGTAACATCAATTAATAATCATCTTTATCCAAATATTCATCTTTGCACTACAGGCCAAAGATATTCATTTGTATCACCTGTCAGTCATGTTCATCTCAATAGCTGTTCATCTTTGCACTACAGGCCAAAGATATTCATCAAGTAATCATACATCTTTGAACTACATGCCAAAGATATTCATTAATATCATCATTTAGGACTGAAGATGATGAAAAATATCTTAAAGAGAACGAATCCAATGAGACAGAAGGACAAATAGTAGGGATTCGTATAACAGTTTATCCAAGATCAATAATACTTCATAATAATCAATTGTGAAGCAGAATTCAAAAATAAAGATCAAAACATGGATACAATCAAAGATAGTAACCATAATAGACATCTTGGATAAAAAGGAAAATTTTAATTTTTCGGTGAATAGTGTCGTATTCGTGAATAGTACCGTATACGTGAATAGTGCCGTATACATGAATAGTAACCCCGACACAAAAAGTTCCAAATTTGATAAAAACTCATATCAATATTTCAGCATAATGATATTGAAGAAAATAATATCATTTTTAGAAGAAAATAATATCCATTACCTCAAGATATCAGTACTTCTGGTCGGAATACCGGTATAAGGCTGAAAGAAACTTGCTCTGATGAATAGAAACTCTCAAAGTATCTAAATACTCACAAAATACACTCAATAATCTAGAGAGAGAAAGAGAGAAAACTTGTTTCTAGTGTGATTTTCAATTCTAACTTAACCCTCTATTTATAGGAAAATTTTAGTAGGTTTGACCTGCAACCTGATGGCTTTACCTGCTACTATTCCCACCCACCACATTTGAAATATAATTCAGCACATTTCTTCACCAACCACAAGTGGGGCCCACCAATTCTAGAATTTTCTATCAAAATGATAAACTCCGAAAATTCAACAATTTCTGAACCAGTCATCTTGTAAAATTCGTAATAAATCATATGTTCATTTTTAACGGTTCAAAATTTGAGGACATATACTCAACTTATATATGTATAACATATCCAAAAATTACCACGATCCAACGGTCGGATTAAAAATTATAACACCCGCAATATTTCTCAAAAACCCTGATTTGATTTTTAATACCTCCATTCCGATAAAAATACTGATAAAACACCTCAACATTAACTCCTTCATTTTTAACCACAAAAATATATCCCTCATTTATATCCACATAAAATAAATATTTCCTTATCATATGAATCAATAATTAATTATTCACAAATAATATTACAGAATCACATTTATGACAACCAGGCCGTTCCCAGGAAAGAGGGGGCTTTCCAATAAGGATTTCTCCTTACTGGCGCGCAATTAGATGACCAAACCTCTCCTTAGACAGAACTTTCTAGACATTGCCAATAATGTTATCTAATAATATTATTCAAATAATATGAATTATTGATCTGATAATGGAAAATACTGTGCAGCAACAATTATTGAAACAACAATAATATAAAATATCAATGTAACAATTATTGAATCAATAAAATAAAATATTGAACAATAACTACTGTAACACTTATTGAGTAGTGCCTTCTTACGTAAGAATCAATAATTGGTGCAATACCGTGTGCTACTGTATTTTAATCACCGGGTATTCCAACAGTATTAACGGTAACAACTACGCCGTTATTTATAAATAACTTATACTTGTCATTTTCTTCATCCAATCGCTTTCCGTTATGGGGCCCACACAAGGCTGCGCCGTCGTACGAATATTCCCCGACAGCAAGAATATTCCACGACCAAACGAATATTCCCCGATAAAATGAATATTTTATAACCACTTGCTTATTTTGCAAAATTTGTACATTTCACCCATAACCAAAGTATTATATCAAATTAGCCCCTTATTATTCACAATAATATTTAGAGAAAATTTGATTTTATTCATTAATAAGTTGGGGTCTTATAATTCACGAATACGACACTATTCACCGAAAAATAAAATTTTTCCTTTTTGTCCAAGATGTCTATTATGGTTACTATCTTTGATTGTATCCATGTTTTGATCTTTATTTTTGAATTCTGCTTCACAATTGGTTATTATGAAATATTATTGATCTTGGATAAATTGTTATACGAATCCCTAATATTTGTCCTTCTGTCTCACTGGATTCGTTTCCTTTAAAATATTTTTCATCATCCTCAGTCCTAAATGATGATACTACTGAATATCTTTGGCCTGTAGTGCAAAGATGAATGATTAACTGATAAATATCTTTGGCCCGTAGTGCAAAGATGAACAGGTGTTGAGATGAACATGACCGACTGGTGATACAAATGAATATCTTTGGCCTGTAGTGCAAAGATGAATATTTGGTTAAAGATGATTATTAATCGATGTTACAGGGATAAAATATTGATGATGGACTTTTAAATCTTAGAAGATAGTAAAATTCTTTCTCTACTTGACTCTTCTAATGGTTTGCTGTTTCCGCTGCAGTTGTTGATCTAAAACTTATTGTCGATTATATTCTATCAGATTTTTCTCTGTTGAAGACTAACGATAATTTGTTGTATATTATCTTAGTCATAATATTCTTTACTGGGCTAGTTGAGCTCACCCTTTTCCTTTTTGTTCCATTTTTCTTCTCAGGAGGTGAGAACATAGCAGGATCTAGTCGGGGTATGGAATGATGATTCTAGAAAGATGTTTTAGCAGTCCTCACTATTTCTGTAAAATAGTGTTTGAATAATTGTAATGAGGATTTATTTGAGTGTGGATATTGTCCAGAAGACAATATTTGTATTTAAACTCACAGTATGCGTTGTCGTATTTTGCACGACAATTGTATTATTGAAATTGTAGTTTACTTTCTGTACCATGTATTTGACGACTCAGAATGGGTGTTGTATACCTATTTTGGGGGCGTTACACATAACCTACCCCTCATCCCCACCCACACCCACCCTACCCACGCCAGTCTCACCCCAGCCCCCCCAAAAAAATAGTATTATATGATTACGTATACATCCCTTACTTCCCACCCACCCCCACCCACCACGACCCTCCACCACGACCCCCCACCCCCACCCCCACCCCCCCACCCCCACATCCACATAAAAAAAAATATTATGTGATTATGTATACACATCTTATTCCCCACCCCCCACCGCTACTCAAAAAAAAATAATATGTATACACCACCTGTCCCACTCCACCCATATTAAAAGTTATGTTTAAAAGTCAAAATATCTTAAAAATGGTTAATATGATTTTTAACAATAACCATATGGTTCCAACCCACATAACCCATATTAAAAATAGTTAATATAGTTTTAATTTTTAAATAGAACCATAACCATATTTTAAAAAATAAAACTAACCCATAATCATATTTTACCATGCCTATATGTGATACGTCACGTTTGCTGTACGCCTGTACATCTGTACATCTTGCTAATCAACATGTGACACTTGATAGTTGATACGAGTAACGAGTCTTATCATTTCATGTTGAATTAATATTTAGAAGCTGAACAAATTTGATGAAAATGTCAATTAAATTTTTATTATTTGTGTTAAATACTCAACTTTTTAATGATTTTTCAATATATCATTTGACATACTCTATAACTATTTCTATACATAGTTTTTTTATCCTAACAATTTTATTACTAAAAATTCAACTGTGTTGTGTTAATAAATACATAATGAGATCAATTATATAACAAAATAAAAATATTGAATATATTTTTACCATAAAAATTTAATAAGATTTTTTAACCATCAAAATGGTATGAAAAAGATTCATATTTATCAATGGTAAAGAAATTATCAAATTATATTCATTTTTGCAATAATTATGCAATTCAAATACTATAAATCACCAATCATTATACTTAATTAAAAATATAAATATTTAGTCTAGACAGAAGGTATATTAGAAAAGAGTCAAATCATTGTTTTGGATACCATACCGCACTACTAAATTACTCCATAATTTATTAATTTTACGAATATACATAAAGCAAAATGTATTTTAAATATTTATAAGTTTTATAAATAAGACTTTTTTTTTTAATTAATCACAAACAATATACTTATTAAAATAGGGAGTAATATACAGCTATTACCCATCTAACAGAGACCCTAGTCCTACCTTAATCATTATGATCCTAGTTCCAATGAGAAACAGAGGAACGGACGAGCGAGGCACACCGCACACCGCACACCGCACACCGCTTTGTGGCAACATATAATTGATTAATTAATGGTCATGTTCTGGCTACAATTGAATAGACATGGAATTGTCTTGAAGCTGCATAACATAATAATTCGAGAGAACTTATTCGCAAATCTCAAAAATATCTTCTCCAGCTCATTTAGTTTGCCTATGCTACTTCTTGAATTTTTAACCAGATTGTCAAGTGGGTCTTCTTTTGATTTCTCTCCCTTCGACATTACTCAAAGATTCAGTCTTGATTGCAGCTTTATATTACCGACAAATCCCCATGACGTAAGTTTAAGTTCTTCTCTCACTATTCTTGGATTTGGGTTTTCTTATTTTGATGATTTGATGCTCCATACAATACAAGTGAGAATTGCAGATCACTTGTTCTTCATTTGCCTCTTTCCTCAACTTGGCATTCTGTAATTTTTGTTTACTTGGTTGAGAATTAAGATATGATTTTTTAAAAAAGTTTTCTCAACTGGGTAGTGTGTTCAATTATAATGCTATTATCTTCATTTGGACACAATTTTCTTTTATCCAATTTGAAGTTAATCTTTTAATCAGCTTTAAGGGAATTTCTGGAAATTACGAGTTACTGTGGAAGTTTTTGAGTGAAAGCCGTTATATCTTACTTTCTTAAAATTATAACTTTAGAAAAGTGATGTGAATTTCCTTCTTGTTGTTAAAAGATTAATTTTTATTTATTTTTTAACTTGTGGTATATATTTGTGTTGTAGAACTTGCTTATTTTGAGGTTTCCTGATGTTACATGACGGTCAGTCAGTTTGTTTTGGTAATGTACAAGGATAAAACATGAGTTAAATTTGCTTTCTTCTATAAGTTGTTTGGGCTTTTGCTAACAATTGTTTATAATTAGTGTGCTTTAAGATTTGTACTGTTAATATGTTGATGGTACACATTTTTATAAAAATTTTATCATAAATTCTGCAACCAGTACTTGCTGAGATCTTTATACAGAACATAGTATTTTTGTTTGGTGGCTATTAAGAATTATATTGGCATAATTGATACACGACAAGTCATCCGTAGATTTTCATTCAAAAACACTGATTTTTTCCTGGCGCTGCTGAGTAAACTAATTGTGTTTATGTTAAGCAGAACCAGAGTAAGAACCAAGTAAAGGAATCCTGTTGTTGCAGCAAGTTTTATGTCCATCTTTGTAGTTTTATCACTTCTTGCATCAATAGATGGCAACGTTTCCATTATCCTCTGTTATGCAATCCAATGGCTTAAGCTGTGGAGCCATTGAGACAGCCAAGTTAGTTTCTACTATTCATGTTACTTCTGAAAAAAGAGTGACACGAAGGTTAGGGAAAATGGATGTGGAAAGAAACCTAGTTTTCAGGGGAGTTGCAATAAATGCAGCAAAAAGTTCTTATCCGGATCATAGGTTGGAAGTGTTATCCACATCACGTTCTTTTGTTGTTCAAACTCCAGGAAAGGTTTCAACATACCTATTTAGGACTGAAATTGGTGGTCTGGTGAAGATACTTGTTGAAACGAAAAATAACAAGTACAGTGTGTATGTTGAAATTTCATCCTTGCAACTTTCTGACAGCAAAGATGAGCTGCTTATGAGGTGGGGTATATATAGATCTGATTCATCATCTTTCATGCCTATAGACTTTCAGAGTCCCAGTCTAGCTTCAGCATCCAGGACAATAGAAACCCCACTTCGGCGGAAGTCTTCCGGCCAGATTGCAGTTCAGTTAGATTTAGAAGCAAATTTAGCCCCCTTTTATCTCTCATTTGTATTGAAGTCTCCGTCAGACGGTGATTCAAATATATCTGTAATCAGAAGCCACAGGAAAACAAACTTTTGTGTGCCAGTTGGTTTCAATTCAGGGTATCCCGCACCTTTGGGTCTTTCCTTTTCTGCTGATGGTTCCATGAACTTTTCCCTTTTGTCACGAAGTGCGGAAAGTGTAGTTCTGTGTTTGTATGATGAGTCAACGAAAACTGAACCTGCTTTTGAGATTGATCTAGATCCATATGTCAATCGATCAGGTGACATATGGCATGCCTCGATAAACAGTGCAATTCCTCTTGTGAGCTATGGTTATAGGTGTAAGGGAACTAATAAGCAAAAAGGGGATATAATTCATGCGGAACGTGTCCTTTTGGATCCATATGCTAAAATCATTAGGGATTTCATTCCTGTAAAGCATGGGTCAGGTTTGCTTCTACACTGTCTTGGACAATTGCACGGGGAACCTGCTTTTGATTGGACTGGTGACATTCGGCCTTGCTTACCATTGGAGAAGCTTGTGGTTTATCGGTTAAATGTGATGCTTTTTACCAAAGATAACTCCAGCAAGTTGCCTAGTGACGTTGCCGGAACCTTCTCTGGTATCACTGAGAAGTTACAGCATTTCAAAAGTCTTGGCGTGAATGCAATTTTATTAGAACCAATCTTCCCTTTTGATGAGCAGCAAGGTCCCTATTTTCCGTTCCATTTCTTTTCGCCAATGAACAAATATGGCCCTTCTGGAGGTCCTATGTCCAGTATTAACACTATGAGGGAGATGGTGAAGGGGTTGCATGCCAATGGGATAGAGGTTTTTGTGGAAGTTGTTTTCACCCATACTGCTGAGGTTGGATCACTGAGAGAAATTGACAAATCTTCCTATCATTATGAAAAAGAAGGTGACAATATAGGTAGAAATAGTTTAAATTGCAATCATCCTATTGTCCAACAGATTATTTTGGATAGCCTTAGGCATTGGGTGATTGAGTTTCACATTGATGGATTCTGTTTCATAAATGCAGCTTCCCTTATGAGAGGGTTTCATGGTGAGAATCTTTCTCGCCCCCCTTTGGTTGAAGCAATTGCATTTGATCCTATACTCTCAAAGGTCAAGATCGTTGCGGATTCTTGGGACCCCCATGACATGGAATCCAAGGCAGTACGTTTTCCTCATTGGAGGAGGTGGGCAGAAATAAATACACAATTTTGTGCTGATGTGAGAAATTATCTGAGGGGTGAAGGTCTGCTTAGCAACCTCGCGACAAGGCTTTGTGGGAGTGGGGATACCTTCTCGGATGGTCGAGGCCCTTCATTCTCTTTCAATTTTATTGCCAGGAATTCTGGACTTTCTCTTGTGGACTTGGTCAGTTTTAGTGGCAGTGAGCTAGCTTCGGAACTAAGTTGGAATTGTGGAGTCGAAGGTGCAACCACTAGTGCTGCTATACTTGAAACACGACTTAAACAAATCCGGAATTTCCTCTTCATCTTGTTTGTTTCTCTGGGTGTTCCTATCCTCAATATGGGAGATGAATGTGGCCAATCTTCTGGGGGTTCTCCTGCATATGTAGACAGAAAACCTTTTAATTGGAATACTTTAAGAACCAGCTTTGGAATTCAGACCACCGAGTTCATTTCATTTTTGAGTTCACTAAGAATTGGGCGAAATGATCTTCTTCAGAAGAGGAAATTCTCAAGGGAAGAGAATATTGACTGGCATGGAACCGATCTGTCTCTGCCAAGTTGGGAAGACCCATCAAGTAAATTCCTAGGCATGACATTGAAGGTTCACAAAGAAGAAATCCAGTCAACCTCAGAATCCCCTTGTCTGAAGGGTGACTTGTTTGTTGCTTTCAATGCTGCCGATCATTCAGAGAGCATTACTCTACCCCCACCTCCGGCAGAAATGGCATGGCTTCGTTTGGTTGACACAGCTCTTTCCTACCCTGGTTTTTTCTCTATGGACGGTGAACCTGTACTTGAGCAGATGCCTGAACCAGTCATGTACGAGATGAAGTCTCACAGTTGTGTTCTGTTTGAAGCCAGAAGCCTATGTGGTTGATATCATCAAGTAAATTCCTCAATGTACACTAGGTATATTTTCAGTGGGAGGTATTAGCTGGTTAGCACAGAAGATGTTCATTTTGGGGCAATAGGTATATTTTTTAAAACCATGTAACTATTCCTTTTTCCTTTATTAAGGATCTGTATGCGCTCATGTTGCCTGTGATTTGAATTTTTGCAGAACATTTGACCAAAAATAAAATATTCATTTTGAGGATTAATTATTGATCTACTTGTTTTGCTTCAATTGGTTTAAGTTCTAAAAGTGCATTCGTTGCATTACATCTGCATATTCAAATAAATCCATCATATGCATTTAAACAAGGGGAAAATGCAGAATAGTAGGAAAAGTAAAGAAAAAGCAAGAAAGAACACTGCAGAACACATGGAAATACTGGAACTGAAAGCAAACATACACCTGAAAAAAGAAGTTTTTTTCCATTACAATCTTCAGAACTATATTCCCTACAACAACGGAATACATCTGGGAAAATTACAAGGGCTTTGAAACAAAAAGAACAAGATTTTATATAAAATAACGGATTAAAAAAAACTGTGTATGATTATCATTGATTCATTGTAAATTAATTGCCAAATCCAGGATAGCTTCTACTTGACGTATAGCCTGCTTTTTCTCCTGTTGCTTCAACCTAATTGCAACAGATTCAGGGTCAAGCCCTTGTTCAGTAAGCGCTTCACTTTGTTCGTACCGAACTTCTTGTAGCAATGCATCAATCTCTCTAACAAAATCTACTCTCAGAAGAACATCATCAGCTTCCAGTGGAGGTCTCAGTGGGCCTTGATGCTGAGTGTTGGAGAAAGAAAGGTCATTTATTGCAAGTCATTGAATCATAAACATAATTATTCAATCAGAGGCTAACATATAGCACACCTAAACATTAAACAACTTTACTAAACATGCAGGCAACTTATAAACTTGGCAGTATATAGTGATATGTGAGCAAGGCCTTGGGAAGAAAATTACAAACTTGGCCATTCAACCCATTCAACTAATATTTTTGTCCACTCTAATACCAGACAGAAATTCTTTCCCAACCACTACATAAGGCCATGAAGTAGAAACTGAAGCCTACCAAATCAAAAACGCTGAATGACTTGAGGATGTTATGAACAATCATTGAGACTTTCAGGTATAAAAAAATGACACTGACTATGACCATGTGTAGAGGTTTGTGCTGAAGACTGAAGTCATAAATTGCATTTTTTATGTACCTTGTCAATGTCAAATCCTGCTGGGACGAGAATACTGAATGGATCTTCTCGTGGAAAGGTATCAACCATACGCTTTTTGCATGCCTTCAGCCACCCTTCCTCATCAAATCCATTATGCATATTCAAAAGCTCGTTGAGTAGTCTCATGGCAGGAGTAGCCTCCCGTTTCAAGATCTCTGTCTAAACTTAAGTTTAGCTTACATGTTTTGATATTCCAACAGGAAAGCACACAAGCGCCAGCACACATTGACATATTACATATATAAAAGACGGTAAGGTTTTTTTAATAAAAAAACACCAAAATTGAAAGGAAGGACAGTGCAAATGATGAAGATGGTGGAGTTAATTGTTTTTTTTTTTGGCTAATTGAGTTAATTGCTAATGATTAGGAGGATTGAATTTGAGGGTATTGGAAAAGAAGCTTAAAAGTTTACATTTTGCATTGAAGTTAAGAACTTAAGCCATTTGTAATTTCATGTTGAACCTGGAGGTACTTTCCAACTTCAAGGAATTTAATCAAACACTACATAAAAAAGTTTGTTTTCTATTCCAACCAAGAGGAGAATGAACAGGAATCAATATAAATCTTCGCTAGATCATTATGCCAATGCAAGATGATTCCAGTAGGCTGGATAAGATGTATTCCTGCGGAGGGAGTGGGGGACACTTCTCATATTACAAAAAAAATTAATCACAAAATGCTGATAAGCTTATTTTATTATGGATTATCACTAATTAAGCTTTGAAGTGTTTTATAAATCAAGCCAAAGCAAAAGCCAAAATGTCAACTGAAAGTCATTCAACAAGAATTCAAGATCAGATGGAGTCATCAGGTACAATAGAATTTATGGAAGCCTGTTAACACTCGCAGTCAAATAGGCAACTTTGTGCTTGATTGTGACAGTGTTGATGCAGTAACCAGTGCATACCTCGACACGCCTGTATAAAAGATCAAGACTTCTAATCGCGTCCTTTTCATCCTGGAAAAATGCCATAGATATCTGAATCATTAGAAAGACATAAGAGGCCCTAAAAATTACTCCCAAAACAAGTAGAATTATTTTGAGTTACTTTTACACTTTTCTTTATCATGCATTTCTACTTGTATTCTTGTAAAATAGCTGGAAAATAAAGGATGAAAATGCCAAAGGCTTCCCGTATTACATTAAAGGAATTGATTATTTCAGAATTGAAGGGACCAGTTAATCTACATTTTGGATCATTTTCAAGAACAAACTTAAATACATGCCAATTGTAGTCAAACCATAACAACTACGGCATTCTTGGAATAAGGTGACATGAGCAACGCAACTGTGAGGACCCAAACTCTAGACACCTGGTTTAAATCAAAGTTAGGCCCTGTAATTTCCCTCAAGTGTTTCCTGGAGGCAACTTTCTTAAACTTGCTTAAAGACAAGTCCCGAGTGTAAGCCTTAAACAATTAAATGCTTATGCACAACTGCATTGCACATGGTCAAACCAAGTTCTTTGTTTCTACAAGCATTGATACCAGTATCATCACAACATCAAGAACAAAACTTGACTTTACCCATTTTTTTGGTTCCTAATTCCCCATAATGAAACTAGAGATTTGAAGTGACAAATGCTTCCAAGAAGGAAAATACTAGCACCAATTTACATTTCTATACGGTGCAAGTTCTCACTTTAAAATTGGCATTCAATATAGTAAAGCAACTGATACGCTTACATACATCACGCCGAGCAAGATCGAGCCGATTCCATATGACCATGAGTACAAGTTCAGTGAGTTCGCCTCTCTCAGCAGCTTCCTCAATTTCCTACAAGAAAGGAATTGAAACAGCAAAACAACAATAGATTAACTGCAGAACAATTTCTCCTGAAGTTTCAAAGAAAAATTGTGGAAGGGACTACAAAATATTTAAATATAGCTAATGGTAGAGCAAACTACTAAGCTACTAACTATGGAAAGACTCGTTATTAAAACAGAAAAGTTTTCCATTGGCTGAGCTTCTAAAAATCGTTAGGCGGACCTAAGTGGCGGAGGCGACGCCTAGCGCCAAGGCCGCCTAGGCATTTTCCTAGGCAGACTAGGCGTTTCCTTAAGCGGTCTCATTTGTTTATTTTTTGTAATATACATGCATATTATAATATACAAAGCACAAAGTAGACTGTAGATGTAATGTTTTTAAATATTACATGAAACATTACTAAAAGAGCAATCTTTTAGGCTTAACAAATTCATTTTTAGTATCGTAAAGCTTCAAAGTAGAAGTCTGATTATGCCTAGGCGGGGGCATAAGCGCCCAACCAAATCGAGGCAGTAGAGGACCGCCTAGCACCTAGGTTTCACTGATGCTATTCACTGTCAACTCCTCTATGGGACACTTGCATGTGAGACTAGACAAAACTCCTAAGTGCAAACAAGCTCATGTTGACAGAACTCACAAACCATATACTGCAAAGGCTTGCTAAGCAATCAAGTTCTTACCACAAAAAACTATCCTAACATTTGCAGCCTAACCTAATGAAAATGCTATTGTAAATTGGTCTTTTATCAGCAATCTCAATAAGTTATTGAAATAAGAAACTGAGAGTGATTCGCAAACGTTGTGGAAACGGCAAGGAGATGATGAACTCAATTCAAAGGCTTTTTTGGTTTCAGCCCTTCCCACACTTCAATGGACTTATGTTACTAAACAAACTTGTTGCACCTTTCCAGGAAAAAAAAAACTTGGTACAACACAAAATGAACATGCCCAGTCCCAATGTGGTGGCTTTTATATAGTAAGCAGTCTATTGGTCCAGAATAATAACATGAGCAAGTCAACTAGGCATGGTTAGTCATAAATGTTTTAATATTACATATGGCGCAAAACAATTCTGATGGAAACAACTACTTTAAATAGATTTTTCAATAAAATGGTATAACATTTCTACATATTGCTTGTTCTTATGCCAGGATAAATACAAAAATAACTTTTGAGGCTGCTTAAATTGGAAGAACTGAAATGAGAAAATAAACCTTAGCCTTGAAGTTTATGATTACCTCTTCCACTTCTTCAGCAGATCTGATGAAGCTCGACACCAATTTCTTTGCTTTCCGTACCTCTTCTTCAGGATAACCCTTTAATCTCAAGCCAATTTCTTGATATTCTCCAATCTTTCTGTTCTCTTCCTCTTCTTCTTCTTGACGCAATCGGTGTAATTCATTTGTCTTCTCCCGCTGACGGGCTTGCCATTCCTAATTCAAAAAACTTAGTGCTGCGATTTCAACTTATATATTATATCAAGACATTGGTCAACTCCAATAAAACAGTAACTTTCTTTTTGAATGCCAAATAAAGAATCAAGATACGGCTCTCAATTTAAGGGACAAGAAGTAAAATAATAAAAAATAATCTGAATATTTAAGAACAGAGTGAACTGTGTCTGGGCTCATAATAAGAGATGAGCTAAAGCAAGAAAGCCATGAAAAGGAGTGACGTACATCATCATAATACTCTTTGGGAAGCCCATAAAGGTCTTTCTCTTCTACTTTCTTGTTCCTACAGATAACTGGCAATTGAACCCACTAAAAATCAAGAAAAATAAAGGGGGTTTCTTTGAATATTCAAGAAAGTAAAAGAAGAGAAGATAGAGAAAAGAAACCCGAATTCTTGAAAGGAAAAGGTCTCAGGGCTACTGAAGGAGTTCTCGGAAAAGTTGGAGTGAGAGGGAAAAGGGGCGGCGCAGGTAATGTTAGGTGGAACGCCTTTGCCTCCATTTTTTACAGGCTACAGATACAAATGAAATGACCACTGTCAATATGATATTTGATACAATCCCCCTTTCATTTGGTCGTTTTTTACCCCAATATTATATACTCCTTCCATGCTAAAAAAATGATTAAATATATTTTTATTTTTTATTTTGTACGAACAAAAGTACATAAAATAAAACATAAGTATATTATTTAATACTATAATTTATTAGTATAAAAATTATACTTTGTTTATCTTTTGAAGATGGTACGCGTCGATTTAAGTAAGAACTAACGAATATTTTGTTTTTTTTCTTCTGTATAAATTATATTCTATGTTTGTTTGGGTGGAAAAATGCAAAGAATTTGAGTGAGAAAAAAAATACTTTTCCTCCCTTTCTTTTTACGAGTTTAGAAAGAGAAAAAAAAAGAAAAAAGAAACGAGTAAGTTTACTACCTCTGTAGTGATTGCTAATTTTTATAATTTTAAGAATATTTCTGATATTTGGAGTATCCAATTAGTAATTAATTATTAGACAAATGTGGAAGGGGTTTTGAAGAGCAGTGCATGACATAATTTTTTTATAACCACAAAATTTAGTCTTCAACTTTAAATTACAAAAAAAAAACAGAATATTATTTGAACATAAATCTTAATTCTCACAAATAAATAAATAGAAACCAAACAATCTGAAAGAAGAGAGGAAATTTTGGTGATGGTTTCATCAAGGAAGAAACACATTTCAGTTGTAATAGTGTCGTATAGAGTATAGTAGTAGACTAGTCTATAGTCCAAGTCCATTTAGATAAAAATGGTCCGTGAGAACTCAACTCACTTATAAAAGCTGCCTGACTGCCAAAACTTGGTTAACGGAATACAACAAACTATTCAAGGTGAAGAGAGCCCTGTAACTTCCATAAAAGCTAGCAGACTGATCACTAAATAAAGACCAATACATGTGAAATTTGACTTTGCCACAGCTTACTTCTGTCAAGACCTGGAAAGTGCTGTGTTTATTATACAATTATTTTTGTTTTTCTCACTTGTCATTTCTTATCTTGGTATACTGGTGACATTATGTCGCAAAAGTCAAATCTCAGTTGCTGTGTTTTATAGATTATACACTACTAGTACTTTTTTCTCTTAAATTTTATCCTCATAATTGATCAGTTCGGGATGATTCTTACTATTTTTACATCTTCTATAAGAGATGTGGGCATGCATAACGCTGCTTTAGAACACTCCATCTAAATTTTGTTTTAATGGACAGGGGGTGCAACCTTGCAGTATCTATCTGCAGAATGGATACTGCAAATTCGGGCAGACTTGCAAATTTGATCATCCGGTGGGAGCTTCAAGATACAATCCATCAGCTTCATCTCTCACTGATATGGGCGCTGCTCCTTATATGCTTCAGTCTTCCCCTGCTGCTACTCTGGCTCCTCCTATTGCGTTTTCAGAGCTGCGACCTGAATTCATTTCAGGATCCAACCTGGATCCTCATTTAGCTAGAGTTCCTTCTACTGGAAACACTGCAAGTAGTACAGCTGGTTCAATTTTTTCACAAACGGCACATGTTTCTCTTTCTGATGTCCAGCTGTCTCGCTAGAATTCTCCCCCTCTGAACATTAATCGAAGCACGAGACAAGGTGGAGAAGCTCAACATTCTGGCTGAATGTGTAAAGCAAGTTCTGTTTGCTTTCTCTTGCTCGCACCAATTTCATTTCGAGGTTTAGGTCTGGAAAGCTTAATGTAGTTTGTTGTGTTAAGTTTCATGTTGTCAAACTTAAAACTACCTTTGGTAAATAGCCCATAGTACATACATTATTTAGAAGAATCTTTCTATGACATATCATCTCAAATAACAAGCTGATGTGGTGAGTACTGGGTAATATTATGCAGATAGTTAATTAGCATTACGGTGCAGACGCACAATTGCAGGGAGGAGGAAGAATGAAAGGGAGAACCCAGAGTACATATTCTAAGTCTCCAGCTTGTGTTGAAAATTGCAGATGGTTGCAAATTACTCGGGGCTGAAACTTCAATGGTTGAATAGTGAAGCCATAAAAGGAAAAAAGAAGAAGAAAAAGTATCAGATTGATCGGTAAATAGAAGCAAATTCTTCATTTGACTTGGCCACAGCTGAGAGATTGCTAGGTTTTCTTGCTCCTTACTAGTCGGAGTGACGTAGCATACCCAGAGGCTAGGAGGGTGTTATATGATTTTATGTGATGACTTGAGTCTTTGCGTACGTTATTATTTCTTTTTTTTTTTTTGCTAAGACATTATTATTTCTTTTGTTCAAGGGAGAAGTTTTACGTAACTTACATTTCACATGGTGACTTTTTCACATGAAAAGTGTTGCTATAGATATAATGAGTGCCTAATTTACTACTAGTGTTGGTAAAGTAATGAAACTGTGTTATTATATTTGAGAATATTATGCCATTTTATAATATTATAATTTTTTTAAAATATATATTTTTTCTTTATAAATAAGAAGGAAAATGTATTTTTTATATTCATACTAGCGGTATCAGTCGATGTATCAATAATTTCCATTGCTACTATCTTATGGAATGTATACCAACAAAAAACTGAATGTCGCGCAGATTGAAATTATAGAGATTTATAAATCGCCTATAAAATTTCAAGTCTTAGATATACATATGGTAGATTTTTCTTATTTTTATTGCAAAAGAGAGCTTATGGTTATATTAAAAAAAGTCTGTAATTTTTTTTATATATGTCAGAAGATTTTAAAACAATATTATTTTAAAATGCCTCTAGCCTTAAACCATTTTTCTGTTTCTCATAGACTCAAATATTTGTATGGTAAAAAATTGGTTGCCACTCTGATAGTCTCTATTTTGTAAAGACATCAAATTATATCTGTATCGGTGAGAGGAACATCTGAATTCTTTATTACACGAGTATCCTCGCAGATTAAAAAATAAAATAAAATTACTTCACATATTTGGTGTTGATCAAGTTTCGGCGAGATCCCTCTTTCTCCATTCCCACATCTCTTTTAAAAGCATGTCCTTCTTCTTCTTCCGGCGAGATCACCTTCTTCCTCCAGTCCAATATCTCTTTGCATAAAGTTTGTTGACAATAAAGATTAAATTTTCCGTCAGTGGCTGTTTAGGATTATAGAATAAATTAAATTTGTAAGATTCTCCGCTCGTTCATAATTCGCAGATAGCTACATAACAATTTTTTTTGGAGATTTTTTTGTGGTGTGTATGAATAATATGAGCAAGGGTCTTTCTAGACGGATAGTTATTTTGTATTTATGCTAAATAAAATATTATATTAATAAAATGCAAGGTAGAGTTTGTTTATTTCATACATATGAATATAGTTATCTTTAAATGTTTTTATGCATATTAAAGTTTGTATAAAGTTTATTTAAGTAAAATAAATTTAAAATTGGATTTTAACTTTACTTATTTAATTAATATTTTCACTAAAATTGATATTTTGGTAGTGTGTATCATAATTTTTCTCATAAAAGTGCTTGAATTATTCAAAAGTCAAAACAATATACAAGATTAAATTAGTCAAATAGATGTTTTAAAAATTTTAGTTATCAAACAATTTATTTTTTTATTTTTTCCGTGTTTCAAATACAAATACAGACATATCATTTATATGAGTTATTTTATAAGGTTTGGTTTGGGGTTATTTTTACAGGGTTGGTTGGTTGGTTAATTACCACACCTTTTCTAATTTGATTGTTGTCCTCCTAACGTCGATTACAAGTTGAACATAAAATATTTAGTTTTTAAGTATATCATTGCCGTGTGACTAGAAGAATTAAAACAATAACTACTTAAAGTAAAAAAGTTTGAGGATATTAAAAAAAAAAAAAAAATATATATATATATATATAGGGAGTCAAACTCATTAT
Organism: Panax notoginseng; assembly: GCA_016801055.1. Taxonomy (NCBI): domain Eukaryota; kingdom Viridiplantae; phylum Streptophyta; class Magnoliopsida; order Apiales; family Araliaceae; genus Panax; species Panax notoginseng. The sequence goes on from CM029013.1 coordinate 10,713,999, forward strand.
CCGGCAGCTCTAGTGTTACCCAGCAGCTAGGCCTCGCATCTCATTTTACTTTCCTTTTGAAAGACGCAACAAAATCTAATTAACAGTATTACTAAGTTTACACACGACTGAGCTGAGCTGAGCTGAGCTGAGCTGTGTTTCCTAAACATATTCGCTCGCCATCCCTATAAAATTTTACAACTCTTTTAAGTTTACAAGATGGATGATATTTTTGTTATAAAAAGAAAGAAAGAAAAGAGAAGATCATTGCTGGGAGTTAAAGAAATGAAGACTAAATGTACAGATGGAATCAAATTCATCATAATCCCAGAAATAATTACTTCCCCGATGATGATGATGATGATGATGATGAGGATTTGTGATATCAAGTCTCCATTGCTTCTCGTGATGAGTCCAAACACCAGCATTTATAGTTTGATTTGGAAGTCTCAAAAAGTTCATCTGGCGTCATTTTCTCAAGGTCCATTGGTTGAAAAGAATTGAAAATGTTGGTGACAGCCAGGTAACGTTTAGCAGTTAATGTTCCAGTCACTTCCACGGGATGATCTTGGGAGCGCATTCTCTTATACAACCTCATTGCAGCTACACAATCTTCATAGGGATCGTGAACTCCTATCTGAATATCATACCTATAAATCCCCCATGCCAAGTAAGTTTTGAACATTTCGAGAAGGAGATCACTTTGATAAACACTCATCTACATGTTGTCATCACTAATCAATTATGAGGAGTTTTGGTAACTTTTCTACATGAATTTGAGAAAGAATAAAAGAGTCTTTGACTGAACAATTTTTAAATGAGCACGAAAACAGAACTTGTACTTGGTGACAAGTCAACTTTGTGCCGTCCTCTTCATATCAAATAATTAAAATGCTGAATTCTATAGATCATGTGTTACTTGAACAAAAAGCATAAGAATTATAATGAGAAAGTAGAAAAACATATGCAGATAAACAACTCAAAGCCTATTAAAGAACATCCAAAAAAACAACCAAAAGGTCAAGTAACTTGCCCTAGATATGTCCGCGTGAGGTATTTGAGTGAGTGGCTGACAAGATTCGTTTTCATCAGTGGATGATACTTTGAAGTATCCCTACATGGACAAAACAGTAACCATGAGGCACAAATGACAAAAATTTCTCGCAGCAAGTTTAAATTTTGCTTACTTTCAACACCAAGTTTTTTAATTTGTTCAATTCAGGGAACTGTTAAGTTGGTGAAATCACATAAAAGTTCACACTTATCAAGTCAAAAATCTAATATTACCGACACCATCTACTACCACATTTTTTTGGGGTAATAATAGGTTCTAGTAGAGCAACTTGTCCAAATAAGTAGGGATAAAAGCGATGTCTCAAAGGACTGGAATAAAAATTACAGGCCGAAATAAAGCCTTAAAAACTTCTATAACATCACTTCCAACATTCCCGATATAATATTGACTATTAAATGCAGAATTCTTCTCACAAAAACATACTTATAGATAGCAGAAAATAGTTTTAAGATTCAATAGTAATATGTCCTTCTCAAAATATATCTCGTCTTCTAAATGAAGCAACATATTGGCCTAATATAAAATTACTTCTAATTAACAATGTTGCATTTAATGCCCTCATAATCAGTATCAAAAGGTTGAGCCAAGGGGAAGATCTGAATAAAATCAGAGTAGCTACGTAAAAAATATAATTTAAATGTGTAGAAAGGAAGAAACTGATTTTGGGTTATAATTCCTTGATACTTCTGCTCTCAATTACATTGACTTGTATACACAAATTTCACAATGGTAATCCCTAATTTACAACAATGTATACACACTAATTATAAGATAAGGTTAACTACAATTATGGGATAAGATTGTATTTTTTAACAGTATCTTCTAACACTCTCCCTCAAGTTGGTGTATAGATGTCTCGCATGCCTAACTTGAAACAGAATGGATGAAATATCTTACTACCAAGACCTTTAGTCAAAATATCAATATGATGATGTTCTGTTTTGACGAAAGGTAAACAAATAAGACCACTAGTTAACTTTTCTTTAATGAAGTGTCTGTCAATCTCAATGTTCTTCGTTTTATCATGTTGTATCGGATCGTTTGCAATACTAATAGCTGCTTTATTATCACAAAATAATTACATAGGCCTTTTAGTTGTAATACCCAAATCTTCTAGCAAACTTCGAAGCCACATTAGTTCACATATACCCAAGGCGCTAGCTCGATATTCTGCCTCAGCTTGCCACCACGGATTGTTTCTTACTGTGCCAAGTAACAAGATTGCCTCCAACAAATGAACAGTAACCAGATGTAGAACGATGATCCTCTATAGAGCCAACCCAATCTGAGTCGAAAAATGCTTCAATTCTCATATGACCACGTGGTGCGAACAATATACTTTTTCCAGAAACAAACTTGAGATATCTCAGAATTCTGTAGACAGTTTCTATGCGACAGTGTCGAGAATCATGCATATACTGACTTACTAGAAGATTCTCATATGACCACCAAACGTTGATATATTTTCTCTATCATTCGTAGGTCCTGAGCCACCTACTAAATGATGATTAACTTTAATAGGAGAATCAGCAGGCTAACATCCCAACATACCAATTTCTTTTAGAAGATTAAGTACATATTTCCTTTGATATAGAAATATCTCAGTGGAAGATCTCGCAACTTCAATACTAAGGAAATATTTCAAAGGACCAAAATCTTTGATCTCAAACTCTCTGGCTAGTCTTGTTTTGAAATTCACTATCTCTTCTCTGTTATCCCCTGTCACCACAACGTCATCAACATAAGCAATAAGAATGGCAATCTTACCCTTTATTTGTTTGACAAATAGAGTATGATCTGCTCGACTCTGCTTGTACCCAAATCTTATCATTACTTTGTGAAATCTACCAAACCAGTCTCTAAGAGATTGTTTCAGACCATACAAAGCGTTTCGCAAAACCATGAGGTATTTCCATGTGGAGTTACAATGAAGGAAAGCATTTTTAACATCTAATTGCTAAATATCCCAGCCGAAGTTTGCTGCACATGAAATTATGGTACAAATATAGTTCATCTTTGCCACAGAAGCAAATGTCTCCTGATAATCAATCTCATGGATTTGAGTATGCCCTTTTGCAACTAGTCTGGCTTTCAGTCTCTCAATTGTCCCATTAGACTTCTGTTTGATTGTATATACCCACTTGCATCCAATTGATTTTTTCCCACAAGGAAGAGTGGCTAGTTCTCATGTACCAGTCTTTAGGGAATTCATCTCTTCTATCATAGCCTTTTTTCAGTTCTTTTCGTTAATTGCTTCTCCCCATCCTTGAAGACAAGGAAGAGACAAAGGAATGGTAGGATGCAGATAATTTATTATAGGCTAAGTAATTAGAGATAGGATGTTGAGTACATGATCTAACCCCTTTTTTAAGAGCAATAGGAATATCAGTATCATCAGAAGAACAAGTAGGATTCTTACCATTAGCATTATGAGGACTAGGTTCTGAGAAGAATTGTTGTAGTGCTGCAGAAATGGTGACCTTATTCTTGTCTCTTCGAACATAGAATCTTAATGAAAGCTCATTTTGTCTAGCATGTGACTCTTATGACTCTCCTTGTGAAGATTTATTAGAGACAACAATAGAAACAGGAGAAGATGTATAAGGTGGAATAGTACTACTTGAAATAGAAGCTTCTCCTCATCAATAACATCCTCCCCCTGAGGAGAAGGTGAAGAAGAATAAAAAGGTTCTAACTCCCAAAAAGTGACATCACGAGTGACAAAAACTTTGTGTGAAGGAGGATGATAACATTTGTAACCTTTTGGGGTAGGAGATTACCTAATGAAAACACACCTAAGAGCCTTAGGATCTAGTTTTTCCCGAGTGGGAGATTTATCAAGAACATAACACACACAACCACAAACTGGAGACGAATGAGAAGGATTTGTCGTCTGTTGGAGGTAAGAAAGGGGACTTCTATTCTCAAGAATTCTAGAAGGAAGCCAATTTATAAGAAATACAGTTGTCAGAACATCTCCCCATAGAAACTATGCACCCCATAGAAATTTAAGTGTGTTCATAGTGAACATAAGAGTATGTGCTATCTCTAGTAAGTGCGGGTTTTTTCTTTCTATCACTCAATTTTGTTCTGGGCTTTTAACACGGGAGGTTTGAAGTATAATGCCATGCAGAAAGAGAAAAGATGCAAAAGCATTATTATTACTATATTCACGACCATTATCGTTATGGAAAATTTTTACTTTAGCTTCAAATTGAGTTTGGATCTTATAAAATTTTTGAAAACAATCAAACACCTCATTTTTTGAATGAAGAAGATAAATCCAAGTTACACAAGAATAACAATCAATAAAACTAACAAACCATCTATAATCAGAACAGAAAACAACCCGAAAGGATCTCCACACATCAATATGTATAACAACAAAAGGTTCAGAATGTCGACCGTTAATAGCAGAATACAACGTTTGTGTTTACCCAATTCACATGGTTCACACAAAAACTGAGTTTTATTATAATGCTTAACTAAAGATGGAAATAAAGACTCTAGTACTGATAAAGGAGGATGTCCTGGACGCCGATGTCATTGATGAAGAGAAGTCAGGTTAGATTCAAAAGTAGATGAAGAGCCTTAGTAGTCTCATCTGTAATCAGAGGCATGTTAGACGAGTAAACATCCAAATAATATAGACCATCAACTGCACTACCACTATCAATCTTTTGCCTCATCACCAAGTCCTGAAAAACACAATGAATTGGAAAAAAAGTGATTGAGTAATGATTCGGTAAGACGTTGAAATGAAATAATATGAAGAACAAATGATAATGTTAATAAAGGAGCACAAACTACTGAAACACTCCCGGAGATAGGAGAAAGGGAACCGTTAGCTACTCGAACCTTGTTTTTTACCAGAACGAAGCGTGTATGAGGTAAAGAGATTAGGAGACCCGGTCAGAAGCACTTGTGTCTATGATCCAACTAGAGCAAGTTAACGAAACATTAAAAGCACAATAGTGTATACCTAATTGTGCATAATGAGAAAAAATGGATTTGAAACAGAGTTTCCGGAAAGCAAAAATTTCCTCAGGAGTGAGAGCGGTAGTAGCTTCCGAAGGTACTGGATGCATCAACAGGAAGTGTTGTAGTGAATATATAGGTTTGGGAACCACATCCACAACCTCTATTAGACTAACCTCAGCATCCTTTAGAACGACCATGAAGCTTAAAACAGCGATCCCTGATATTATCAAGTTCTTTCCTCCATATAGTCACATTCGCGGGACTCCTCGTTCGAGTGTGTGACAAGTGACTGAATGGAGAAGCCAGGCTTAGGATAAGAAGTAACCATGACTCGTCGGTTAACAAGATTTAGAACCATCACCCGACATCTACTTTCCTCATGTTGGACTCTGGCATGAGCCTTTTGCAGTGATGGAAATGGTGTCTAACCAATCAACTGCTCCCGAACTTGATCATACTCTGTTCAAACTATATCTTCACTAACAAACTTTTGATAAGTTGTTGCATCTTCTGTACATTTGACTTAAAAACCCCGATTAATCAAGCTCCTGCCAAAGTGTATTAATCTCCGCAAAATTGAGCCACGGTATTCTCCCCTTAACCCATCTCACGGATTCTTTTACAAATGTCATATGCCTTAGACATATCACCAGAAATAGAGAAAGTTTGAGAGATAGCCTCCCAAATCTCATAGGCAGTGTCTAAGAACATGTAACTGCTCCGCATACTAAGTTTCATCGAATTAAAAATTCATGTCTTCACCATGGAACTATCATATTTCCACTCCTCTTGGGCCACACCAACTTTTTCAGACATAGTAGTTGTTCCATGAATGAAGTGTTGGATAAAATTGACCTCAATTGACATACGACATGCTTGAAACCAAGCCTAATAGTTGGTTCCATCCAGTTTAAAGGAGCTTAGAACCAATGTTGAATTAAGAGTATGACTTCTAACAACTTCTTGTCCCATGCTACTATTATAAACAACACCACTTTGTTCCGCCATATAACAGGTAGATACAATATATATCCAAGGAGGATAAACTTTACCAAAGATAACAAATACTTGCACTACACTTAGAAACAAAATGTATGCAGAAAAAGCAATAAGAATCAGTAGTAACAACAAAAAATTGAAGATACAAACAAAAACAACCAACTAGAATAAAACAGATCGGATAAACATGAACCAAACACCACAAGACTACTGTAAATAGCAAGAGGAGAGTGAGGCTAACACCATGGAAATGGCCACGTTGGCAGAAATTCGTCGGAAAAATCTCATGTGCCGACTGAACCAAGTGAGGTGGAGCGTGGAGACGTGTGCAGTGGTGGGTCAGAAGTCTGACACCTAGTCTGGTAATGGGTAACCCAATTATGATATGAATTTCTTCATATAGATTTGTTCAACTAGTGTTCTGAGAGGAAATAAGAATGACAGCGGAAAGAGAAACTGAGTTGACTAGTTTTGTGATAATAAGGAACGAGGCTCTGATATCATGTAGAAAGGAAGAAACTGATTTTGGGTTATAATTCCTTAATACTTCTGCTCTCAAATACATTGTCTAACATACACAAGTTTCACAATGTAGCAATCCCTAATTTTCAGTTATGGTAATTCCTAATTTACAGCAACATATACACACTAATTATGGGATAAGATTAACTACAATTATGGGATAAGATTGTATCTTTTAACATTATCTTCTAACAAAAATGAACAAATGTAAGCATAAGAATGTACTCATAAGAAGCAGCACAAAAGTTGTAGGAAAAAAATTAAGTAGATATTCACACATCACGTTCTCTTCATCTACATTTTGTTTTAAAATAGAATGATTTGGTACAGAAGATATGTTAAGGTACTAATTGGTGAACAATAAAGACAATTAGATGAAGTAGCTAAAAGTAAACTACAAACAACAGATATGCAAATGATCATAGTGATGTCATATGATAGAATTCTATACCATCTCTACAACTGTACAACACTTTAAAGACTAACCTTACATGCAGATGATATATAATAGAACTATTCCGATTTCAAAACAAAGTGAAAAGGCTTATTTTTATGGCAGAAAACCACATTTGAATGTTGAATCAGACAATTGACAATAAACTAAGATTGCATCCAAGATTACAATTGTCAACCTCAATGTATATCTTTGTTAAATACTGAAGATAGTTTTGGTAACTTGGGCAACCAGAAAGGAGCTCACCTCAGCATATGGTCAGGATAGTTCATTCTTAAACAATCCAAGTCATGCTCTAGATCATGACCCACAAGAAGCATAGCTTTCCCCCCATCCAGCCGCAATCTCCCAATGGATTCTCCATTATGCAAAATTTGCAAAACTTTCTCCTGCACTTCTTTGAGTGGCATGGCATCTCTCAGATGTTCTTCTGTTATATCCGTGACTTCGTACCTGAAGACAAACATATAAACAAAAAATTGTAAAGATATATAGGTGATTGCCAATAGTCTTTTTAAAACACTCTAGACACAGAGGCTAAATTGCAGGTCACAAGTACCTGTAGTTAGTTACGGGAATTTGAGGTAACACATAAGTGTGGAAAATCAGCTTCTCATTTTCATCAACAAGGCATACCCTAGCACAAAGATCAAGTGATCCATCACTTCCACCACCAACCATTTCACAGTCAATTGCAATTGCTTCAAAACCTCTGCCACTGGGGTTTCCCATATATGAGGTTGATTGTGAAATATAAATCTGAGATTCATTTCCAGGCATCTTTATCATTTCCTGTAACAGTTCCACACAAATTTAAGAATATAGCTAAACAAAAAAATATTATAGGCTGATAGCAGCAACCACATAACAATAGCCACTATGAAATCAGTGTAGGAAGATAGCTTAGAAATCATGTGATAAACCTTGGACTTTGAGAATATAGTTGTCAACAATTTAATATTGTAAACTTACAGGAGTAACTGGAGCAGGTATGCAGCACATTTCTTTATGCTTGCTAAGAGAATCAGAGCTGTCAAACAATTTCAAGCAAAGGTTGCAACCTCTTTCTGTATAGATACGAGAACAATTTGCTTTAGGCAATGGACCTAGACAATTGACGAAAGAAACATCAAAAAATAACTAAGATACTGAACATTTAACAAATGAATGTGGGGAATCCAATAATATCCCACCAGTAATATGCTCCCTTAGTGATTCAAATGACTTGCAGTACTTCTTACACACTTCACATTTAGGCTGATGAACCGAGTGGTAAGAACTTTTCATGTGTTCAATAAGATGCTCCTTCTTTTTATACTGCTTGAAGCATGCTGCACATTTATGCCTGGAAACACACAGAAATGTAAGATATGCATTAAACGACAAAACAATGACTACACTTTACATCCTAGAAATATGCAAGTAGACAGTTAAGAAAAAGATGTAACAAACCAACAATAGAAATTGTTATCATGCACTGGTTCGTTTTAAATAGTTAATTGACATACATACCATGCATTTGAGGTAAAAGTAAGTAAGATGTAATAAAATTAGAAATTGGTTTAGAGACTAAAGTAGAAAACAGAGAGAGCAGCTCAACCCAACAATACATAAGCTACATATTGTGTAGAATCATTATTTTTATGCAATAAAAAATTCATTGTACCATAGCACGTAAAGAAAAATATGATAATTTTATTTGACAAGTAAAAATCTGCCAATGATGATATATGAAGAGTAATAACGAACTAATTTTTTCAATTCCGCACTTATTGCAATGAATATTATGGGCAAAGTGGTACACTGAGGAACTCAAAGCTTTAATTAGTAACAGTTCTGTTATCCATTCCATATAACTCAGTTTTACCCTAATTAACACAAAAAAGGTACACATTATTATCCCATATAAGTAATAAGTTTAAACCCCACAAATCTATTAATCACAAATCTGATGTGGATTTATCCCCTCAAATCATGCCCGTGTAACAAACAACCAAGGGAACTAGTAAATAAGTTTGCATCAATGAATATAAAAAAGACTCCTAAAGCAAATTGATTTAGATAAAAACCGAACAGAAACATATTCAAAGTTCTTTAATATCAGCAAATTTAATAATATAGCCCCTCAATGGCAAACCATAAGTGACTAAGAAAATGTGAAACCTTGAAACTTAAAATGTAATATTTAAATTAGCTTAACCATTAATAACAGAGGCAAGATACAGAAATAAAGCTGATCGACTTCACATGAAACACCCCAATATAGCAGAATAACTGTCAGAGTCGTTTGAATAGATTACGGATATCGGGGGACAACGGATGCTATTCTAGAAATGAAGAAGTGTTGAGGAACCGACTAGTTTCTAATATCTCTAGAATGCTGACAAAAGCCTCACAAGCAAACAATCAATCAGTATATCTCTAGTTTTATCCCGATTAACAACAAGGTACAAATGGTAATGCAGAAGCATTGAGGAACTGACTAGTTTCTAATATCTCTAAAATTCTGACTATGAGTCTCACAAGCAAACAGTCAATCAGTAAAGGCCAATTCTTGAAGGTATTTTTCTACTCTAGTAAGGACATTGCAGAAACCTAGTGATCTAATCAATGCTGATCATAGTTGATAGTGAATCAATTTTACCAACAATCAGTTACAAAGCATCCAATGAAAGAACCCACTGGCAATCCAAGGCAAATCAAAATTCTAAAGAATCAATTTTGGAAAATTATAAAATAAACAAAATAAAAGAGAACGTCATAAAATCACTCTGCATGTATCTACTAGTGTGGTTAAATTTGATTTTCACTCTCCTCTTAACATTTTTTCATCAACCAAACAAATTCTTCTCTGAAAATTAAACACATAATATATGCATAGAGAGAGCGAGAGAACGGGACCTTGTCGATTTGAGGGTTTTAGGGAGTTGTGTTTCAAACTCGGAATCCATTTAGAGTGATATAATAGAGATGTCAACTATATGTATAATGTATAAGCTGAAGAGCTGAGAAGAATGGATATTTGTTTGATGATAAATTTGGGGGTTTTAGCTCCGACTCCGAGGGTTTATTTGACTCGATGCTAAGTACTACTCCTGTCAAGTTGCAACCCCTTATTACAATCAAACTATCCTAGAAAATGATCCGAGTCGAGTTGTATCGCTCAAATCATACTCGAATTTTTTAAAAAAATATTCCGATTCTTCCTCGAATTCAAATGTAACCGGATACAAACAATTAATAAATTAAATTATAATAAAAAGATGATAAATTATTGCGATGATTAAATTTTATACAAAAAAATAAATGAATATACATTGTATGGATTTTATATAAATAAATAAATGAATATACATTGTAGGGATAGTGTTGAGATAAAGTAGTTATTTTATTAAATAATAATTAAATTACAAAGGATAATATCAAAATAGTTAATATTATCAAAACAAAATTAAGAGAATGACATTATGTGTGACGCCCCCAAAATTAGGTATACATCACCCATCTTGGGTAGTCAGATATATAGTACAGAATACAAATACAACTTACTAATACAACTGTCGTGTACAATACGACAAAACATAAACTGTGAGTTTGAATACAAATATTATCTTTTAGAGAGTATTCATACTCAAAAGGAGTCCTCATTACATTTATTAACACACCATTACATAGAATAGTGAGGACTACTAACTAATACTATCATTCGGACCATCACTCCGTTCTCCTACTTGCCCCAGCTACGTTCTCATTTCCTGAAGAGAACAGTGAAAGAAAGGGTGAGCTCAACTAGCCCAGTAAGAAATATTATGACTAAGATAATGCAGAATAAATTATCATTAGCCTTCAACAATGTTAAACTGATAAAATATAATAGACATCAAGTTTAACTGCAGCGGAACAAGCAATCCATTAAAAGAGTCAAGTATAAAATAAACTCTACTATCTTTTATGATTTAAAAGATTTTCCAACACTGTGATCGCTGAGACTCAGCTTAATAAAATAATCCACATCATTGAATCACCCCTGCACTACGGCCAAGGATATTCGTATATTCATTAATGGTCATGATCATGCCAACAACTGTCCATCAATGCACTACTGGCCAATGAGGACTTTTACCACATCATTCGTAACATTACGGTCATGATTACACCGAATAATCCCTGGTCATAATCATACCAAGTCCATCTCTGCACTACAGGCCACAGATGACTTTCAACAGAATATAAACATGAGGATGATGACAATGATATAAGAATTCAATAAAACAAGTTCAAGAATTAACAACGTCCAAATTGTCAACATGATACTGCTTTGTGGAGTAAAATTCAAAAATACTTAGAAGAATATTTTCATGAAAAGATACTGGATGAAACGCAATTATCAAGGATATTCCTCAAATTTCATGGAGTATAGAAGTCAAAACTTAACCAACTGAGTATAATAAAGAATGAAATAACAAAAGAAATCACCATGCATGCGATAGACCGCACAGACAGGTTATTCCAACATAATAATAAATAATGGAACCAGGTCCGGCGTAAACGCACAGACAAGATATTCCGACAGAATAATAAATAATGGAACCAGGTCTGGTGTAAAACACACAGACAGGATGTTCCAACAGAATAATAACAAAGACGAAACCAGGTCCGGTGTAAAACACACAGACAGGATGTTCCAACAGAATAATAATACAAACGGAACCAGGTCCGGTGTAAAACACACAGACAGGATGTTCCAACAGAATAATAGAAGAATGTCACCAAGTATAGGGTAGACCGCGTATACTGGTTATTCCAACAGAATAATAAAGAATGGAATAACAGAAGTTCTCTTCATGAATATAAAAGAAATAATATTCCCCACCTTAAAAGAACTGGATATTGGAAAAGTGAAGTAGCAGAATACTTTTATTCTCTCTCTCTTATTCTCTCTATACTTTCTCTCTCTATAGCTTGAATGAATTCGTGAAAAATAATGAAGCCCTAGACCTCTATTTATAGAAAAACTGAAGGTGGCTCTTGGTCTTAACGAAGGGTCAAATGACTCTTGGTCTTAACGAAGGGTCAAATGACTCTTGGTAATATTGAAGGGACAACTACTATTGACAAATGTAATTACTATTGACCAAGGTAAATACTATTGACGAAGGTAATTACTATTGACCAAGGTAAATACTATTGACGAAGGTAATTACTATTGACCAAGGTAAATACTATTGACCAAGGTAAATACTATTGACGATGGTAATTACTATTGACGACGGTAATTACTATTGACGAAGAGACTCTTAGATGATGACATATGGCCCCCCATAAAAATAACTAAACTTACCACAACGTCTCAATTATTGATTTAATAATATAACATATTATACAGATGATACTATGACAATAATTTAAGAGATATGATGCAGCAATTACTGTAACAATAATTGAGTATAGCTGAGTGACTTCTCACGTAAGCATCAATAATCAATACGGTGTGCTACTATGCAACCACGCGTATTACTGTACTTTTACTACCGGTTAGTTCAACAGTTTTAACGGTTTTAACGGTAGCACCTCAGCCGTTATTTTTATAGAAAGATAATTTTGTCGTTTTCTCAATCCGACAATAATTCCGTTGTGGGTTCCACCAATGATTGTGCCGTTGTACGAATATTCCCTATTAAAACGAATATTCCCCGACCAATCGAATATTATATAACAACTTGCGTACTTTGCTAAATTTATAAATATTACCCACAACTATAACATTATATCAAATTAACTCCATAATATTCAAAAATGATATTTATAAAAAAATCATCTTTATTTATAAAAGTTGGGGTCTTACAACCTCCCCTTCTTATGAAATTTCACCCTCGAAATTAGGGTACGTACCTGGTATGTCGAAGAGGTAAGGATACCTTGATTTCATTTCTGATTCTAACTCCCAAGTCATTTCCTCAACATCGTGGTTTCTCCACAAAACTTTGACTTGAGATATAACCTTGGAGCGTAGAATATGTTCCTTCTTATCCAAGATTTGAACATGAACTTCTTCATACGTCAAATCCTCCGCTATTTCGTCCGGTTCTAACTCAATAATATGGTTCGGGTCTTCCACATATTTGCGTAACATGGATATGTGAAAAACGTTATGAACACGAGACATACTTGACGGTAAAGCGAGTCTATAAGCCACAGTTCCTACTCGATCGAGGATTAAAAATGGACCGATGAATCGAGGATTGAGCTTTCCTCTCTTTCCAAATCTCGTAACTCCTTTCCATGGAGCAACACGTAAGAACACATGATCTCCTACATCAAATTCCACGTCCTTTCGATGAAGATCAGCATAACTCTTTTGTCGATCTTGTGAGGTTTTTATACGTTGTCGGATCGTTTGAATCTTTTCTGTAGTCATACGTACCAACTCCGGTCCCAACAACGTTGCTTCACCTACCTCATCACAGCATACTGGAGAACGACATTTTCTTCCATACAATGCTTCGAATGGAGCCATGCCAATACTTGCTTGATAACTGTTGTTGTAGGAAAACTCCACCAGTGGTAAGAACTTGTCCCAACTTCCCTTGAAGTCAAAGACACAGAGTCTTAATAGATCTTCAAGAGTTTGAATAGTCCTCTCTGATTGTCCGTCCGTCTGAGGATGATATGCTGAACTAAATCGTAAATCCGTGCCCATAGCTTTTTGTAAACTAACCCAAAATCGTGAAGTGAATCTTGGGTCTCGATCAGAAACTATGGATACTTGCATACCATGCAGTCTTACAATCTCATTTATGTACATACGAGCAAGACGTTCAAGTGTATAAGTTTCTCGTATCGGTAAGAAATGAGCAGACTTGGTCAATCTATCAACAATGACCCAAATCGCATCTATACCTTGAGAAACCTTAGGAAGACCGGTAACGAAATCCATGGTAATGTGCTCCCACTTCCATTCTGGAATTTCAAGTGGTTGCAATGGACCTTTTGGTACTTGATGCTCCGCTTTGACTCGTTGACAAGTTAGACACCTTGAGATAAACAACGCTATCTCTCTCTTCATATTGCTCCACCAAAATGTATGACGAAGATCATGATACAATTTGGTACTTCCAGGATAGATTGCAAACGGTGTGTTGTGCGCCTCCATCATGATTTCATACTTTAAATCAGGGTTGTTAGGAACACAAAGTCTGGAGTTGACTCGAAGTATTCCTTCTTCATCGATTCTTACTTCCGGCATAGAACCTTCTTGCACTTTCTTCCTCATACGCATCAGCTCCAGGTTTGTAGCTTGAGCAGCTTTAACTTTAACGATTAAAGTTGGTTCTACTCGTATATTCGCCATCATCACATGGGTCCCTGGAGTCTTTAACTCTATCTCCATCCTTTGCAAGTCACACAAAATGGGCCTTTGTGTTGATAATATCACACTCGTACTTGCATATGATCTTCTACTCAATGCGTCAGCTACCACGTTCGCTTTTCTAGGATGGTATTGAATGGTATGATCATAATCTTTCAATAGTTCAAGCCAACGTCGTTGTCGCATGTTGAGTTCCTTTTGAGTGAAAAAATATTTAAGGCTTTTATGATCCGTAAATATCTCCACCTTCTCCCCATACAAGTAATGCCTCCAAATTTTAAGTGCAAAGACAACAGCTGCCAACTCTAGATCATGAGTAGGATAATTCCTCTCATATTCCTTGAGTTGTCTTGATGCATAGGCTATGACTTTTCTATGTTGCATGAGAACGCATCCCAACCCTTTGCTCAAAGCATCACTGTAGATGACAAATCCCTTCCGAGCCAGATGGTATTGTTAGAACAGGTGCTGAAATGAGTCTTCTCTTGAGTTCTTAAAAACTCTGCTCACATTCTTCGCTTCAACCGAACTTTGTATCTTTCCGAGTCAGCTGAGTTAACGGAGTAGCGATTCGAGAAAATCCTTCCACGAATCTCCGATAATAACCAGCTAAACCAAGAAAGCTACGTACTTCGGTCACTGATTTAGGTTGCTCCCAGCTTTGAATAGCTTCAATCTTTGCCGGGTCAACCGATATTCCACGACTTGATACTACGTGCCCAAGGAATGCTACCTCCTCCAGCCAGAACTCGCATTTCTTCAACTTGGCATAAAGCTTGTATTCACGAAGCTTTTGGAGTACCAGCCTCAAGTGTTGCTCATGATCTTCACGACTTTTGGAATAAATAAGGATGTCATCAATAAAGACGACCACAAAGTGATCCAAATATTCCTTGAATACCCGATTCATCATATCCATGAAGGCAGCAGAAGCATTAGTCAATCCAAAGGACATGACTAAGAATTCATAATGCCCGTACCGAGTTCTGAAAGCCGTCTTTGGAATATCCTCAGTTCTAACCTTCAGCTGATGATATCCAGAACGAAGATCGATCTTTGAAAAGAATTGTGCTCCTTGCAACTGGTCAAACAGGTCATCAATACGTGGCAATGGGTACCTATTTTTGATGGTGACATGATTCAACTCCCGATAATCAATATAAAGTCGCATACTCCCATCTTTCTTCTTCACGAACAGAACAGGAGCACCCCAAGGAGAAGTACTAGGACGAATAAAACCAATGTCTAACAATTCCTGCAGTTGGGTCTTTAACTCCTGAAGTTCAATAGGAGCCATTCGATATGGGGCTTTGGAAATGGGTTTTGTACCGGGTTCAAGGTCGATACAAAATTCAATTTCACGCTCTGGGGGTAGGCCAGGAAGTTCTTCGGGAAATACGTCAGGAAATTTATTAACAACAGAAATATCATTCAAAGCTGACGTATTTTTGTTTAGATCTGTGACATGAGCTAAGAAAGCTTGACATCCGTTTTTCAATAAACGAATAGCTTTATGGCTTGAGATGACAACGATTGATTTTAATGGTTTGGTTGTTTGAATTCGCATAATAGGTCGATTAGGAATATGAAAGCTAACAACCTTACGAAAACAATCAATTTTTGCATGATGAGTAGTTAACCAATCAATCCCTAGAATCACGTCAAATGCAAGTATTTTTAATGAAATCAGATCGACAGGTAATGTGTGGGTACCAACTTAAACCAAACAAGACTTATAAACCGTGGATGTAATGAAGGTTTCTCCCAATAGAGTTTCAACAGCTAAGTCAAAGTCTAATTTCTCCGGAATCAAATTTAATCGATGAGCGCAAGTAGGAGAAATAAAAGAATGGGTAGAACCGGTATCAAATAAAGTATAGACTTCGTTAGAGTTTATGATAAGCTTACCCGTGATGACCTCATTCGGGTTCCTTGCTTTCTGGGAGTTCACAACAAACGCTCTCCCTTGCACAACCGGTTTTAACTTTTCTGGGACGGCCTTTGGTGCCTCCATCCTAGCTGAATTTATCTTTGGTAAACGACAAAATCGGGCTAAATGACATTCTCTTCCATAATTATAACATGCTTTGGACAGCATCGCGCAGTTTGGACTGATGTGCCCCTCCCCTCCGCTTTTGAAACATATGATAGGTGGTCGTTCTCCTTCCTTAACGACAGGTGCTGGTGCTGACGTCTTTCCATCATTGTTGAATCTCCTCTTCTTGAAATGCCCATTCTTATTGTTTTGGCCCTGATTACCACCGAAGTGGTTACCATTTCTGGCCTGTTGATTCCCTCCACGCTTGTTGTCACCGCTTCGATGACTGCTCTCACTGGTATTATCATTTTGCCGGCTGCTCTCTTTTGGTTGCGTTGTCTCGTTATCGCGCTCCACCAACTGAGCCCTATTTACAACATCTGAATACAAACACAATTTATGAGAAACAAGATGTTGACGTATCTCCGGCTTCAAACCTCTTAAAAACATCCGCGTCATTCTTTCTTCATTATCCACCAGGTGGGACGCAAACCGGGATAACTCCGCAAATTTTGCCTCGTACTGCGACACGGTCATATTATTCTGCTCCAATTTGATGAACTCCACCTCCTTCATGTGACGAATACTCTCGGAAAAGTATTTGTCGTTAAACAGCTCTTGAAACTTCTCCCAAGATATCTTCAGTGCGGCAGGTTGAGTATGCTTTATCGATTCCCACCAGTGATCTGCTTTATCCATGTTTCAGCTACAAGTGGTTTTGCCTCTCCCTTAAACTCTGGTGGTCCCAGCTCCTTGAACTGTTTAGCGGTGACCGTCCGAGAGTTTTCAGTGTTTCCACCTATATTTTGGACAGGAGCCACTCTCGCCTGCTGTTGCATGAACTGCATAAACCCTCTGAACATTTGATTATTCATCATTTGGTCAGTGTTGTTGTTTGCATGAGGATTGTGAAACCCCAGATTTTATGAATAAATATTTAATTTTTCTCGAAATAATTTTTTTTATATTATTGTATGGATTTGATATAATAGTTATGGGTAGTATTTATAAATTTTGCAAAGTATGCAAGTTGTCATATTATATTCGATTGGTCGGAGAATATTCTTTTTGTCGGGGAATATCCGTACGACGGTACAATTATTGGTGGACCCCACAACGGAATTATTGTCGGATTGAGAAAACGACAAAAATACTTTATGAAAATAACGGCGGAAGTTTTACCGTTGATACTGTTGAACTACTCGGTAGTAAAAGTACAGTAATACGTGTGGTTGCATAGTAGCACACGGTATTAATTATTAATGCTTATGTGAGAAGTCACTCAGTTTGATTCCATTATTGTCAGTTAATAATATGAATTATTTAGCGATAATGACGTTTTGTTTTATTCGTATTATTAACGTAATAAAACAGAAACATCTTTTTATATAAAACAGAATACTTTATTAAAGTTATTCTATAAATAGAATATATTATATTTTATTTAAAAGATTTTTCTTTAAATATGGACCGTCAGATTAAAGTAATCAATCTGGACCGTTCATAGATTAGTTACTATGCATTCCATTTTCCTATAAATAGAAGCTCATTCCTTCATTATTTTCTTACGAATTCACTGAACTCTAGAGAGAGACTATATAGAGATAGAAGAAAAGTTTTCTGTTACTTCACTACTCTTATATCCAGTTCTTTTACGGTAAGGGGTGTTATTCTTTCTTATTCATGAAGAGAACTGTTGTTATTTCATTTCTTATTATTCTGTTGGAATAACCTGTATACGCGGATCTACCCTATACTTGGTGACATTCTTCTATTATTCTATTGGAACATACTGTCTGTGTGTTTTACACCGGAACTGGTTCTGTTTTTATTATTATTCTGTTGGAACATCCTGTCTGTGTGTTTTACACCGGACCTGGTTCCGTTTTTATTATCATTCTGTTGGAACATCCTGCCTGTGTGTTTTACACCGGACCTGGTTTCGTCTTGTTATTATTCTGTTGGAACATCCTGTCTGTGTGTTTTACACCGGACCTGGTTCCATTATTTATTATTCTGTCGGAATATCCTGTCTGTGCTTTTACGCCGGACCTGGTTCCATTATTTATTATTCTGTCGAAATATCCTGTCTGTGCTTTTACGCCGGACCTGGTTCCATTATTCATTATTCTGTCGGAATATCCTGTCTGTGCGTTTACGCCGGACCTGGTTCCATTATTTATTATTCTGTTGGAATAACCTGTCTGTGCGGTCTATCGCATGCATGGTGATTTCTTTTGTTATTCCATTCTTTATTATACTCAGTTGGTTAAGTTTTGACTTCTATACTCCATGAAATTTGTGGAATATCCTTGATAATTGCGTTTCATTCAGTATCTTTTCATGAAAATATTCTTCTGATCATTCTTGAATTTTACTCCACAAAGCAGTATCATGTTGACAATTTGGACGTTGTTAATTCTTGGATAAATTAATTCTTGAACTTGTTTTATTGAATTCTTATATCATTGTCATCATCCTCATGTTTATATTCTGTTAAAAGTCATATGTGGCCTGTAGTGCATAGATGGACTTGGTATGATTATGACCAGGGATTATTCGGTATAATCATGACCGTAATATTACAAATGATGTGATAAAAGTCCTCATTGGCCCGTAGTGCATTGATGGACAGTTGTTGGCATGATCATGACCATTAATGAATATACGAATATCCTTGGCCGTAGTGCAGGGGTGATTCGATGATGTGGATTATTTTATTAAGCTGAGTCTCAGCGATCACAGTGTTAGAAAATCTTTTAAATCATAAAAGATAGTAGAGTTTATTTTCTACTTGACTCTTTTAATGGATTGCTTGTTCCGCTGCAGTTAAACTTGATGTCTATTATATTTTATCAGTTTAACATTGTTGAAGGCTAATGATAATTTATTCTGCATTATCTTAGTCATAATATTTCTTACTAGGCTAGTTGAGCTCACCCTTTCTTTCACTGTTCTCTTCAGGAAATGAGAACGTAGCTGGGGCAAGTCGGAAAACGGAGTGATGGTTCGAATGATAGTATTAGTTAGTAGTCCTCACTATTCTATGTAATAGTGTGTTAATAAATGTAATGAGGACTCCTTTTGAGTATGAATACTCTCTAGAAGATAATATTTGTATTCAAACTCACAGTTTATGTTTTGTCGTATTGTACACGACAGTTGTATTAGTAAGTTGTATTTGTATTCTGTACTTTGTATCTGACGACCCAAGATGGGTGATGTATACCTAATTTTGGGGGCGTCACAGTTGGTATCAGAGCTTAGGGATATAATCCCTGGCTAAGATGTGAGAATAGAACTAGGAGGGGAGAGATGGGGAATTCCTTCGCTAGTATGACCTACCTAAGTTTATTTGGTATTTAATTGGTCGGTCAAAGTATATGGATAATATGTTATATGTTAATTAACCCTTATTTTGTTGCAGTATCTGCATATGGCATCCGAAAATGTTGAGATAAACAATGAAGCACATGAGACCATTGAATCACCAACGATCAATGCTCAGGGTAATGTGCAACCAGAGGACAATAATCCTCATGAAAATAATAACACCGATGAAATGGTGAATGATGGGATGGTCAGAGACTTTATGCAATTCATGCAACAACAAAATAACTCTCGGACGGTCACCGCTAAGCAGTTCAAGGAGCAATTCATGCAACAACGGGCGAGAGCGGCTCCTATCCAAAATGAAGGAGGAAACAATGACAACCCACGGTTGGTCACCGCTAAGCAATTCAAGGAGCTAGGACCGCCGGAGTTTTTGGGAAAACCAGAACCACTTAAGGCAGAGACGTGGTTATAGCAGATCACCAAGATATTTGATGTCTTGGGATGCTCCGAGGAGCAAAAGGTTCTCTTTGCCACCTTTATGTTGCGTGAAGAGGCAGATTACTGGTGGGAATCTGTAAAACGTACCCAGCCTGACGCACTCAAGATGTCTTGGGAGAAGTTCCAAGAACTGTTCAATGACAAGTACTTTCCCGAAAGTATTCGTCACATGAAGGAGGTGGAATTTATCAAGTTGGAGCAAAACAACATGACCGTGTCGCAGTACGAAGCCAAGTTTGCCGAGTTGTCCCGATTTGCATCCCACTTGATGGATAATGAAGAGAGAATGACGCGGATGTTTTTAAGAGGTTTGAAACCGGAGATACGTCAATATCTTATTTCTCATAAACTGTGTTTATATTCAGATGTTGTGAATAGGGCTCAGTTAGTGGAGCGCGATAACGAGTCAACGCAACCAAAAGAGAGCAACCGGAAAAATGATAATACTGGTGATAACAGTCATCAAAGCGGTGACAATAAGCATGGAGGGAATCAACATGCCAGAAATGGTAACCACTTCAATGGTAATCATGGTCAAAACAATAAGAATGGACATTTCAAGAAGAGAAAATTCAACAATGATGGAAAGACGTCAGCACCAGCACCCGTTGTTAAGGAAGGAGAACGACCACCTATCATATGCTTCAAATGCGGAGGGGAGGGACACATCAGTCCAAACTGCGCGATGCCATCCAAAGCATGCTATAATTGTGGAAGAGAAGGTCACTTAGCCCGATTTTGTCATTCACCGAAGATAAGTTCAGATAGGATGGAGGCACCAAAGACCGTCCCAGAAAAGCCAGAGCCAGTAGTTTAAGAGAGAACGTTTTTTTCGTGACGAGGAACCTGAATAAAATTATCACGGGTATGTTAGTCATAAACTCTTGCGAAGTCTATACCGTGTTAGATACCAGTTCTACTCACTCTTTTATTTCACCTAGTTGTGTTCAATATTTGAACTTAACTCCGGAGAAGTTAGACTTTGATTTCTCTGTTGAAATTCCGTTGGGAGAAACCTTCGTTACATCCACTATTTATAAATCTTGTTCAAATCAACACTTTCACGTTACCTGTTAATCTTATCTCTTTAAAAATGCTTGCCTTTGATGTGATTTTAGAAATCGATTGGTTAACTACTCATCATGCTTCTCGTAAGGTGGTTAACTTTCATATTCCTAACCAACCTGTTATGCGAATTCAAGTAACCAAACCACTAAAGTCAATCATTGTCATATTAAGCCATAAGTAAAAAATCCCCGTTCCTTTCGTTGTTGACTTCCTGGTGTGGAATGCACCGAAGCTAGACTTTCCGTAGGAGACGTTGTAAACGACGATGGCAAGTTGATAGGTATTAATGTGACGTGTTATCCAAGTCTTGGATGAGGGTCACAGTTTTGAACGATATTTCTATTGTTAATAAATTTCTTGACGTATTCTTGAAGACTTCTTAGCCTACCCCAGAGCGTAAAATCGAATTTTGTATTGACCCCAGTACAAAACCTGTAACGACCCCAAAATAGGTCCATTCCACCCAACCCATTCTGAGTCGTCAAATACATGGTACAACTACAACTTTATTACAACAATTGTCGTGCAAAATACAACAACACATATGCTGTGAGTTTGGATACAAATATATACCAAATGTGACTCATGTTCCAACCGTGGACATCACCTCACAATAACACCTTACATAAAGGTATAGTCAAAAACTGTTTTATAAATTAGAATCTTTGGGAAGTGCTCAAGGAAATCTTCGTACATGGGAGGCCACGCGTCTAGGTTATGATAGATATCATATGGCCACAGAATTATCCTTGGTTGACCCAATAGACCCCAAAGAAAAACGAGAGGATTACTATCATATTCTTCCCAATGGTGAGTCTTCTCTTGACTTATCATTATCTCCACTGTCTCTAATTGAGAATTATACTTCAAACAAACACCAAGATTATATAGGTAGTGCCTATAGATATACTCAGCAAGTGGATGAGCACAACCCTGTCTTATGATGACACGAGGTTGTATGTCATTAGACATCTTGTATGATAGTGACAAAACACCCTTCCAACGTTGGGTTCGCCTCACCCTATTTTCTTCACCAAATATAACTACTAAATGATGACCACCGTTCTATTCTCTTGTTACCCCCGCTCGACCCAGCTACACTCTTATTACCTGAAAGGAATTGTGAAGCAAAAGGGTGAGCACAACTAGCTCAGTAAAGAATATCATGACTAAAGATAATTCAATTATCAATAGCCTTCATCAACAATAAATCAGAGATTTAGAACATATGGTAAATGATAAAAATTTCAACCATAGTTGCAGCGGAACGAGCAATCCATTAGAAGAGTCAAATAGACTATAAAGTCTATTATCTTCTCCATGTTAAAAATCTACCAACAATATTTTATCCATGTAACATCACTCAACAGTTCCTTTCCACAATCATATGAATAACTCATAATCATAATTGTGACTATAAATTTTTCTTCGCACCCAGGACGAAGAATATTTTCATCACCTGTCTTTACCTGAAACATCAAAGATCATGGTTATACCAAATCACAGTTCCTGTTTATAATCATACTAACAAATCCATCTTTGCACTACGGGCCAAAGATATTCATCAACAAACCATCTTTGCACTACGGGCCAAAGATATTCAACAACAGTTCATCTTTGCACTACAGGCCAAAGATATTCATCAACAGGCCATCTTTGCACTACATGCCAAAGATATTCATCAATAATTCATATTTGCACTACAGGCCAAATATATTCATATCTCAAAGAAATATATAATCATTTCAGAATTTATATAAACAATAATTATAACCATGTTGATCAATTCACCTTTGCACTTAAGCTTAAGATATTCAATTATAAATTCAATGGTCATGATCATACCAGTCACAATTCAACTTTGCACTACAGGCCAAAGAGAACCCTAGTCATGATCATACCAATAATCTACCCATCTTTACACTCCAGTGAAAGAGAATTTCAACATCAGGGTTATAAAAATGTTATATATGATGATAAAAATAATATGATCAACATATAGTTTTAATCTCAAGAGTAATATTCGTAACTCATGAATAGTAAATCGTAAATAGTAACTCATGAATAGTAATCCCGACACAAAAGATAGAAATTCCACAATAAAATTCATACCAATATTTCGGTATAATGATATTGAAAGAATAACATTTCTTAAGCTTATAAACAATTTATTTAAATTGTTTACACTTTACTAATTAATGCATTTAATCATCATAAAATGTCAACTCTTAAGATTTCATCATCAATAGTCAAAACCCTCATCAAAAATTTGCATATACCTCATATAGGATTCTCAAGCCATAAAATCCTATTTTCCAATTTTCTTTCTTCACAAAACATATTTAATTCATTTACTCATAACTAGACCATTTTCATGAAAAATACCAAATCAGTTCCAAAAATATTTCTTTTCTGGAATTTAGCATAATATAGTCCCATAGTGAACATATATTTTTCTCAGAATTTTTAAAAGTCATTTACTATTTTTCATATGGCCAAAACAGCCGAATATTTAGACATTTATCAAAAATTGTACTTTTATCTAAAAATTCTGAAATTCACAGAGTATACTCCTATCATATACATGTACTCCCAATAAAAATTTCATCAATTTTGGAGTTAACCACAAGGAATTATAAGCGGTTACTTTTAAAATAGTCTTTTCTCATAAAATTCATAACTCTCAATCTATACATCCAAAAATCACCATTTTTGGACACAATCAAGAAAACTCATCAAAATATCATTTCAAATTTTTCCAGAATTTTTGAAGATCAGAAAAATTACGAAACTGAAAATCATAACAACCCTTAAAATCCCTTAATATCCCTTACTATCCCTTACAATCCCTTACTATCCCTTACAATCCCTTACTATCCCTTACCTCAAAAGAGCAGTACTTCTGATCGGTATAAGGCTGAAGGAAACTTGCACTGATGAATAGCAACTCACCAAGTATCTAAATACTCACAAAATATGCTTCATAATATAGAGAGAGAAAGAGAGAAAGCTTATGTTTTTGGTGTGATTTTCAATTCTAACTTAGCCCTCTATTTATAGGAAAATTTTGGTAGGTTTGACCTGCAACCTGATGGCTTTACCTGCTACTATTCCCACCCACCACATTTGAAATATAATTCAGCACATTTCTTCACCAACCACAAGTGGGGCCCACCAATTCTAGAATTTTCTACCAAAAATGATTTATAACCTGATTTCGAATTAGCCGCCTCTTAAAATTCATAACAAATCATACGTTCATTTTTAACGGTTCAAAATTTGTGGACATATACTCAACTTATATATGTATAACATATCCAAAAATTACCACGATCCAACGGTCGGATTAAAAATTATAACCCCCGCAAAATATCTCAAAAACCCTGATTTTTAATACCTCCATTCCGACAAAAATACTGATAAAAACCTCAACATTAACTCCTTCATTTTTAACCACAAAAATATATCCCTCGTTTATATCCACATAAAATAAATATTTCCTTATCATATGAATCAATAATTAATTATTCACAAATAATATTACAGAATCACATTTATGACAACCAGGCCGTTCCCAGGAAAGAGGGGGCTTTCCAATAAGAATTTCTCCTTACTGGCGCGCAATTAGATGACCAAACCTCTCCTTAGACAGAACTTTCTAGACATTGACAATAATGTTATCTAATAATATTATTCAAATAATATGAATTATTGATCTGATAATGAAAAATACTGTGCAGCAACAATTATTGAAACAACAATAATACAAAATTTCAACGTAGCAATTATTGAATCAATAAAATAAAATATTGAACAGTAATTACTGTAACAATTATTGAGTAGTGCCTTCTTACGTAAGAATCAATAATTTCAAAAATACTATGCAATACCGTGTGCTACTGTGCAATAACGCGTATTACTGTATTTTAACCACCGGGTATTCCAACAGTGTTAACGGTAACAACTACGCCGTTATTTGTAAAAACTTAAATTTGTCGTTTTCTTCACCCGACAGTTATTCTGTTATGGGGCCCACAAATGACTGCGCCGTCGTACGAATATTCCCCGACAGAAAGAATATTCCACGACCAAACGAATATTCCCCGACAACAATGATTATTTTATAACCACTTGCTTATTTTGAAAAAAATTTCATATATCACCCTTAACTTTAACTTTTATCAATTTAACCATTTACTGAATAGTAACTATAAAAAAAATTGAATACTTTTATTTCATAAAATTCGGGGTCTTACAATCTCCCCTCCTTATGAAATTTCGTCCCCGAAATTTACGTACCTGGTATTTCGAAAAGTTGAGAATACCTTGCTTTCATTTCAGATTCCATCTTCCCTGTCATCATGATTTCTCCATTGCTCATCTCCTGTTTTTCAAATATCATTCTAAAATACAGCTTCAAACAAGGGTTAATTTAACAAATTAACATATCACATAATATCCCGATATTATGACTGACCAACAAATAAGCTTAGGTAGGACACACTAGCGAAGGATTTACTCATCTCTCCCCTCCTAGTTATATTCTCCGATCTCCGCCAGAGATCATATCCCTAAGCTCTGATACCAAATGTAACTCTGGACACCAACCTATGTCAGCACCTTACATTGATACCTATCAGTTTGCCACCGCAGAACAGCGTCCCCTACGGAGAGTCTGGCTTCGGTGCATCCCCCATCAACAGGAAGTCACCAGTGAGAGGCTCGGGGCTCTTTACTTATAGCTCTGATACCAACTGTAACGACCCCAAAATAGGTCCATTCCACCCAACCCATTCTGAGTCGTCAAATACATGGTACAACTACAACTTTATTACAACAATTGTCGTGCAAAATACAACAACACATATGCTGTGAGTTTGGATACAAATATATACCAAATGTGACTCATGTTCCAACCGTGGACATCACCTCACAATAACACCTTACATAAAGGTATAGTCAAAAACTGTTTTATAAATTAGAATCTTTGGGAAGTGCTCAAGGAAACCTTCGTACATGGGAGGCCACGCGTCTAGGTTATGATAGATATCATATGGCCACAGAATTATCCTTGGTTGACCCAATAGACCCCAAAGAAAAACGAGAAGATTACTATCATATTCTTCCCAATGGTGAGTCTTCTCTTGACTTATCATTATCTCCACTGTCTCTAATTGAGAATTATACTTCAAACAAACACCAAGATTATATAGGTAGTGCCTATAGATATACTCAGCAAGTGGATGAGCACAACCCTGTCTTATGATGACACGAGGTTGTATGTCATTAGACATCTTGTATGATAGTGACAAAACACCCTTCCAACGTTGGGTTCGCCTCACCCTATTTTCTTCACCAAATATAACTACTAAATGATGACCACCGTTCTATTCCCTTGTTACCCCCGCTCGACCCAGCTACACTCTTATTACCTGAAAGGAATTGTGAAGCAAAAGGGTGAGCACAACTAGCTCAGTAAAGAATATCATGACTAAAGATAATTCAATTATCAATAGCCTTCATCAATAATAAATCAGAGATTTAGAACATATGGTAAATGATAAAAATTTCAACCATAGTTGCAGCGGAACGAGCAATCCATTAGAAGAGTCAAATAGACTATAAAGTCTATTATCTTCTCCATGTTAAAAATCCACCAACAATATTTTATCCATGTAACATCACTCAACAGTTCCTTTCCACAATCATATGAATAACTCATAATCATAATTGTGACTATAAATTTTTCTTCGCACCCAGGACGAAGAATATTTTCATCACCTGTCTTTACCTGAAACATCAAAGATCATGGTTATACCAAATCACAGTTCCTGTTTATAATCATACTAACAAATCCATCTTTGCACTACGGGCCAAAGATATTCATCAACAAACCATCTTTGCACTACGGGCCAAAGATATTCAACAACAGTTCATCTTTGCACTACAGGCCAAAGATATTCATCAACAGGCCATCTTTGCACTACATGCCAAAGATATTCATCAACAATTCATATTTGCACTACAGGCCAAATATATTCATATCTCAAAGAAATATATAATCATTTCAGAATTTATATAAACAATAATTATAACCATGTTGATCAATTCACCTTTGCACTTAAGCTTAAGATATTCAATTATAAATTCAATGGTCATGATCATACCAGTCACAATTCAACTTTGCACTACAGGCCAAAGAGAACCCTAGTCATGATCATACCAATAATCTACCCATCTTTACACTCCAGTGAAAGAGAATTTCAACATCAGGGTTATAAAAATGTTATATATGATGATAAAAATAATATGATCAACATATAGTTTTAATCTCAAGAGTAATATTCGTAACTCATGAATAGTAAATCGTGAATAGTAACTCATGAATAGTAATCCCGACACAAAAGATAGAAATTCCACAATAAAATCCATACCAATATTTCGGTATAATGATATTGAAAGAATAACATTTCTTAAGCTTATAAACAATTTATTTAAATTGTTTACACTTTACTAATTAATGCATTTAATCATCATAAAATGCCAACTCTTAAATTTCATCATCAATAACCAAAACCCTCATCAAAAATCTGCATATACCTCATATAGGATTCTCAAGCCATAAAATCCTATTTTCCAATTTTCTTTCTTCACAAAACATATTTAATTCATTTACTCATAACTAGACCATTTTCATGAAAAATACCAAACCAGTTCTAAAAATATTTCTTTTCTGGAATTTAGCATAATATAGTCACATAGTGAACATATATTTTTCTCAGAATTTTTAAAAGTCATTTACTATTTTTCATATGGCCAAAATAGCCGAATATTTAGACATTTATCAAAAATTGTACTTTTGTCTAAAAATTCTGAAATTTACAGAGTATACTTCTATCATATACATGTACTCCCAATAAAAATTTCATCAATTTTGGAGTTAACCACAAGGAATTATAAGCGGTTACTTTTAAAATAGTCTTTTCTCATAAAATTCATAACTCTCAATCTATACATCCAAAAATCACCATTTTTGGACACAATCAAGAAAACTCATCAAAATATCATTTCAAATTTTTCCAGAATTTTTGAAGATCAGAAAAATTACGAAACTGAAAATCATAACAACCCTTAAAATCCCTTAATATCCCTTACTATCCCTTACAATCCCTTACTATCCCTTACAATCTTACTATCCCTTACCTCAAAAGAGCAGTACTTCTGATCGGTATAAGGCTGAAGGAAACTTGCACTGATGAATAGCAACTCACCAAGTATCTAAATACTCACAAAATATGCTTCATAATATAGAGAGAAAGAGAGAAAGCTTATGTTTTTGGTGTGATTTTCAATTCTAACTTAGCCCTCTATTTATAGGAAAATTTTGGTAGGTTTGACCTGCAACCTGATGGCTTTACCTGCTACTATTCCCACCCACCACATTTGAAATATAATTCAGCACATTTCTTCACCAACCACAAGTGGGGCCCACCAATTCTAGAATTTTCCACCAAAAATGATTTAAACCTGATTTCTGAATCAGTCATCTCTTAAAATTCATAACAAATCATACGTTCATTTTTAACGGTTCAAAATTTGTGGACATATACTCAACTTATATATGTATAACATATCCAAAAATTACCACGATCCAACGGTCGGATTAAAAATTATAACCCCCGCAAAATATCTCAAAAACCCTGATTTTTAATACCTCCATTCCGACAAAAATACTGATAAAAACCTCAACATTAACTCCTTCATTTTTAACCACAAAAATATATCCCTCATTTATATCCACATAAAATAAATATTTCCTTATCATATGAATCAATAATTAATTATTCACAAATAATATTACAGAATCATATTTATGACAATCAGGCCGTTCCCAGGAAAGAGGGGGCTTTCCAATAAGAATTTCTCCTTACTGGCGCGCAATTAGGTGACCAAACCTCTCCTTAGACAGAACTTTCTAGACATTGCCAATAATGTTATCTAATAATATTATTCAAATAATATGAATTATTGATCTGATAATGAAAAATACTGTGCAGCAACAATTATTGAAACAACAATAATATAAAATTTCAACGTAGCAATTATTGAATCAATAAAATAAAATATTGAACAGTAATTACTGTAACAATTATTGAGTAGTGCCTTCTTACGTAAGAATCAATAATTTCAAAAATACTATGCAATACCGTGTGCTACTGTGCAATAACGCGTATTACTGTATTTTAACCACCGGGTATTCCAACAGTGTTAACGGTAACAACTACGCCGTTATTTGTAAAAACTCAAATTTGTCGTTTTCTTCACCCGACAGTTATTCTGTTATGGGGCCCACAAATGGCTGCGCCGTCGTACGAATATTCCCCGACAGAAAGAATATTCCACGACCAAACGAATATTCCCCGACAACAATGATTATTTTATAACCACTTGCTTATTTTGAAAAAAATTTCATATATCACCCTTAACTTTAACTTTTATCAATTTAACCATTTACTGAATAGTAACTATAAAAAAATTGAATACTTTTATTTCATAAAATTCGGGGTCTTACAAAACCCATTTCTTAAACCCTCAAATATTTCTTCAACTAAAACGAACGTATTATGCGCCAAAGACGTTGGCTCGAGCTGTTGAAGATTACGATCGTACCATTCAATAATATTGTGGAAAAGCGAACGTGGTAGCTGACGCATTGTGTAGAAGATCGTATACGGTTACAAGTACGAATATACGAACCCACGTGAAGATAACGAATATACGATTAAAATCGACTTTAATCGATAAAGTTAAAGCCGCTCAAGCTACATACTAAGAGCTGATAAATGTGAAGAAGAAGGTTCAAGAGGGCGTTATTCTAGAAGCAAGAATCGACGAAGAGAGGAAATCTCAACTCTCGATTTAATTGGCCCATTTGAAATCCTCGATGAAGTAGGAACTGTGGCCTATAGACTCGTTTTACCGCCAAGTATGTTGCGTGTTCAGAACATTTTTTTTTTCGTATCGATGTTACGTAAATATGTGGATGACCCGAACCGCATTATTAATTTAGAACCGGACGAAATAGCGAAAGATTTAACGTATGAGGAGATACGTGTTAACATCTTGGATAAGAAGGATCATATTCGATGCTTAAAGGTTATACCTCAAGAGTTAGAATTTGAAGTGAAGTCGAGGTATCCTCACATGTTCGGCATACCAAGTACGTACGTAAATTTCGATGTTTGGCATACCAAGTACGTACGTAAATTTCGAGGGCGAAATTCCATAAGGAGGGGAGATTGTGAAACCCCAGATTTTATGAATAAATATTTAATTTTTCTCGAAATAATTTTTTTTATATTATTGTGTGGATTTGATATAATAATTATGGGTAGTATTTATAAATTTTGCAAAGTATGCAAGTTGTCATATTATATTCGATTGGTCGGAGAATATTCTTTTTGTCGGGGAATATCCGTACGACGGTACAATTATTGGTGGACCCCACAACGGAATTATTGTCGGATTGAGAAAACGACAAAAATACTTTATGAAAATAACGGCGAAAGTTTTACCGTTGATACTGTTGAACTACTCGGTAGTAAAAGTACAGTAATACGTGTGGTTGCATAGTAGCACACGGTATTGATTATTAATGCTTATGTGAGAAGTCACTCAGTTTGATTCCATTATTGTCAGTTAATAATATGAATTATTTAGCGATAATGACGTTTTGTTTTATTCGTATTATTAACGTAATAAAACAGAAACATCTTTTTATATAAAACAGAATACTTTATTAAAGTTATTCTATAAATAGAATATATTATATTTTATTTAAAAGATTTTTCTTTAAATATGGACCGTCAGATTAAAGTAATCAATCTGGACCGTTCATGGATTAGTTACTATGCATTCCATTTTCCTATAAATAGAAACTCATTCCATCATTATTTTCTTACGAATTCACTGAACTCTAGAGAGAGACTATATAGAGATAGAAGAAAAGTTTTCTGCTGTAAGACCCCGAATTTTATGAAATAAAAGTATTCAATTTTTCTTATAATTACTATTCAGTAAATGGTTAAATTGATAAAAGTTTAAAGTTATGAGTGAAATATGATTTTTTTTTTCAAAATAAGCAAGTGGTTATAAAATAATCATTGTTGTCGGGGAATATTCGTTTGGTCGTGGAATATTCTTTCTGTCGGGGAATATTCGTATGACGGCACAGCTGTTTGTGGGCCCCATAACGGAAAACGGTCGGATGTAGATAACGACAAAAATTGAGTTTTTATAATTAACGGCGTAGTTGTTACCGTTAACACTGTTGGAATACCTGGTGGTTAAAATACAGTAATACGCGTTATTGCACAGTAGCACACGGTATTGCATAGTATTTTTGAAATTATTGATTCTTACGTAAGAAGGCAATACTCAATAATTGTTACAGTAATTACTGTTCAATAATTTATTTTATTGATTCAATAATTTCTACGTTGAAATTTTGTTGTTCAATAATTGTTGCTGCACAGTATTTCCCATTATCAGATCAATAATTCATATTATTTGAATAGTATTATTAGATAGCATTATTGGCAATGTCTAGAAAGTTCTGTCTAAGGAGAGGTTTGGTCATCTAATTGCGCGCCAGTAAGGAGAAATCCTTATTGGAAAGCCCCCTCTTTTCTGGGAACGGCCTGGTTGTCATAAATGTGATTCTGTAATATTATTTGTGAATAATTAATTATTGATTCATATGATAAGAAAATATTTATTTTATGTGGATATAAACGAGGGATATATTTTTGTGGTTAAAAATGAAGGAGTTAATGTTGAGATTTTTATCCGTATTTTTGTCGGAATGGAGGTATTAAAAATCAGGGTTTTTAAGATATTTTGCGGGGGTTATAATTTTTATCCGACCGTTGGATCGTGGTAATTTTTGGATATGTTATACATATATAAGTTGAGTATATACCCACAAATTTTGAACCGTTAAAAATGAACGTATGATTTATTATGAATTTTACGAGATGACTGGTTCAGAAATTGTTGAATTTTTGGAGTTTATCATTTTGGTAGAAAATTCTAGAATTGGTGGGCCCCACTTGTGGTTGGTGAAGAAATGTGCTGAATTATATTTCAAATGTGGTGGGTGGGAATAGTAGCAGGTAAAGCCATCAGGTTGCAGGTCAAACCTACCAAAATTTTTCTATAAATAGAGGGCTAAGTTAGAATTGAAAATCACACCAGAAACATAAGCTTTCTCTCTTTCTCTCTCTATATTATGAAGCATATTTTGTGAGTTTTTAGATACTTGGTGAGTTGCTATTCATCAGTGCAAGTTTTCTTCAGCATCATATTCGATATCCAGTCAGAAGTACTGCTCTTTTGAGGTAAGGGATAGTAAGGGATATTAAGGGATTTTAAGGGTTGTTATGATTTTCAGTTTCGTAATTTTTCTGATCTTCAAAAATTCTGGAAAAATTTGAAATGATATTTTGATGAGTTTTATTGATTGTGTCCAAAAATGGTGATTTTTGGATGTATAGATTAAGAGTTATGAATTTTACGGGAAAAAACTATTTTAAAAGTAACTGCTTATAATTTCTTGTGGTTAACTCCAAAATTGATGAAATTTTTATTGGGAGTACATGTATATGATGGAAGTATACTCTGTTAATTTTAGAATTTTTAGACAAAAGTACAATTTTTGATAAATGTCTAAATATTCGACTATTTTGGCCATATGAAAAATAGTAAATGACTTTTAAAATTTTTGAGAAAAATATATGTTCACTATGGGACTATATTATGCTAAATCTCAGAAAAGAAATATTTTTAGAACTGATTTGGTATTTTTCATGAAAATGGACTAGTTATGAGAAAATGAATTAAATATGTTATGTGAAGTAAGAAAATTGAAAATAGGATTTTATGGCTTGAGAATCCTATATATGAGGTATATGCAGATTTTTGATGAGGGTTTTGGTTATTGATGATGAAATCTTAAGAGTTGACATTTTATGATGATTAAATGCATTAATTAGTAAAGTGTAAACAATTTAAATAAATTGTTTATAAGCTTAAGAAATGTTATTCTTTCAATATCATTATACCGAAATATTGGTATAGATTTTATTGTGAAATTTCTACCTTTTTGAGTCGAGGTTACTATTCACGAGTTACTATTCACGAGTTAGTATTCACGACAAAATTGATTTCTTTTTCTAACCAAATTATAGTTGATTTATGAATATTACTCTTGAGATTAAATTTATATGTTGATCATATTGTTTTTATCATCATATATAACATTTTTATAACCCTGATGTTGAAATTCTCTTTCACTGGAGTGTAAAGATGGGTAGATTATTGGTATGATCATGACTAGGGTTCTCTTTGGCCTGTAGTGCAAAGTTGAATTGTGACTGGTATGATCATGACCATTGAATTTATAATTGAATATCTTAAGCTTAAGTGCAAAGGTGAATTGATCAACATGGTTATAATTATTGTTTATATAAATTCTGAAATGATTATATATTTCTTTGAGATATGAATTGTGACAACCC
This sequence comes from Panax notoginseng, assembly GCA_016801055.1. NCBI lineage: Eukaryota > Viridiplantae > Streptophyta > Magnoliopsida > Apiales > Araliaceae > Panax > Panax notoginseng. The sequence continues at coordinate 10,747,896 of CM029013.1, forward strand.
CAAAATAGGTTCATTCCATCCAACCTATTCTGAGTCGCCAAATACATGGTACAGAAAAACAACTATAACTTTATTACAACAATTGTCGTGCAAAATACAACAACACATATGCTGTGAGTTTGGATACAAATATATACCAAATGTGACATTGGACACCATCATGTACAGCACCTCACAAAACACCTTACATAAAGGTATAGTCAAAAACTGTTTTAGAAATTAGAATCTTTGGGAAGTGCTCAAGGAAACCTTCGTACATGGGAGGCCACACGTCTAGGTTATGATAGATATCATATGGCCACAGAATTATCCTTGGTTGACCCAATAGACCCCAAAGAAAAACGAGAAGATTACTATCATATTCTTCCCAATGGTGAGTCTTCTCTTGACTTATCATTATCTCCACTGTCTCTAATTGAGAATTATACTTCAAACAAACACCAAGATTATATAGGTAGTGCCCATAGATATACTCAGCAAGTGGATGAGCACAACCCTGTCTTATGATGACACGAGGTTGTATGTCATTAGACATCTTGTATGATAGTGACAAAACACCCTTCCAACGTTGGGTTCGCCTCACCCTATTTTCTTCACCAAATATAACTACTAAATGATGACCACCGTTCTATTCCCTTGTTACCCCCGCTCGACCCAGCTACACTCTTATTACCTGAAAGGAATTGTGAAGCAAAAGGGTGAGCACAACTAGCTCAGTAAAGAATATCATGACTAAAGATAATTCAATTATCAATAGCCTTCATCAACAATAAATCAGAGATTTAGAACATATGGTAAATGATAAAAATTTCAACCATAGTTGCAGCGGAACGAGCAATCCATTAGAAGAGTCGAATAGACTATAAAGTCTATTATCTTCTCCATGTTAAAAATCCACCAACAATGTTTTATCCCTGTAACATCAATCAACAATTTTGGTCCACAATCATATGAATAACTCATAATCATAATTGTAGTTCTAAATTCCTCTTCTCATCCAGGACGAAGATAATTTTCATCACCTATCTTTACCTGAAACATCAAAGATCATGGTTATACCAAATCACAATTCCTGTTTATAATCATACTAACAAATCCATCTTTGCACTACGGGCCAAAGATATTCATCAACAAACCATCTTTGCACTACGGGCCAAAGATATTCATCAACAAACCATCTTTGCACTACGGGCCAAAGATATTCAACAACAGTTCATCTTTGCACTACAGGCCAAAGATATTCATCAACAGGCCATCTTTGCACTACATGCCAAAGATATTCATCAACAATTCATATTTGCACTACAGGCCAAATATATTCATATCTCAAAGAAATATATAATCATTTCAGAATTTATATAAACAATAATTATAACCATGTTGATCAATTCACCTTTGCACTTAAGCTTAAGATATTCAATTATAAATTCAATGGTCATGATCATACCAGTCACAATTCAACATTGCACTACAGGCCAAAGAGAACCCTAGTCATGATCATACCAATAATTTACCCATCTTTACACTCCAGTGAAAGAGAATTTCAACATCAGGGTTATAAAAATGTTATATATGATGATAAAAATAATATAATCAATACATAGTTTTATTCTCAAGAGTAATATTCATAACTCAACTATAATTTGGTTAGAAAAAGAAACCAATTTTTATCGTGAATAGTAACTCGTGAATAGTAACTCATGAATAGTAACTCGACACAAAAAGGTAGAAATTTCACAATAAAATCCATACCAATATTTCGGTATAATGATATTGAAAGAATAACATTTCTTAAGCTTATAAACAATTTATTTAAATTGTTTACACTTTACTAAATAATGCATTTAATCATCTAAAATACCAAACTCATAAGATTTCATCATCAATAATCAAAACCCTCATCAAAAATCTGCATATACCTCATATAGGATTCTCAAGCCATAAAATCCTATTTTTCAATTTTCTTACTTCACATAACATATTTAATTCATTTACTCATAACTAGACCATTTTCATGAAAAATACCAAATCAGTTCCAAAAATATTTTTTTTCTGGGATTTAGCATAATATAGTCCCATATTGAACATATATTTTTCTCAGAATTTTTAAAACTCATTTACTATTTTTCATATGGCCAAAACCACGAATATTTAGACATTTATCAAAAATTGTACTTTTATCCAAAAATTCTGAAATTTACAGAGTATACTTCTATCATATACATGTACTCCCAATAAAAATTTCATCAATTTTGGAGTTAACCACAAGGAATTATAAGCTGTTACTTTTAAAATAGTCTTTTCCCATAAAATTCATAACTCTTAATCTATACATCCAAAAATCACCATTTTTGGACACAATCAATAAAACTCATCAAAATATCATTTCAAATTTTTCCAGAATTTTTGAAGTTCAGAAAAATTACGAAACTGAAAAACATAACAACCCTTAAAATCCCTTACTATCCCTTACTATCCCTTACCTCAAAAGAGCAGTACTTCTGACTGGATATCGGATATGATGCTGAAGGAAACTTGCACTAATGAATAGCAACTCACCAAGTATCTAAAAACTCACAAAATATGCTTCATAATATAGAGAGAGAAAGAGAGAAAGCTTATGTTTCTGGTGTGATTTTCAATTCTAACTTAGCCCTCTATTTATAGGAAAATTTTGGTAGGTTTGACCTGCAACCTGATGGCTTTACCTGCTACTATTCCCACCCACCACATTTGAAATATAATTCAGCATATTTCTTCACCAACCACAAGTGGGGCCCACAAATTCTAGAATTTTCCATCAAAATGATAAACTCCAAAAATTCAACAATTTCTGAACCAGTCATCTCGTAAAATTCATAACAAATTATACGTTCATTTTTAACGGTTCAAAATTTGTGGACATATACTCAACTTATATATGTATAACATATCCAAAAATTACCACGATCCAACGGTCGGATTAAAAATTATAACCCCCGCAAAATATCTCAAAAACCCTGATTTTTAATACCTCCATTCCGACAAAAATACGGATAAAAATCTCAACATTAACTCCTTCATTTTAACCACAAAAATATATCCCTCGTTTATATCCACATAAAATAAATATTTCCTTATCATATGAATCAATAATTAATTATTCACAAATAATATTACAGAATCACATTTATGACAACCAGGCCGTTCCCAGGAAAGAGGGGGCTTTCCAATAAGGATTTCTCCTTACTGGCGCGCAATTAGATGACCAAACCTCTTCTTAGACAGAACTTTCTAGACATTGCCAATAATGTTATCTAATAATATTATTCAAATAATATGAATTATTGATCTGATAATAGAAAATACTGTGCAACGACAATTATTGAAACAACAATAATATAAAATATCAACGCAGCAATTATTGAATCAATAAAATAAAATATTGAACAGTAATTACTGTAACAATTATTGAGTAGTGCCTTCTTACGTAAGAATCAATAATTTCAAAAAATACTGTGCAATACCGTGTGCTACTGTGCAATAACGCGTATTACTGTATTTTAATCACCGGGTATTCCAACAGTGTTAACGGTAACAACTACGCCGTTATTTGTAAAAACTTAAATTTGTCGTTTTCTTCACCCGACAGTTATTCTGTTATGGGGCCCACAAATAGCTGCGCCGTCGTACGAATATTCCCCGACAGAAAGAATATTCCACGACCAAACGAATATTCCCCGACAACAATGATTATTTTATAACCACTTGTGTATTTTGAAAAATTTTCACATTTCACCCATAACTTTAACTTTTTATCAATTTAACCATTTACTAAATTGTAATTATAAGAAAAATTGAATACTTTTATTTCATAAAATTCGGGGTCTTACAATCTCCCCTCCTTATGAAATTTCGTCCTCGAAATTTACGTACCTGGTATTTCGAAGAGTTGAGAATACCTTGCTTTCATTTCAGATTCCATCTTCCCTATCATCATGATTTCTCCATTGCTCATCTCCTGTATTTCAGATATCATTCTATAATACAGCTTCAAAATAAGGGTTAATTGAACAAATTAACATATCACATAATATCCCAATATTATGACTGACCAACAAATAAGCTTAGGTAGGACACACTAGCGAAGGATTTACTCATCTCCCCCCTCCTAGTTATATTCCCCGATCTCCGCCAGAGATCATATCCCTAAGCTCTGATACCACCTGTGACAACCCCAAAATAGGTTCATTCCATCCAACCTATTCTGAGTCGCCAAATACATGGTACAGAAAAACAACTATAACTTTATTACAATAATTGTCGTGCAAAATACAACAACACATATGCTGTGAGTTTGGATTCAAATATATACCAAATGTGACATTGGACACCATCATGGATCATCACCTCACAAAGGTACCTTACATAAAGGTATAGTCAAAAACTGTTTTAGAAATTAGAATCTTTGGGAAGTGCTCAAGGAAACCTTCGTACATGGGAGGCCACGCGTCTAGGTTATGATAGATATCATATGGCCACAGAATTATCCTTGGTTGACCCAATAGACCCCAAAGAAAAACGAGAAGATTACTATCATATTCTTCCCAATGGTGAGTCTTCTCTTGACTTATCATTATCTCCACTGTCTCTAATTGAGAATTATACTTCAAACAAACACCAAGATTATATAGGTAGTGCCCATAGATATACTCAGCAAGTGGATGAGCACAACCCTGTCTTATGATGACACGAGGTTGTATGTCATTAGACATCTTGTATGATAGTGACAAAACACCCTTCCAACGTTGGGTTCGCCTCACCCTATTTTCTTCACCAAATATAACTACTAAATGATGACCACCGTTCTATTCCCTTGTTACCCCCGCTCGACCCAGCTACACTCTTATTACCTGAAAGGAATTGTGAAGCAAAAGGGTGAGCACAACTAGCTCAGTAAAGAATATCATGACTAAAGATAATTCAATTATCAATAGCCTTCATCAACAATAAATCAGAGATTTAGAACATATGGTAAATGATAAAAATTTCAACCATAGTTGCAGCGGAACGAGCAATCCATTAGAAGAGTCGAATAGACTATAAAGTCTATTATCTTCTCCATGTTAAAAATCCACCAACAATGTTTTATCCCTGTAACATCAATCAACAATTCTTTCCACAATCATATGAATAACTCATAATCATAATTGTAGTTCTAAATTTTTCTTCGCACCCAGGACGAAGATAATTTTCATCACCTGTCTTTACCTGAAACATCAAAGATCATGGTTATACCAAATCACAATTCCTGTTTATAATCATACTAACAAATCCATCTTTGCACTACGGGCCAAAGATATTCATCAACAAACCTTCTTTGCACTACGGGCCAAAGATATTCATCAACAAACCATCTTTGCACTACGGGCCAAAGATATTCAACAACAGTTCATCTTTGCACTACAGGCCAAAGATATTCATCAACAGGCCATCTTTGCACTACATGCCAAAGATATTCATCAACAATTCATATTTGCACTACAGGCCAAATATATTCATATCTCAAAGAAATATATAATCATTTCAGAATTTATATAAACAATAATTATAACCATGTTGATCAATTCACCTTTGCACTTAAGCTTAAGATATTCAATTATAAATTCAATGGTCATGATCATACCAGTCACAATTCAACTTTGCACTACAGGCCAAAGAGAACCCTAGTCATGATCATACCAATAATCTACCCATCTTTACACTCCAGTGAAAGAGAATTTCAACATCAGGGTTATAAAAATGTTATATATGATGATAAAAATAATATGATCAACATATAGTTTTAATCTCAAGAGTAATATTCGTAACTCATGAATAGTAACCCCGACACAAAAGATAGAAATTCTACAATAAAATTCATACCAATATTTCGGTATAATGATATTGAAAGAATAACATTACTTAAATTTATAAACAATTTATTTTAATTGTTTACACTTTACTAATTAATGCATTTAATCATCATAAAATGCCAACTCTTACAATTTCATCATCAATAACCAAAACCCTCATCAAAAATCTGCATATACCTCATATAGGATTCTCAAGCCATAAAATCCTATTTTCCAATTTTCTTTCTTCACAAAACATATTTAATTCATTTACTCATAACTAGACCATTTTCATGAAAAATACCAAATCAGTTCCAAAAATATTTCTTTTCTGGGATTTAGCATAATATAGTCCCATAGTGAACATATATTTTTCTCAGAATTTTTAAAAGTCATTTACTATTTTTCATATGGCCAAAATAGCCGAATATTTAGACATTTATCAAAAATTGTACTTTTGTCTAAAAATTCTGAAATTTACAGAGTATACTTCTATCATATACATGTACTCCCAATAAAAATTTCATCAATTTTGGAGTTAACCACAAGGAATTATAAGCTGTTACTTTTAAAATAGTCTTTTCTCATAAAATTCATAACTCTCAATCTATACATCCAAAAATCACCATTTTTGGACACAATCAATAAAACTCATCAAAATATCATTTCAAATTTTTCCAGAATTTTTGAAGATCAGAAAAATTACGAAACTGAAAATCATAACAACCCTTAAAATCTATTACTATCCCTTACTATCCCTTACTATCCCTTACAATCCCTTACTTCAAAAGAGCAGTACTTCTGACTGGATATCGGATATGATGCTGAAGGAAACTTGCACTGATGAATAGCAACTCACCAAGTATCTAAAAACTCACAAAATATGCTTCATAATATAGAGAGAGAAAGAGAGAAAGCTTATGTTTCTGGTGTGATTTTCAATTCTAACTTAGCCCTCTATTTATAGGAAAATTTTGGTAGGTTTGACCTGCAACCTGATGGCTTTACCTGCTACTATTCCCACCCACCACATTTGAAATATAATTCAGCACATTTCTTCACCAACCACAAGTGGGGCCCACCAATTCTAGAATTTTCCACCAAAATGATAAACTCCGAAAATTCAACAATTTCTGAACCAGTCATCTCGTAAAATTCATAATAAATCATACGTTCATTTTTAACGGTTCAAAATTTGTGGACATATACTCAACTTATATATGTATAACATATCCAAAAATTACCACGATCCAACGGTCGGATTAAAAATTATAACCCCCGCAAAATATCTCAAAAACCCTGATTTTTAATACCTCCATTCCGACAAAAATACGGATAAAAATCTCAACATTAACTCCTTCATTTTTAACCACAAAAATATATCCCTCATTTATATCCACATAAAATAAATATTTCCTTATCATATGAATCAATAATTAATTATTCACAAATAATATTACAGAATCACATTTATGACAACCAGGCCGTTCCCAGGAAAGAGGGGGCTTTCCAATAAGAATTTCTCCTTACTGGCGCGCAATTAGATGACCAAACCTCTCCTTAGACAGAACTTTCTAGACATTGCCAATAATGCTATCTAATAATACTATTCAAATAATATGAATTATTGATCTGATAATGAGAAATACTGTGCAGCAACAATTATTGAACAACAATAATACAAAATTTCAACGTAGCAATTATTGAATCAATAAAATAAAATATTGAACAGTAATTACTGTAACAATTATTGAGTAGTGCCTTCTTACGTAAGAATCAATAATTTTAAAAATAATGTGCAATACCGTGTGCTACTGTGCAATAACGCGTATTACTGTATTTTAACCACCGGGTATTCCAACAGTGTTAACGGTAACAACTACGCCGTTATTTGTAAAAACAAAATTTGTCGTTTTCTTCACCCGACAGTTATTCTGTTATGGGGCCCACAAATAGCTGCGCCGTCGTACGAATATTCCCCGACAGAAAGAATATTCCACGACCAAACGAATATTCCCCGACAACAATGATTATTTTATAACCACTTGCTTATTTTGAAAAAAATCATATTTCACTCATAACTTTAAACTTTTATCAATTTAACCATTTACTGAATAGTAATTATAAGAAAAATTGAATACTTTTATTTCATAAAATTCGGGGTCTTACAATCTCCCCTCCTTATGAAATTTCGTCCCCGAAATTTACGTACCTGGTATTTCAAAGAGTTGAGAATACCTTGCTTTCATTTCAGATTCCATCTTCCCTATCATCATGATTTCTCCATTGCTCATCTCCTGTATTTCAGATATCATTCTAGAATACAGCTTCAAAACAAGGGTTAATTGAACAAATTAACATATCACATAATATCCCGATATTATGACTGACCAACAAATAAGCTTAGGTAGGACACACTAGCGAAGGATTTACTCATCTCTCCCCTCCTAGTTGTATTCCCCGATCTCCGCCAGAGATCATATCCCTAAGCTCTGATACCACCTGTAACGACCCCAAAATAGGTCCATTCCATCCAACCTATTCTGAGTCGCCAAATACATGGTACAGAAAATAACTACAACTTTATTACAACAATTGTCGTGTAAAATACAACAACACATATGCTGTGAGTTTGGATACAAATATATACCAAATGTGACTCATGTTCCAACCGTGGACATCACCTCACAATGACACCTTACATAAAGGTATAGTCAAAAACTGTTTTAGAAATTAGAATCTTTGGGAAGTGCTCAAGGAAACCTTCGTACATGGGAGGCCATGCGTCTAGGTTATGATAGATATCATATGGCCACAGAATTATCCTTGGTTGACCCAATAGACCCCAAAGAAAAACGAGAAGATTACTATCATATTCTTCCCAATGGTGAGTCTTCTCTTGACTTATCATTATCTCTACTGTCTCTAATTGAGAATTATACTTTAAACAAACACCAAGATTATATAGGTAGTGCTCGTATATATACTCAGCAAGTGGATGAGCACATCCCTGTCTTATGATGACACGAGGTTGTATGTCGTTAGACATCTTGTATGATAGTGACAAACCACCCTTCCAACGTTGGGTACACCTTACCCTATTGGATTCACCAAATAAAACTACTAAATAAACTTTTCTATACTGCTTCGGGAGAATATCCACAGCTAGAGACCACCGTTCTATTTCCCCGTTACCCTCGCTCGACCCAGCTACACTCTTATTACCTGAAAGGAATTGTGAAGCAAAAGGGTGAGCACAACTAGCTCAGTAAAGAATATCATGACTAAAGATAATTAAATTATCAATAGCCTTCATCAATAATAAATCAGAGATTTAGAACATATGGTAAATGATAAAAATTTCAACCATAGTTGCAGCGGAACGAGCAATCCATTAGAAGAGTCAAATAGACTATAAAGTCTATTATCTTCTCCATGTTAAAAATCCACCAACAATGTTTTATCCATGTAACATCACTCAACAGTTCCTTTCCACAATCATATGAATAACTCATAATCATAATTGTGACTATAAATTTTTCTTCGCACCCAGGACGAAGAATATTTTCATCACCTGTCTTTACCTAAAACATCAAAGATCATGGTTATACCAAATCACAGTTCCTGTTTATAATCATACTAACAAATCCATCTTTGCACTACGGGCCAAAGATATTCATCAACAAACCATCTTTGCACTACGGGCCAAAGATATTCAACAACAGTTCATCTTTGCACTACAGGCCAAAGATATTCATCAACAGGCCATCTTTGCACTACATGCCAAAGATATTCATCAACAATTCATATTTGCACTACAGGCCAAATATATTCATATCTCAAAGAAATATATAATCATTTCAGAATTTATATAAACAATAATTATAACCATGTTGATCAATTCACCTTTGCACTTAAGCTTAAGATATTCAATTATAAATTCAATGGTCATGATCATACCAGTCACAATTCAACTTTGCACTACAGGCCAAAGAGAACCCTAGTCATGATCATACCAATAATCTATCCATCTTTACACTCCAGTGAAAGAGAATTTCAACATCAGGGTTATAAAAATGTTATATATGATGATAAAAATAATATGATCAACATATAGTTTTAATCTCAAGAGTAATATTCGTAACTCATGAATAGTAACCCCGACACAAAAGATAGAAATTCTACAATAAAATTCATACCAATATTTCGGTATAATGATATTGAAAGAATAACATTACTTAAATTTATAAACAATTTATTTTAATTGTTTACACTTTACTAATTAATGCATTTAATCATCATAAAATGCCAACTCTTACAATTTCATCATCAATAACCAAAACCCTCATCAAAAATCTGCATATACCTCATATAGGATTCTCAAGCCATAAAATCTTATTTTCCAATTTTCTTTCTTCACAAAACATATTTAATTCATTTACTCATAACTAGACCATTTTCATGAAAAATACCAAATCAGTTCCAAAAATATTTCTTTTCTGGGATTTAGCATAATATAGTCCCATAGTGAACATATATTTTTCTCAGAATTTTTAAAAGTCATTTACTATTTTTCATATGGCCAAAATAGCCGAATATTTAGACATTTATCAAAAATTGTACTTTTGTCTAAAAATTCTAAGATTTACAGAGTATACTTCTATCATATACATGTACTCCCAATAAAAATTTCATCAATTTTGGAGTTAACCACAAGGAATTATAAGCTGTTACTTTTAAAATAGTCTTTTCTCATAAAATTCATAACTCTTAATCTATACATCCAAAAATCACCATTTTTGGACACAATCAATAAAACTCATCAAAATATCATTTCAAATTTTTCCATAATTTTTAAAGATCAGAAAAATTACGAAACTGAAAATCATAACAACCCTTAAAATCTATTACTATCCCTTACTATCCCTTACTATCCCTTACAATCCCTTACAATCCCTTACTTCAAAAGAGCAGTACTTCTGACTGGATATCGGATATGATGCTGAAGGAAACTTGCACTGATTAATAGCAACTCACCAAGTATCTAAAAACTCACAAAATATGCTTCATAATATAGAGAGAGAAAGAGAGAAAACTTATGTTTCTGGTGTGATTTTCAATTCTAACTTAGCCCTCTATTTATAGGAAAATTTTGGTAGGTTTGACCTGCAACCTGATGGCTTTACCTGCTACTATTCCCACCCACCACATTTGAAATATAATTCAGCACATTTCTTCACCAACCACAAGTGGAGCCCACCAATTCTAGAATTTTCCACCAAAATGATAAACTCCGAAAATTCAACAATTTCTGAACCAGTCATCTCGTAAAATTCATAATAAATCATACGTTCATTTTTAACGGTTCAAAATTTGTGGACATATACCCAACTTATATATGTATAACATATCCAAAAATTACCACGATCCAACGGTCGGATTAAAAATTATAACCCCTGCAAAATATCTCAAAAATCCTGATTTTTAATACCTCCATTCCGACAAAAATACGGATAAAAATCTCAACATTAACTCCTTCATTTTTTAACCACAAAAATATATCCCTCATTTATATCCACATAAAATAAATATTTCCTTATCATATGAATCAATAATTAATTATTCACAAATAATATTATAGAATCACATTTATGACAACCAGGCCGTTCTCAGGAAAGAGGGGGCTTTCCAATAAGGATTTCTCCTTACTGGCGCGCAATTAGATGACCAAACCTCTCCTTAGATAGAACTTTCTAGACATTGCCAATAATGCTATCTAATAATACTATTCAAATAATATGAATTATTGATCTGATAATGGGAAATACTGTGCAGCAATAATTATTGAACAACAATAATACAAAATTTCAACGTAGCAATTATTGAATCAATAAAATAAAATATTGAACAGTAATTACTGTAACAATTATTGAGTAGTGCCTTCTTACGTAAGAATCAATAATTTCAAAAGTACTGTGCAATACCGTGTGCTACTGTGCAATAACGCGTATTACTGTATTTTAATCACCGGGTATTCCAACAGTGTTAACGGTAACAACTACGCCGTTATTTGTAAAAACAAAAATTTGTCGTTTTCTTCACCCGACAGTTATTCTGTTATGGGGCCCACAAATGGCTGCGCCGTCGTACGAATATTCCCCGACAGAAAGAATATTCCACGACCAAACGAATATTCCCCGACAACAATGATTATTTTATAACCACTTGCTTATTTTGAAAAAAATCATATTTCACTCATAACTTTAAACTTTTATTAATTTAACCATTTACTGAATAGTAATTATAAGAAAAATTGAATACTTTTATTTCATAAAATTCGGGGTCTTACAAAGAGACTCTTAGATGATGACATATGGCCCCCCATAAAAATAACCAAACTTACCACAACGTCTCAATTATTGATTTAATAATATAACATATTATACAGATGATACTATGACAATAATTTAAGAGATATGATGCAGCAATTACTGTAACAATAATTGAGTATAGCTGAGTGACTTCTCACGTAAGCATCAATAATCAATACGGTGTGCTACTATGCAACCACGCATATTACTGTACTTTTACTACCGGGTAGTTCAACAGTTTTAACGGTTTTAACGGCAACACCTCAGCCGTTATTTTTATAGAAAGATAATTTTGTCGTTTTCTCAATCCGACAATAATTCCGTTGTGGGGTCCATCAATGATTGTGCCGTTGCACGAATATTCCCTGTTAAAACGAATATTCCCCGACCAATCGAATATTATATAACAACTTGCGTACTTTGCAAAATTTATAAATATTACCCACAACTATAACATTATATCAAATTAACTCCATAATATTCAAAAATGATATTTATAGAAAATTCATCTTTATTTATAAAAGTTGGGGTCTTACATTATGCTATTAACTGTTTAGATTTGTAATGATTTAGAAGATTATAAATCCAACAAATTAATTAACTTGTTTAAAACCCATTGTTTTCGTTTCTTCATATATTTACACAATTAAAGGTCAATTTACTCACTATAACATGAATTGAACATAAATTTGATTCCAAACTAGACCATATATCATAAGTACATCATTCTATTTCTCTGCAATATGATTTTCTTCATATTAAAACATACTTCATGAACTAAATTACTCTAAATCATATATTAACCACATAAAAATAGTTTATATAAACAAATTAACATGTAATAGCATAAAGTAGTGATTTTATTAAATAATAATTAAATTACAAATGATAATATCAAAACAGTTGATATTATCAAAAAAAGTTTAGATTTGCAGTGTGATTTAGGGGATTATAAATCTAAAATTAAGGGGAATGAATTAGGGTTTGTTTTCATCCTCATTTGTTGTATTTTAGTATATTTAATAGATTTTATAATTTTTGATTTTAGTATAAGATTTTATAATTTTTAATCAAATTTAAATCCGACTCTTTTTTTTCAAGTCAAGTTACTCGCGAGCATTTGATACATAAACAAATTAAAATTGATTTATTTGTATTATAATAATTTAAATAAAATTAACTCAATTAAATATAATTTAAATTTGAACTTTTCAAACTAAATATTGAACCTTGTAAAAAAATTAATGAAATGATACTACCATTCTAATTGATAAAAAAACATAAAAAGTCCTTTTCACTTTTCAAAGTATTTGGAAAATTAAATTATTGAATATTATATAATAAATAAAATGAGTATACGAATAAGAATCAACGAAAACGAAGAGTATAGATTAATGAGATAAGAAAATTTTAATATTCTAAATGAACGACAACTCATATTAAATTCGGATAAGTGTCCAAATATTAAAATAAATTCCAATTCAGACTTGCGAACAAATTTAATTATCCACACAGCAATTAAGCAACAGCCTGAATCCAAATCCACAACTCACCACCATCAGAGTCAATTATTTCATTAAATAAATAAAAGAAAACCCCATAAATCCACATAACATCTGTGCATTCAATCAATCCTTCCAAATTATATTGAGTACCAAACCAACTCACATAACACTGCAACCATTACTGTATTCATCATTGACATAATCACCATACCCATCAACCCTAGCCCTAGGCATAGGCATAGGATTACCACCATATCCTGCTGCAGCTGGCATCATCCCAGGACCATCGTAACCAGGTGGCGGCGGAGGGGGCGGAGGCGGAAAATGTGAACTTCTTATCGGATAATTCATACGACCACCGTGATAAAACTGGTTGCCACTACTATTAGGATGCCCCCGAAACATTGGAGAGTAATTCATTTGCGGCACGCGATCAAAAATAATCGAATCCCTCCTGTGGATTCTACAATGAATATCTCTGCATATATGTTCAGGGAATTCTTTTGGGGTTGCCATGAAGCTTTCAAGTGGATGATTTTGTGGTGCGTGGGTTTTGGATTGATGGCCTGCACAATTATTATTATTATTACTACTATTTTTGTGACAACAAGAAGGACCTGCATGTTCTTCATCTTCTTCATCGGTTTCCTGATCAACATCATCAGCTGCAGCTGCATGGTTTTGTTCCTTGTCCGCCACCAGCTCTGCTTTTTTCCCCATTTTTTTAATCTTTTTGATCAATTTCTTGGGATCTAATTCGCTTGTGACTGATACCAAATTCTTTTTTGGATCTACATCAACTGAATGAACACCTAAATTTAAAAATTATAGTGTATCAGTATGTAATATATGTATAGATACATCAATATATATAGGAAATCAATTAAATAAATTATCATGCAGTGATATATAATAGGGAAAAGATATATGGTATAAATATATATCAATTTTTTTGTTCTTAGTTATGAAATAAATATTATTGACAATTCTATTATTTTATATATATATATATATATATATATATATATATATATATATATATATATATATAATAGTAAACCATCCTTATAATTTTATAATCCATGTAAAACTTTCACAATATGTAGGACTCATAATTATACTTATAATTTTATAATCCATATAAAACTTTCACAATATGTAGGACTCATAATTATATGATTATGTCATAATAATACGGACAAATATTATTACGGAAAAATTATTTTGTTCTATACTCATCCATCCCGCAAACAGAGTTTATTTTGACTTTTTGAAGTCAAACTACAAAATGCTAAAATATAAAATTAAATGCGATTTATGTGAGCTTTATAAATGTTGTAATTAGTAATATTTTTAGATAGTTACAATATTTAAATTTTACTAATTTTAATCAAATGAGTTTTACAATATTAATTTTGGATTTTAAATTTTCACTAATTGATTTTAAAATTTGAAAAATGAAACTCTTTTATAGAACTAAGGTACGTAGTATACGTAGTACTAAAGAAAAAACACCTTCGAATTTCAGCAACCCTTTCTTCAGTTTACCGGGACATGCCTTGCAACAGTGTATTTTTACTTTCAAAACACAAGTCTGCAAAAATTCATGACAGGCAAAAGAAAACATCAAACAGACATATATACATATATACATATATATATATAGAGAGAGAGAGAGAGAGAGAGAGAGAGAATTGTAAATATAGATGAATACCTCCAGAGGATGGATGTTGGGCATTGAAATTGTCTTAAAAAAATTGTAGCAAAAAAAATGAAAAATTGAAGGATTTTGTAAGGATGATGAGATCGAAGAGGTTTTTTTTGAGAGTTTTATAAGGATGGAAGAGAGAGGTAGGTGCTACATATGGATGAACTTCATTATTTCGTGAATCTTATATATATATATATATATATATATATATATATATATATATATATATATATATATATAGACCAACAAATCTAGGGTTTACTAATCAATTAAATATACTCTATTTAATTATTATCTCCTAAAATCACTACTTTTTAATCCCACATTAATATTTTGATTTTATAATCCCATAAATCACTACAAATCTAAACTTTTCATATAATATTAATTATTCTAATATTATCATTACTAATTTAATTATTATCTCTTAAAATCACTACTTTTTTAATCAGAAATTAATATTTTAAATTTATAATCGCCTAAATCACTGCAAATCTAAACTGTTTTGGTAATGTCAATTGTGATATTTTTATTTCTAATTTAATTTTTATCTCCTAAAATCACTACTTTGCGCGAGCTATTATCATTACTCTCCGTTATTTAACATATTTTTCTCTCTATAAATACAACATAATATTATTCCATTTATAATTATATTACAACATAATATTATACAGTTTAAAACAATTAAAATAACAAATAATATCAATCATAACTTACTATGTTGATTTTATAATCCCCCAAAATCCACTAATTTTCTAAACATAATTATTATATCCTAAAATCACTAATTTTCAAATATTATACCATACATTAGACTAAATAGCATATATGACCCTCCTATTTATCATGTTTTTCCTAAAACGTTCCTTAAACATTTTTTTTTAGTACAACTGTTCTTCAATGATACATTAGTTGTGCAAAAGTATTCCTTTTCTATTTTTGGTCAATTTCCGTTAGTTGAACAAAATATTTTTCGTTAGTCAAATGTTTCCCCAAATTTTATTTTCATTCAACTTGATCTAATTAATTAAATTATGAACTTGTACAATAAATAACATAAGTGTCAAAAAATAACAAATATTTATTTTATCAAGAAAATAAATTCATACACTTTTCACTAATTAAATTTCTCAAATATTAAAATTTGCGTAATATACGTTCAAACATAAAATTTTCTAATGTAAAAATAAAATTTTAATACCCATAAAAAGTGTAAATTAACACAAAAAAATTACATTTTTTTTTTCTAAATATTAAAATTTACTAAAACAAATTTAAAGAAAAATTATTACGAAACGAATCTTACGCACAATTTTATTATAAATTAAAATCTCCTTCAATTTTTGATTAATTAGGATTTGATCCCGCGCCTATATCTGTAATGAAAAAGCAGCGACATTCCTCACCTGATAGGTGGATTTTATTTATTGTGGCATACAAGTATTACATGTAATTATCTAATCAAACTTTGTGCATGCTCCAATAGAAACTAAAGCTTTTCATACAGATTCAATAAGAACAAATGCTAGACCATGGATTACTAAAGTCAACATACTCTAAAACAGGTCCCCAAATATCCAATGATGTTTTAATCCCTTAATAAGGGCCAACATAAACAGATGTTGAGAATATTAAACGGTGTAATCATATATTTTACACTAAAATAATTGTCAGCAAATAACTAGGTAGCAAAATTCTAAAACACATTTTTTGAAATCTCCTTCAATTTTAAAATCCTATGAAACAATTTTTTTTTGATTAAACATAACTAACATATTTTTTAATACTTTTGATATGAATTATAAGATTTGTTCTGTAACAAGTATTTTCTAAGTTTGTTTTACATAAATTTTAATATTTGAAAAAAATATAATTTTTTGTGTTTTAATTTGCACTTTTTATAGGCATTAAAATTTACTTTTAAATTAGAAAAACTTGTACTTGAATATATATTACGGAAATTTTAACATTTTAAAAATTTCATAAGCAAGAAGTGTATGAATTTTTTTGATAAAATGAATATTTGTTATTTTTTAACATTTATGTTATTTATTGCACAAGTTCATAATTTAATTAATTAGATCAAGTTTAAAAAAAATGATAAGTTTAGGGAACATTTGACTAACGGAAAACATCTTGTTTGACTAACGGAAATTGATCAAAAATAAAAAAGGAACATGTGAAACCCCAGATTTTATGAATAAATATTTAATTTTTCTCGAAATAATTTTTTTTATATTATTGTGTGGATTTGATATAATAGTTATGGGTAGTATTTATAAATTTTGCAAAGTATGCAAGTTGTCATATTATATTCGATTGGTCGGAGAATATTCTTTTTGTCGGGGAATATCCGTACGACGGTACAATTATTGGTGGACCCCACAACGGAATTATTGTCGGATTGAGAAAACGACAAAAATACTTTATGAAAATAACGGCGGAAGTTTTACCGTTGATACTGTTGAACTACTCGGTAGTAAAAGTACAGTAATACGTGTGGTTGCATAGTAGCACACGGTATTAATTATTAATGCTTATGTGAGAAGTCACTCAGTTTGATTCCATTATTGTCAGTTAATAATATGAATTATTTAGCGATAATGACGTTTTGTTTTATTCGTATTATTAACGTAATAAAACAGAAACATCTTTTTATATAAAACAGAATACTTTATTAAAGTTATTCTATAAATAGAATATATTATATTTTATTTAAAAGATTTTTCTTTAAATATGGACCGTCAGATTAAAGTAATCAATCTGGACCGTTCATGGATTAGTTACTATGCATTCCATTTTCCTATAAATAGAAGCTCATTCCTTCATTATTTTCTTACGAATTCACTGAACTCTAGAGAGAGAAACTATAGAGAGAGACTATATAGAGATAGAAGAAAAGTTTTCTGCTACTTCACTACTCTTATATCCAGTTCTTTTACGGTAGGGAATATTATTTCTTTTATATTCATGAAGAGAACTTCTGTTATTCCATTTGTTATTATTCTGTTGGAATAACCAGTATACGCGGTCTACCCTATACTTGGTGACATTCTTCTATTATTCTGTTGGAACATCCTGTCTGTGTGTTTTACACCGGACCTGGTTCCGTTTATTATTCTGTTGGAACATCCTGTCTGTGTGTTTTACACCGGACCTGGTTCCGTTTATTATTCTGTTGGAACATCCTGTCTGTGTGTTTTACACCGGACCTGGTTCCATTATTTATTATTCTGTCGGAATATCCTGTCTGTGCGTTTACGCCGGACCTGGTTCCATTATTTATTATTCTATTGGAATAACCTGTCTGTGCGGTCTATCGCATGCATGGTGATTTCTTTTGTTATTCCATTCTTTATTGTACTCAGTTGGTTAAGCTTTGACTTCTATACTCCATGAAATTTGTGGAATATCCTTGATAGTTGCGTTTCATCCAGTATCTTTTCAAGAAAATATTCTTCTGATCATTCTTGAATTTTACTCCACAATGCAGTATCATGTTGACAATTTGGACGTTGTTAATTCCTGGATAAATTAATTCTTGAACTTGTTTTATTGAATTCTTATATCATTGTCATCATCCTCATGTTTATAAAATGTTGAAAGTCATCTGTGGCCTGTATTGCATAGATGGACTTGGTATGATTATGACCAGGGATTATTCGGTATAATCATGACCGTAATGTTACAAATGATGTGGTAAAAGTCCTCATTGGCCCGTAGTGCATTGATGGACAGTTGTTGGCATGATCATGACCATTAATGAATACACGAATATCCTTGGCCGTAGTGCAGGGGTGATTCGATGATGTGGATTATTTTATTAAGCTGAGTCTCAGCGATCGCAGTGTTGAAAAACCTTTTAAATCATAAAAGATAGTAGAGTTTATTTTCTACTTGACTCTTTTAATGGATTGCTTGTTCCGCTACAGTTAAACTTGATGTCTATTATATTTTATCAGTTTAACATTGTTGAAGGCTAATGATAATTTATTCTGCATTATCTTAGTCATAATATTTCTTACTGGGCTAGTTGAGCTCACCCTTTCTTTCACTGTTCTCTTCAGGAAATGAGAACGTAGCTGGGACAAGTCGGGGTACGGAGTGATGGTCCGAATGATAGTATTAGTTAGTAGTCCTCACTATTCTATGTAATGGTGTGTTAATAAATGTAATGAGGACTCCTTTTGAGTATGAATACTCTCTAGAAGATAATATTTGTATTCAAACTCACAGTTTATGTTTTGTCGTATTGTACACGACAGATGTATTAATCAGTTGTATTTGTATTCTGTACTATGTATCTGACGACCCAAGATGGGTGATGTATACCTAATTTTGGGGGCGTCACAGAACACTTTTGCATAACTAATGCATCATTGAGGAACAGTTGTGCTAAAAAATAAGTTTAAGGAACGGTTTAGCAAAAATATGACAAATAAGAGGGTCAGATATGCTATTTAGTCCCATACATTATATCATATATGTATGGTATAATATTATAACACACGTATATAACAAAATTACCACCTATCTAAACTGTGCGGATATTATCATTACTAATTAAATTATATTACAACATAATATTATACCATTTATAATTATATTACAACATAATATTAAACAGTTTAAAAAATTTAAAATAAAATTAAAATAACAAATAATATCAATCATAACTTACTATTTTGATTTTATAATCCCCTAAATCACTACTTTTTCAATCTAAACGGTTTTTATATTATCCTTACTTAATTATTATATCCTAAAATCACTACTTTTTAATCCCATATTAATATTTTAATTTTATAATCTCATAAATCACTACAAATCTAAACTGTTCTGATAATGTTAACTATTCTAATATTATCATTACTAATTTAATTATTATCACCTAAAATTACTACTTTTTTAATCCCAAATTAATATTTTGAATTTATAATCTCCTAAATCACTACAAATCTAAAGTGTTTTGGTAATGTCAACTGTTCTGATATTATCCTTTTTAATTTAATTATTATCTCTTAAAATCACTACTTTATGATATTATCAATACGACTGAATGACACTTCTGTCCTTCTAAGTTGCCACCCATTTTCAAAGTCGTCCCTAAGGTTCAATTATTGTCAGTTAGGTCATTTACGTAATTTACTGCAAACCGAGAGTTTAGAGAGAGATTTTAGGATTAGATTTTACATAATCGTGCCATAAATTATGCTCAATACCTATAAATAATTCTATATTGTTTGTTGTTGTTGTATATATGGAAGAACCAATCTTAAATACGAAAATTAGGGGAGGGAAAATTATATTTACCAAAATGAATTCGCAAAATTGATCCTGTATTCAAGCTGACGATTTTTGTTATTATTATATTTTTTTGAAAGCGTAATCATAGGTTTTAATTGAAATTAAGATTTATCTAGATTTGGACGAATTAAGAACATGGTTAATATTGAATTTAAGAGTGACTAGCATGGTAGCTGGGGCAATATATGTTTTAATTTCTTTTTTATTAAAGGAGTGATAAATGGGGAAAATTATTAACAATTATACGTTTTTAATCACATCAATCAAAGAGTAATGGAAATTATATTTATATTAATAATGAGGATTAATTGCAAATGATATATTATCAAATCATAATAAAAATATATCTTGAAGTTAATATATATCTAATAAATGTAGAACAGTAAAAATTTATCAAAATATATTTAAATTTAGCTACGAACAGAAGGATCATCTGATAAGAGTTTGTGAGTTTGGATGAGATGCGATGAGATTTTAATTTTATTTTTTATTGTTTGGGAGTTTAAAATAGGGAAGAGAAGAAAAACGTTTTTTTTTAAAAGCATATTATTACTATATTACCCTTACTTATAAATAAAATGATTTAACAATTCTAGCTACTAGATTTATTTTGGTCAGTCTTTTTTATTCTTTGTTGGTTGCACAACACACGTGTAGATATGGAAACCGATTTATAGTCTACGTTTTAAATTTAAGATTATCCTTATAACCATTTTTAACCGTATATCTGGAGATCATCTAACAATGAAACTAATATCTCGTTTGCCCTCAAAACTAAATTAAATTGCGGATTGCAAAAGTAATCAAAATGCCCTCAGATTTACGGATGAGGCAAGTGAAAAAAAGAAGAAGAAAAGTAACCCAACCCAAATCCATATGATCATTTGCACAACTATAGTGCGTACCAGGAGAATGATTAGGATAATCAATTTCAACAAAATAATTTTCATACATTCACCCTCTCAGTTCTATATTTTTTTTACCGTCAAAACGGATGGAGTGTGATAATTGGTTTCATATGTGCATTGGATAATGATCATCTGGTGATTAATGAGATTCAGTCATCAATTTACCTTCACTTTTTCATCTCCTTCTACATGTATGCAAATAGCCTTTTTCAACGACTTTCTTCTGTGCAAATAATACGGAGGGAAGATGGTTCTGTGTTCTTAGATAGATGATGCCAAATTTTCCATCTGTCCCTAAAAATAAAACCAATGCATCATTTTCATCTGTCCACCCAAACAAAGGGAATCACAAATGTGTCGCTTTATTTATATTGATGATTGATGATTGATGATTGATGATGACCATCATCTCAATTTCATTTACAGGTACGGGAAAGAGACTAAAAACTGCATATAATATTTTTTACTCTTATTTTACTTGAGCCTGCACACAGTCTAGCCGGATAAGAAGAAGGTACATAACAGAACAATATAATCAAAGAAGAAACAATCAATTAAGCTGCTGTTGGGTCTTATTTACAAAGTTGACATCGCCATTCAAAGAACTAAATAAAAAAGAAAAAGAAAACCCGAATTAAGGATGGGGACATCACCATCACCATCACCATTTTGGTACGTCGCAAGTGAGCAACAGAAGAGAAGGGAAGGGAAGGGAAAGGAAAGGAAAGGAAACACACATCCAGGGCTCAAGCCTACAAGCTAGCGAACAGAACATCTATGTTGAAGATGTCTTTTTACTAAATACACGTTACACTAAATAATAATCATCACATCACACAATTCTACATGTCAAAGTCAGAATAAAGATGAAAATCAATTTATAAAAGACGCTCTGCACCGTAGCTAAATATTAGCCACCCCGAGCTTCTCTTCGTGTGGCATCATGTAGCAGCTCGATGTCCACTCCCTCAGGTGGTAGCTGGACATATCGCACAACAGAACCTCGAATGAAGCAGTTCCGCACTGAAAGCTGCCACATGCAGAAGTAGCAAAGATTCTTAATTCAACCAAAAGCTTACTTTAAACATAAAACAAATAAATAAACAGAGGGGCATAATCACCAAAGAAAGCTAACATACTAAAAGCACCCATATCATGCTCAAATCACGTAGCTAGTAAAAAATGGCATTATGGTATACAATTTCTCTTGATGAGTGACTGCATGAGTAGACTTTTATATATCATCCTTAAATTTCATTACATAATAGGGATCAAATGGTCTTTACCTATTCACACGTTGTCAGTTCTTCATGTAATAGAACAAAGAACCATATTCTTCACAAGCCTACATTGCCCATGAAACACTTGTCTTCTGACCACATACTACTGTCTCTCACTAGAGACTACACACCTATTTTTTCCCTTTTACTCCCTCTGTTCCAGTTTCTAAATGGTTGTTTACAAACTTAGATATCATATAATATTTTTCATACGTGAACTTTAGATACGAAATAATAACTTAGGAAACAGCTACATTACAGAGTATTATTTCTGAATGTACTTATTAAAGGTCTTATCCCTGACACAAACATAGCTCTGAACCATGAAACTAAAACTGGAACAGAGAGTGCACATTTTTTCTGAAATTTATACATTAACTGATTAGTGATTACTGTCAGCTCAGCACACCATAGCTACTTTGGCTCTATATCTATAAGTTGTTTGGGCTATGTGCAAACTACGTGGTCTGAAATTTGAAGATATAATGTCCGAAAGAATGATCTTTTCCCATGGACCCATTGCAGTTGCAGGATCTAGCTGGTTAAGTAGGTTGTTTGGGGAGAGGAGTTGGTGTTTTAACTACAGCTTATTTAGGGTTACCTATGGTAGCCAAATCACAAATCAAAAGCAGTGTGGAAGGTAACGTACTTTCAAAGGAAGGAAGGCTCACCTTGATGAAAAACACTATTTCCAATTTTCCAGTTTATGAACTTGCTTTCTATGGGAAGTGGTTAGCGTGAAGTTTATTTTTGGGTAAGTTGGTCAATTGGCCAATAGAGTGCTGACACGCAGGCGATGTTCTATGTGTATTAGCATTCTATATGTCAATTGACCAACTTACCAAAAAAATAAACTTAATGTTAACCGGATCCCTTTCTATGCATCTTCTGACGTTGCTGGTTTCGATTCACCATAGATTGGAGATGATCATATGCAGTTTTCAATAGACGGAAGTGGAGGAGGAATTTAAGTACGAGTTACTTGGAAAGAAGTGTGAAACCAAGGGGATGAGGGGCCTTGGTGAGTTTAACCAAGGTCCAAGCCTTGTGAGATAAATGGCATTAGAGATTACTTCCTCTCAAGACTCGGTCCATAGCTCCAATGACTACTAGAAGCCTATCTCACGCCCCTTCCTCCTAACTCTAATTGTCCAAGTCCAACCGCCTGTCTTACTCCAGCTTTGGTGCCTCTTCTGATTGTCTATGTATCTAGGTTTATTTAAGATTACACTAATGTTCTAAAAGGCGCTAGGCGCTAGGCGAGAGGCGGGGGGCGGGGGGCCGAGGGGGGCCTAGCGCCTAGGGGGCCTAGGCGGGGCCTAGGCGTGATTTTTTATTTTAAGGCAATTCTAATATTTTATCTTACATTTATCCAAACAAAATAATAATATAAAACAAAACAATCTATAATAAATATAATAAAGACATTTTTTTAAAGTTCAAACACATATCCATATTGCTAATGTCAAAGTTCAAACACAAACATGCAATTGTTCAAAGTTTAAACATATTTTTAACGTATTCGTTTTATTTATAAACAAGATTGCTATTAAATAATAAAATTTAAAATTTCAAGAATTTAATTTAATATTAAAACTTAAGAAACTAAACATAAATTTAAGAATTATAAAATTGAATTAAACTAAAAATTACAAATGTATTCTCATTTATATAATTTGAAGTTGGTACAAGTTCAAAAAATTATAACTATAATAAAATTATCCATTTTGACTTGATATTGTTCACTTCTTGTCGTGATTTGATATGCTACAACCTGTATTATGAATATGGTAAATCATTAGAAAAATAAATATATCAAGATTTGGTTTGGGTAGTTATTAAAATAAAAAAAATCTCTCCGCCTAGAACCCGCCTAATTTTTTAAAGGGATTTTTTTGTCGCTTTGGGCCTAGCTGAGGCGCCTGGGGGGCCTAGAGGCCCCAAGGGAGGGCCTAGGTCCTAGGCGGGGGGCCTAGACGGACCTAGGCGGAGATTTTTAGAATAGAGGATTACACTAGAAACCTTCTTTAACAAAAGAAGAAAGCCGAGACTAAGATTTTAAATAGCTGTTGCAGATCAAGGGAAGTGTCAAAGTTCAAAATTCCTGATTTCCTGGATCAATACAATCACTGTTTTAAGGAAGAAAAGGGGTCAACTGGAGTAATGACAGAAGACTGATTTATCCTTAGCCAGCTACTCTAATGAAAAGGCCATCCAGTCAAGTAACCGCTGAGACTGACTTTCTATTTGAGTATGTTGGCCAGGACTGCCAGGTCACTCAAACGGGCCCCATGCTTTCTGGCCTTCAACGTTAGTGAAACAAAAACACCAGGACTGAATGGGAATCCTAACCTGCAATATCCAATTAAGACATCAGAGGTCTTGTATTGTATCTTTCCGAGGGAGGGCGGCTCAACTTTATAAGAGTTGTATCCTGACATGTCTCTTGTAGCTATGGGTAGAGAAAATTATGTGCTTTCTTCTGTGACGGTTGTGGGGGACAGGCTGTTATGGAATAATGGAACCCTTGTTTGGATATCATGTTTCATACACATATCAATCAACTATTAGTCATATAAATTCCAAGCAAGTACACCAAATAATATACCTTTCATGAGTCTAACTAGAAACTAGGCTCAGTCCTGGACACCTGATGTTTCAATATTTTGAAACTTTATGTTAAGCAACTATTGTCAGCTCAGCAAACTGTGGCCGGCTGCCGGCTTGGCTCTTCAAGTTGTTTGACTGTTTTGAAATTCATCCAACTGCACTGACATTTGTCAGATGCACGCCAATCATCTAAAAATCTAAGCATCTTTATTCAGGACTTCAACTCATATTCTTACGATTCAATTTTTTGGAATAACAAAGAAACTCAAAATAATAAGGTAAATGAATTTGAACACACTAATCCTAGCTCCTAAAGAATTGACATCGTATTTACAAGTAATATGTAGAAGTACATGATTTTGTTAATCCAAAGACCAGGAGCACAAATCTGGGTGGACAATTAAATGTAAGAACCAAGAAGATGGAGAGGTATAGATAGATTCTTATGTCTTGTGAAAGAAGTGATGCTCCAACAAGTGGAACCTCTGCCTTGGATGGAGAAGCTGGAACGGGATTTTGAATCAGAACCTTTAATTTTATATGTTTCTCAAGTTGTCTGTTGAATTATAGACTAACCTTTTCCTTTTCCATCCTCCCTAAACTTGCTTTTTACTCGCTAGATCTTAAATATTCAGAATTCCGTTCAATTATGCCTTCACTAGTTGTTTCTATATTCGGACAACTTAACGAACCTAAAATATTTAACACTCTTCCACTAAATTTCATGCTCCTCCGTCCAACTTTTGATCCGTGGCATTTGGGATGTGCTTGACACAGATTTAAGGACGTCCCACAAACATAATTATATCTCTTGGAAACTGATAAATCCACAACAGAAAATAATATTTTCACATAAAAACCATCGCTATAGATCCTATAGCGACGGTTTTCATCGTCACTATATATTTATAGCAACACTTTTCATGTGATAATATCAAAAAGTCAATTTCCTATCTTTTTTATATAAAATACTTTATATTTTCAGTATATTTGTATATCATATTTTCCAATTATATCAAAGGAAAAAAAACAATATGCATAAATATTCTCAGTAAGTCTTGGAATTCGTACCGATTCCTGAACACACCACAAAAGCTACAACACTTCAAAGTGGGGGAAATAGAGAGAGAAAGAAAATTCTAAATGATAACACGATTAAAACAGGCAATTTTAGTTCCACATGTAAGGAACATGTTCTCATATCATATCTTACGATCTGATTGAATGGGTAATACCATCATACGTGAATCCTCTCATCAAAGTGAAAATGTTCTTTACTTCTTTCATATTGATGTTCAGAAGATTCCTGCTTGGATGCTATATGTGCACCCTTACAAAAAAAAAACCCTCTAACTCAACTCAGCTATGCCATTTATCCCAAAGTAATTGGGTTAGGCTAAAGTGAATCTCAAATGAAAAATCCCCCTCTAAGTTTGGTAAAAAATAATAATAAATAATTGCAATTAAAGTTATCCACTGAACCTTTTGATCCTGACCTCTGAAATGTACATGGTACTCCAATTTCATACAACCAGTTAGAATGATTTCAATACTAGCCTAAACCTCTTAAATTTTCAGCAAAGTCTAATGACAAAATCTGCCATAAACAACCATTACTTCAAAACCCCAAATATTAAAACCCTAAACCCTGAAATATAGCATCAAATATCAAATAATTAACCACCCATAAATTCCAACCTATTTGAAGTCAATACAGTGAACAAACTAACTCATAAACCCTAGGTTCTACATATATATTCATAAATACACCAAAGCTAAATCTTTCAAATATACAAGCATCCAAAACAACAATAAAATAATGACAAAATGAATTGACCCAAAAAAGAGAAGAAATACTTAAATCTTTTATAAAAAAAAAGTAGAAAACATAAAAGGTACCATATGAGGGTATTTGTCTTGGTCGACAACCCTAGTATTCTCAAGCTTGATGTTAAGGTACTGATCAACGGAATGCAGAGTGCCTCGAATTGCCAAATCGTTCTTCAATTCCACAGTCACTTCCCTTCCCACTAAATCTTTGAAATACGAAAAGAACAACTGCAAGCACCAAACAAAAATTAAAACTCAAAAATCAAAAACTGAAAGATTAAATTATTGAAATAGAAATAGATGAAAAAGAAGGAGGATTGATGAATTACCATTTTCTCAATGAAATTCTCCGTCGCCCTTGTCCACCTAATTGCTCTCAGCTTTGAAGTTGAACCGCGGCTGCACAAGAACGTTGGCATACGGTATAGTACTATTGTAGGCTTAACTGCAGTATGTGGCCTCAAAATTTATACCTATTTGTAGTTTAGACCTTGATCTTTCAATTTTGATACATAACATAATAGTAATAATTTTTTTTTTCAGTTTCAACAGGGAAATCACAAGTCAACTGACCTGACCACTACTACTATTTGATCTTTGAGTAACTTACAAATCAATTGCACAATTTGTAACGGGTATTATCATTAATTTGATCTTAGTTTGCACAAATGAAACTCACCTGACCTATTTTTTCGTCAATAAATTTGATTTTGGAGTCTTTTTTTTAGTACTAACAAATCTTAAAAAAATATTTCAGTAAATGAAAACGGCTTCACCTCCACATGAGAGAAGATCACGTGAAAATATATATAATAAAAAAAACACATGTTTCGTTTACAATCAAAAACTATAAATAAATAAGCATATAGTAAAAAACAATGCTAAAATATAGTAAATGAAATATAAAGTTTTTCATGTTTCAATCATATCTCTTATTATTATATAGGGAGATGAAAAATTAAAATTTTATCTCAAGTTTCAATTGTATCTCATATATTAGTATAAAGAGAACAAAACGCTTCATGCATTCATTCATTCGTCAAGTTGTGTCACTGTTATTTCTTCTTGAGATTTAATTATTATTCATATTTTTTACTCTCCCATCCTCTCATAACCTCTTCTTATTCTTCAACTGCTATTTTTATTTTTTTTACACACTTTGTATATATCATACATATGACTAGTGTGAATAATTCTTGAGTGCATCAAAGCGATTCCATATTCATTTAATTTTGATAAAAACAAGCTCAGACATTGAATAAATTATTTATGCTGCAAAAAGCTTAGGAACCCACCCACACAAGTTGCTAGTTGTTTTCTGCGGAAAATGATACATATTCCCTGAAAAAATTACAAGGGTTTCAAGGCCCCTTCATCCATTTATTTCGAGTTATTCCATTTTCTTTATGCCAGAAATTTAACAATAACAATAATAATAATTAGCCCATAGTACAGACCAAATGCATTTCCTGTATGATTCTTACCTTAGACAGACAGAGACAAAAGGGCGTACGGCGCAGGTGCACGGCCATATGTACTACTTCGCCACAGCCCACAAGTAGTGTATCTCAACCCTCAAATCAGGGAAGCAAGCCCACACAAATAAGAAAGGAGAACAGAAAAAGAACTACATATTGATCATTACAAGAGGCGGGGGGTCATGAGCACCAAAGATACTTCACATTACAAAAACAGGAAAAATAAAAAATAAAAGGAAATCAATACCCAAAAGACCAAAATAATAAATCTATCAAATTAGAAAAAACGAAACTCGATTATATGTTACCAACTCTAGAACAACTCACAAGACCAAAAAATTTACATCTATCAAATAAGAAAAAACCCAAGTTGAATAGATGTTACTAACTTTAGAGGAACTCTCGACTACATTTTCATTTGTTGGTTAAATTTGGGGACGCAAGAAATTCTCTAGTCTCTGTTTTACCCTTCTGCCATGTATGTCGCTGCCATCTAGGATACCTTCATTTCCGTTTCGGTTGATGACAACAGAATGCTCACTCACACTAGCCACATACTCCAAGAGTTCAGTCAGGACAGAAGGACAACTCTCTCTTAAGTACTCAAAACCATCCGTCTGCATTACAGCTGGAGAAATAAAAAACACAAAAACCATAGCATATTGTTAACATTCATAAATGAGTTATAAAACAATTGAAGCACTAACAGTAACAACAATATGTAATTATCTCCTAATTCGAACTTCAACTATGAGAATAAAAATCAAAGACCAAAGCTTGCATATAATAAGCTCCGGTAAGAAACAAGCAGACAATAAAATTATCACACTAATTTTCTTCCTGATGGCTTATATAGCTATTATAAAGGATAAAATGGAAGTAGAAAAACTAACTTAAATATCATTATCAATCTCTTCAATCAAACCACATAATATTTCAAATTAAAATCCACTCAAAGGAAAAAATTTGACAAACTGTATTGCTTTTCTTTCTTAAATGTATATAGGTTCTTCTTAGATACTTCACTTGAAAACTTAAAGAGAGGATTAAAAATTGTGAGCCCAGAATTCACCTCTGAGATTTTCAGGCATTGTAACAAATTTGAGACACGCAGATTTCAACTGGAAACAGTGGTGCTGCTCTGCCAAGGCTAGTGTGGTTGCAACAGTATTTATAGCAACATTATCACACAGATTAGCCTCAGACAGCAACCTGAGCCTCTCTAAACCATATCGGTCAGCAGCTGCTAGCAAATGCTGAAACATCAAAGTCAAAGCCCATTGTAAGTTCAAACCAGTAAGCTCTTCCATGTCAGGCAATGAATCCCAGTACATAAAGTGAAGCAATGCCTACAAAATACAAAAAGGTGCAACAGAGCTCAAGATTTTTAAGCTTAGAAATAGGAAAGCTAAATGTTAGGTTATAATAAGTTTTACAAGAGCTTTACAAAATAATCAAAAAGTATTAATTTATTGTTAACTCGATACAAGAACAGAAAAAGAGGAAAAATAGTCATAGCATGATTAGCATCTGCATATATGAAAGGAAGCATATTTTGCTACAACGATTTAAAGCCAAACCCCCAAAATTTGCCCCCATTATGCATTCAAAGCAAATCTCTATAGTAACAGAAAGTACTGATTACTGATCAAATCCTCAAACCATATTGTTCATTTTGTCAATGAACTTCATGGCTTTTATGATTCTGCCAACAATACTAAGTTCAGCTTCTTTACAGCCTAGTCTACCACTACCTTCTTGAGTTGGACTGTGATATTGTTTTATGTTTTCCGAAACAAAATGTAGTGTGATTGAAAAAAATGATTTAGTAAAGCTTGATCATATCAAGAACATCATCAAAATGTGAGAGTGACTCACTGCAGAGAGGAAAGGGATGGGAAAAGGTGTTTTATGCATGAAGTTGACAAACCAGAGAGAAAGAAAGTGACTGGTAGAAAAAGTGTTGTTCATCTTATCAAAAAAAGACTGTTGTTCATCGCAGATTTGGTTGTATTTTCCTGTTTAATTTATTATAATGCCCAATATACCCCTCCAAGGTCAATGGTTTTCAACATAACCTCAAGAAGGGGAGATAGTGCCTATTGATTCAAAAAGGTTTCAAGCAACAGGAGTGGGAAATTGATAGAAATAAAAAGGCCATAAAAGTAAAACACATAGACAATTGATAAGTACAAACAATAAGAGTAAATGTCTCTACCTTGAAAGCGGGAGCCTCCATGTCTTCGACTTTTATAAACTCGGTATTCTGATCTTTAATTGGACCAAAAAGTTGAGCCTTGAGTACTGGTGAACGAGCAGCTAGCACCAACTTGTGAGCAGCAAAAATTTCTCCATTAACTTCAAAACGAACATCAGTTCCATTTCCACTTTCTAATAGCTGCCCAAAATGGTGACCAATATCGGACACTGGCACTGGTATAGAGTAGATCTTTGGGCCTTCGGTGCGAGACCTGACAACCCCAACACAGCAATGAACTTGAAGGAAATCATCTTTCAAGTAGTCAGATGTCTCCAAAGTCGTTCTTTTAAAAAATCGCTTATAACCCCTACAGCAGCTCCAACAATCAAATCCATACATTAAGCATTTAAACATAGATAATGCTTATATAAAATCAATACAATGCCCAGTACGGGGAAAAGATGTCCACTGCTGACATCTAGAAAAATGAAAATATGTGAAGCAGCCTGATTTAGCTGTCCTGATAAACATAGCGACAAAAACATGCCGACTCTTGTTGCGAGTAGATACATGGCATAGACTGTAAATTGATAAAAATACATGAATAGCACATGCCACAAATGTTGCTTACAACTGTCGGCTACCAATAACAAGGAATTATTCAGATAATGAGCTACAGTGCGATTAATGTATACGCGCAAGCCTAATAATCTATCATCAAGCAAAGATAAAATAAAACAAGCATAACTGAGTTACATTAACAGCATCAGTATTTCATGGCATGTATTAGATACAGACATATTAACCTGAACTGCAACTTAAAGTAATACACTACAATGTTTACTGAAAATTGCATCAATTACAAAGACTTTTTCATTCTTTAACCTACACATTCTTCTCTCTTGATTACTAATCATAAAACAAGATAAACCCAATTGTGTACTGACTATACACAACACATATGCAATGTTTTTTAAATTCCATATACCTCAAATTATATAAATAAATTAATAATCAATTTTAGATAGCCCAAGAGAATCCCAACAGTAGCATTAACGCTGAACTTGGGAACATCTGGTGTAATAATTTCTTTCATAAGTTTGAATTATTGAAAAAATAGCTTTAACATTCAACCAAGACACCATCAATTCCAATTCCAATATTCATCAAACAAAATCTCAATACACGCAATGTACAATTGAATCAATTACCAATACTTTGTTCTTTATGATCAAAATTAACATTATGCATTGCAAGACGAAGAATAAGATGACACTGCTCACCACATGCTACCACGGTATTTAAGAGTGTAAGGCACACTTTCCAACGCTCTTCCGAAATGGGTGTGAACCTTATGCCTCTCATTCCCACTCTGATCCAAAAGAGTCAATTCGAAAAGCGCCCTGACATCAGTCCCTTCACTGGCAAGGGCGATGAACAACGATACATAGGTAGCATTATCCTCCACGCTCTTCCCATCAGGGTAAAAGTAAATTGCCCACGAATACCCACCAACCGTAAACGTATCAGAAGCTATGTACTTCCCAATTCCGATCCCCTTGGAAAGCGAATACCCTGTAATCTTAAAATCATGCCAACCGTTCACGGTTTTGGTTACCGATACAGAATAAGAGGATGACGAAGAAGAAGATGGCCTGAGTGTTTCTGTAGAGATTCTTCCCATGCCCACTGTACACAATCCAATATGTGAAATTGGACCGGATCTGGGGTTTTGGAATAATGTTGAGGGGGAGTGGAGTGATTTGAACTTGGGCTAAGGGTTTTCTTTTCGAAGATAGGTTTATGGGGAGGAAATCTAGGCTTGTGTTACTCTCTGGAAGATAGATTCCCGAGGGCCGAGAAGGGAGAGAGATGATCGTTAATTACTCCCTGCGTCATCATAGTCCAGAATAAAGTGGATCACAATTCACATGTTTATGTGAAATGGTAATGCGAAAATAGTGATCCTCTTAAAAGAATTATTTTTGTTTGTTAATATTTGTAATTTGAAAATTTTAATTAAATTTTAATTAATTAATTTTTAATTTTATTTTAAATATTAAATATAAATTTAATTATTTTATTATTTTTTATTTAATAAATAATATATTTTTAATATATAAATAATTATTATTATATAATTATTTTTTTAATGCTTATATATAAATTTTAAAACGATATATATTAAGAGAGAAACAAACATAACTTAGAAAACAAACATAAAAATTCTTGCAAACAAATATAGCTTAAAATAAAGCAGTAAAATAAGCAAATAGTTCAGACTCGATTCATACTCGTTTGACTAAAAATTCGATTCAAGCTCGACTCATAATATAAATAATTTAAATATGAATAAATTTTAAAGTTTGATAAATTACTCAAACCTCCTCAAATTATAATTTTTTATTGATACTCGGATCATATTTGTTCAAAAAATTCAAATTGCTCGAGCTCGATTCGAAATCGTGTTTTATTCGGTAACTAAACGAGCCTCGATCAAACTTTATTTTATATTCGATAAATTTTATGAACTAAATTTGAGCAATTCAATACTCGGTTCGACTCGGTTTATTTACACCTTTAACTAGAAGTAGGAGTTATACTCTTTTATTATCTCCTTCATCTACTATAATATTTTTCGAGTCCTGTTATACATTGCTAAATTTTTTAGTCAAATTATGATTACGACATATGTACATACATAGATATGTATAAATTAAGAAGGATTTCACTTTAATTTATTTTATCTTATTGAATACACTTTCACGTTTATCACAATAAAACTTCGTCAAATATTTATATCGACATGTATATCATTTTTCATATTTTCATATATTATTTAATAATTATTTTTGTCAAATCAGACACAATACCAATTGTAAGACCCCAATTTTTATAAATAAAGATGAATTTTCTATAAATATCATTTTTAAATATTATGGAGTTAATTTGATATAATGTTATAGTTGTGGGTAATATTTATAAATTTTGCAAAGTAAGCAAGTTGCACTACAACAAAAAGGCTTATCAGCGACCGCACATCTGCGACCGCATATAGTCGCAGATGGGTATCAGCGACCGGATGCAGTCGCTAATAGTAGTCGCAGAAAATCTTGTCGCTAAAAAGACATCAGCGACCAACAATAGCGACCGCATTATTAGCGACCGCAATCAGCGACCTCAGCTGTCGCTATTCTGACTCATGCTGAGTCATGCGTCAGACGTGATGTGGTACACGTGTCAGCGACTGATAATAGCGACCGCATGCGGTCGCTGAAGTAGACGAACCTTACTGGGTCGCTAATACTGTATCAGCGACCGCACGCGGTCGCTGACTTTGTTTTTTTTTTAAATATTTTTCCTGTTTTATTGATTTCCCAAAAATAACCTGCTTTGTACCTGCTTTTTATCCCAACACACAGCAGTATATATAAGCATCCATCCATGATAACTACTATATGATAAACATCCATCCATACATACAGTCCAAAGAATGAATCTAAATCAACACAACACAATACAATCGTAAACATCCATATAATAGAATCGTAAACCAATACAGTCCAAAGATAAGTAGTTTAAAAGATTACAAGGCTTTAAAAATCTAAAAAACAAGTCTAACAAGGCTTTACAAATCTAACATGCATGACTGGTCTAGCTCTTCATGGATCATTCAAATTAGTACCCTGTAATTAACAAAAGAATAAAACATATATGTTACATGTGTTGATACTGCTATGACTTGGGGAAAGCTAAATAATAGACAATGTACGTAATGAAACATTAAAAGTACCTGGTCGCCACCCTGATGCTGTGATGCTGCTGCTTCCGCCACTGCCTTTGCCAAGTCATCAGGATTCAGAGAATGCAGATGCCCGCCCAGTATAAGAAGAAGATCACGATTTTGACAGATCGCTCTCACACAGTCAGCAGGAGTATGATAGGCTGGATGACCTGATGACTGTATAGACTGTGTAGACTGGGTAGCAGAGCTGCCTGTGCCACTGATGGTCGGGCGTCGTCTTTGTCCTTGACCTTTAACATAATTTTTCTTCACGACGGACGCCCTCTCCCACAATTCTTGATCAATCGCCGGACGCGGGGTGCCTTCAGGATAGCGCTCGTTCATTAAGCCCTTATAAGTGTCCTGTCAGAAGGTCAACAAATAAATAGTTAAAAATAAATACGAAATGCTAAAAAACATGACTATAATATATTTAAAGTTAACTTATTACCGCTATCTGAACAGCATCAGGCAGACCATCACGGGTGGCCACATACACATCTAACCAATTGATAGGTTGACCTTGAGACTCAGACTCCTACAGTTCATGTTCTCATATTAATATGTAAACATATGATATTTTAGCTACAAAACATGACTGTAAACATAAAGACAAATAACTAAGCCAATAAGCTTGTTATACATACGTACCCTAGCAGCAATATGTTGCAGCTGAGATATACTGCCGCCCTTGTACGTGCCTTTTGCCTTTTCGCCTTCAGATACACCTGAGGATCTGTTCGAGGCGGCAGTCTTACGTCTCTTGACCCAGCTCTCAGCTCTCCACTGCTCACACATCTGCACCCATATGGGATGTGCGCACCACCAGGGGCAATGCTCATGCATATACTGCTCACCCTGTCCTGGATGGTCAATCTCAGCATTGTGCAGGGCTTTCTGTCGTTCTTTGTTTAGATTATCTTTAGTCCAGACGGCGCACTTCTGCCAGAACAGTGCTTGAATAACTGATGCATGTGCGTCGTCCCATCTATACCGATTCTGCAAATAAAACAACAATAATAATATTAAAACTACTATAATACCATAATCCAACATTACTAAACTATTAGTTGATTAACTATGTATTATCTATCAGAGTGATTAAATAAATATACCTGAAATTCAGCCCAAACTGCATCCTTATGGGCGAGAGGTGTGCTCGCCCATGTAATCACTGGCGTAGGCCAGTTCTGTAAGCATAATTGTGAAATGCACTTCACAATTTTACTATCTTGAAAATCACTACAATATACAATAATTTACATTAAAATATATTTATAACAATGGAAATATTAAACCCTTATATATACACGATGTTTAACTTACGTGCTTTCTGGAGGAGGACGGATCTGTATAAGAATGCGATCATCCGGATTAGCCGGGGCCTTCGGCACATGATTAGGGCCCCGACCCAACCCGCGCTTTCGTGCAACAGGTTCAGAAGACATCTATAAATAAAAAAAATTAGGATGTTAGTATGAAATTATGAATGACAATTAATTGTATGAAATAGTTAACTACGATTACCATAAGTGAAAGGTACATAAACAAGACTGCAAAATAGTTAACTACAACAACTATAAACGATATAGTTAAGGATATAGAGAACATTCCTATATAGAGAACATAAATGAAAGGTACATAATTATGAACTAAACATGAACATGAACATAAACATACATTTTGTACAATTAAAACTAAACATACATTTTAATGAAAATCGTTGTCTGATGAGTCAGAATCATTTTGTACAAGTATCGGAGATTCATAACCATCTTCTTCAGATTCTGTGTCAGTGTCAGTCAATAACTCTTTCTCAATATCACTGTCATCCTGCACAATAACTGTCTCGGGATCCAATTCATCAGGTTCATCAGGTTACATCATTGTTGTCCTCTATATTTATTATAGGAGGTCTCTGAAGCATTTCCTCTTGGTAGAAATCTCCGTCTATTACTTGGACACGACTACGCGCGGGAGTATGAATTACAACTTTCCAATCTGTAGGCGGTCTATCCCTTTTCCTAACTGGACTAGGAGTATAGTATACTTGTATTGTTTGAGTTGGTAATACAAACGGTTCGTTGGAGTACGCAGACCTATGGAGGTCAATATCGACGATTCCATGTCTGTCAACACGTATCCCTTTTTCTGAATCAAACCAATGGCACTTGAACAAGTGAATATGACCACCGTACGTGCCCTTGTACGACAACTCTACGATTTCCTCCAACTCCCCATAAAAGGCACGACCAAGCTCATTGTAACAATCTCCTTGGACACACACTCCAGAGTTCGTTGTTCTTTTACCGTGCTCATATGCCTTTGTGTGAAATTCACAACCATTTATTTTGTAACCATTGCGGGTGACTTGGTCCCTGTCTGGTCCCATAGCTAGGACTTGTACATTAGCCGGAATCGTTGATCCCTTAGTCAAAGCCTACAAAAACTCCATCTTATTAAATGAAGTCATAGTTAACATGGAGTATATATATATATATATATTACGTGCTTAAAAATTAAACTTACTTTGTCCTTTAGCCAAAGTGCAAAGTTTTTATCCCGATTGATTTGAACATCTTTATCAGTTATGCCGGGATGCTTCACTTTTAACTCGTCATCGTACAATCTATACCATGTTATAAACATTAACATATTGGAATAAATTGTCAACTTAAAAGATAAATTATCAAGTTTACATGTGTACCTCACAAATTCGTCAATCTCCTCGCAATTGAGAAGAATGTAAGTATGTGCAGCATGTAATTCTTGCTCAGAGAGGAATATGCGCTTCCCTTTTCCATAAGCGCGGCCCGATAGACCAAATACAGATAGTCGACCATTTAGTTCAACATTTCCCCCATCATCATGTCTCGATACTCGATTGGCCTTTGTCAAGACTTCGTCCGGAAAATAGTCTGAGACAAACGTAGATATCTCATCGAAACTGTATGCCTCGCATATCGACCCCTCGATATAAGCTCTATTCTTAACCTTTCTCTTAAGGTTTCCCATCACCCTTTCGAAAGGGTACATCCATCTATATTGAACTGGACCCCCAACACGAGCTTCATAGGGAAGATGGATTTGCAAATGCTCCATGGAGTCAAAAAAACCAGGTGGGAATATTTTTTCCAGTTTACACGTGATCTCTATGATGTTCTTCTCAAGTACAGACATGTCCTTCTCATTTAATGATTTTGAACATAAGTCTTTGAAGAAACGACTAAGATCCGTCAAAGCATCCCATATTGGTTTATCAAGCAGATCCCGAAATGCTATAGGCATGAGCCTCTCCATGAACACATGACAGTCATGACTCTTCATCCCTTGCAATTTCCCACCCGTAACACACCTTGCAATGTTTGATGCATATCCATCTGGTAGTTTCAGAGACTTAACCCATGTGCATACATCTTCAACTTGCTTTTTGGACAATGTGTACTTTGCATGCGGTTTGACAATCTTACCATTAGGAGATTCGTAAAGTTCTAATCCGGGACGCTTACAAATATCTTTCATGTCCAAACGTGCCTTATCGTTATCTTTTGTCTTCCCCGTAACATTCATCACAGTGTTAAACACATTGTCAAACACATTCTTCTCAATATGCATCACATCTAGATTATGACGAATCAAATTTGTAGACCAATAAGGCAGTTCCCAAAAGATGCTTCTCCGAACCCAGTTATGAGATTCGCCAAACCCATTGATTATATTTGTGGCATCAACCTTACCAAATGGGATAACCGGCAATCTCATCACACGATCTCGCATCTCCGTTCCCGAAAATCGCGGTGCAGGTATATCATTGTCTACTTTCCCTTTCCTGAAGTGTTCTCTATTTCTTCGAAATGGGTGATCTACCGGTAAGAACCGACGATGACAGTCAAACCAACAAGGCTTTCGACCTTTTGATAGATTAAACGACTTTGTATGCTCCATACAATACGGACAAGCCAACTTCCCGTGTGTACTCCATCCAGCTAACATACCATAAGCTGGGAAGTCACTTATAGTCCACATAACCGCTGCCCTAAGGTTGAAATTTGTTTTCGTTGCAACATCCCAAGTCTGTACTCCATCCTCCCACAATACCTTCAACTCGTCTATAAGAGGTCTCAAGTAAACATCTAAGTTCTTTCCAGGACTCTTAGGACCAGGAACCAAGAGTGAAAGAAATAAGTATGGCTGTTTCATACACATCCAAGGTGGCAAGTTGTACGGAGTAACAATCACAGGCCAACATGAGTACGGAACAGCTGAGTGGCCAAACGGATTGAAACCATCGGTGGACAATCCAAGCCTCACATTTCTAGGTTCCAATGCAAATCCAGGATGTGCTAAGTTGAAATCTTTCCAAGCCTTCCCATCTGCGGGATGATTTAGTTCTCCATCTTTAGCTGGAGATTTCGCATGCCAACTCATATGTTCAGCTGTTCTTGAAGACATGTACAATCTTTTTAGCCGATGTGTTATTGGAAAATACCTTAGAATCTTAAACGGTATACTTGATTTTTTTGTAGTCACACCCTCTTTATTAGGCCTAAACCGATCATGACTGCAAAACGTGCACCTTGTCATCTGTTCATTTTCCTTATAAAACAACATGCAATCGTTGGGACATGCATCGATCTTTTGGTATCCAAGACCCAACTTCTTCACCATTTTCTTACAAAAGTAATAGTTACCAGGTAATTTCTCACCGTCAGGCAACATACTCTTAATGGCCTTCAAGAGCGACTCAAAACACTCATGGCTCATGTTGTGATCAGCCTTGATGTTAAGTAATGTCGCCACTGCAGACAATATAGTGTGTTTGGTGCAACCATGCCACAATGGCTCGCTACCCTCGTTTAACAACTTAAAGAATTCTTTGGCATCAGAATTCATAGGTTGTTCTCTGCCTTGCTCCCAATCAAAATCTGGCCATGCAATATCATGAACCATTTCATTCATACGATGAGTACTACTGCCAGAATTATGTACTTGTGTGATGCCACCATCTCTTCTCTGCCCATGTGCCCACCAGCATTCTTCGTAATTTCTCATGAACCCAGAAACAAGTAAATGATAGTTTATCATGTCTCTATCCATATAATTTACATTCTTACACTTCAAACATGGACATCGTATCTGCGACTTACCATTCATACATTCCGGGTGACTATACGCATACTCCAAAAATACTTGGCAACCAGCTCTAAATTCAGCTGTAGCACCTATCTGGGCACTTGACTTTCGTCGTGCCATCCAACTACGGTCTAAATAGAGGTCCATGATTGCACGGTACCTATGTTGACATGAATTTATTGTATTCCCTTGTTAGAGATTTACAATTCAGCTCAATCCCATTTATGATGCTTATAAATACATATAGATGTATATATACATATATAACATGAGTGTGCATCATATATGATTATTCGGGAATTGAACAAGGATACATGCCAAAATAACCTAAAGACAATAGATTCCTAGGGGTAGAATATGAATCATTGCATCATGCATGGTCTGCATATGATAGGACATTAGGTGATGAAAATATCTTGATGGTCAAGTTTGAAGAACAACCAATGGAATTTGAAATGTGTTCTAGAAACTATAACGATGCGTATATCAAGATTGCAGAAGAAGGCATACTATTAGCCCCTGTGAATACGAATGCATATATGGCCATTTAACTTATATATGAAGATTTAGACAAGTATGTCTTCTCGACTGTGAATTATGGATAAACTTCTTTGAACCTTCTTCTTGATTGAATTATGGATAAACTTAATTCCTAGTTATGTTTTATGTCATACTCATGTTCAAGTTATTGGATTGGTATAAGTATGATCATATATTACAACCAAGGTTTTGGGTTAAGCCCTAATGTTCAAGTTATATAGCCATTTGACTTATATATGAAAAAATTTCGGCAGAGTCTCCCCTATAATATGAATTATCCACATGCACGAGGGCATGCATACTTGACCAATTTCAGGGCATAATTTAGGAGAATCCAATATTAGTAACAACAATAAGAAGCCCAAAAATTGTCCCAATTTCAGCAATATCAACAACAATTTATCTAAATTTCAGCAACAATATATTCAACAGTAATGTTATATTCAAAATTTTTCCAAATTTCAACAACTGTTATTCAGTAATAAAAAATTATCCAACTTTAGATAATCTCATATTAAAACATGAAACCTAATCATGCATGTTCCCAAATTATTCTTGTGGTGTAAAGTGTGTGTATATACTTACAAAATTATACATATATGATGTATGTGTGTATATATATACATATAGGTATCAATCAACTCATAAAAGAATCTCTCTTTTTAAATTCA
Organism: Panax notoginseng; assembly: GCA_016801055.1. Taxonomy (NCBI): domain Eukaryota; kingdom Viridiplantae; phylum Streptophyta; class Magnoliopsida; order Apiales; family Araliaceae; genus Panax; species Panax notoginseng. The sequence goes on from CM029013.1 coordinate 10,789,100, forward strand.
TTGATTATCCCAAAAGTTTCATACCCATTAGGGTTCTACCCATTTTGAACAAGACACTGTAAATTTACCCATTTTGAACAAGTCACTGTAAATTAAACTGGATTTTCAGTCAAACCCATTTGGATTTTCAGTCAAACTCAAATTAAACCCAAAAAATTCAAGAAAATGGCATCTAGAAGCAGAACATCAACACATTCACATCTTCAGAAAAATAAATCATGCCCATTCAATCAAAAATAACAGAAAAATAGTTTAATTTAGGGATTAATTAAAGGGGTTACCGGCGGTGGTGAAGGCGTCAGCCGGTGATGTCGGTGGTGAAGGCGTCGGCAGTAGCGGTAGTTTTCCTCCCTCTTCTCTTCTCTTCTCCTCCTACTCCCTCTTCTCCCTCTCGTCAGTGTCTCCCCCTCTTTTTTTTCTTCAGTACTGATCGAGCGAACTGCTGAACTTGATTAAGTTCATGAGAATCAGCGACCGCCATCAGCGACCGCATGCGGTCGCTAATATTTAATGACGTGGACATATCAGCGACCGACCGTGGTCGCTGATAGAGAGTGGTCGCCCCGCCAAAGTTTCGCACCAAATTTTAGGAGGGAAATTCATATCAGCGACCGAACAGCGACCGCATGCGGTCGCTGATATGAACTAGCGACTAGAATCCTATCGGTCACAGATAGCAGTCGCTGTTACTATTATCAGCGACCGGATACGGCGGTCGCTGATATTATTGGTCGCAGATGGCGCTTTTTCTTGTAGTGTTGTTATAAAATATTCGTTTGGTCGGAGAATATTCTTTTTGTCGAGGAATATTCGTACGACGGCACAATCATTGGTGGACCCCACAACGGAATTATTGTCGGATTGAGAAAACGACAGAATTATCTTTCTATAAAAATAACGGCTGAGGTGTTACCGTTAAAACCGTTAAAACTGTTGAACTACTCGGTAGTAAAAGTACAGTAATACGCGTGGTTGCATAGTAGCACACGGTATTGATTATTGATGCTTACGTGAGAAGTCACTCAGCTATACTCAATTATTGCTACAGTAATTGCTGCATCATATCTCTTAAATTATTGTCATAGTATCATCTGTATAATATGTTATATTATTAAATCAATAATTGAGACGTTGTGGTAAGTTTGGTTATTTTATGGGGGGCCATATGTCATCATCTAAGAGTCTCTTCGTCAATAGTAATTACCGTCGTCAATAGTATTTACCTTGGTCAATAGTAATTACCTTCGTCAATAGTATTTACCTTGGTCAATAGTAATTACCTTCGTCAATAGTATTTACCTTGGTCAATAGTAATTACCTTCGTCAATAGTATTTACGTCAATAGTATTTACCTTGGTCAATAGTAATTACCTTCGTCAATAGTATTTACCTTGGTCAATAGTAATTACTTTCGTCAATAGTAGTTGTCCCTTCAATATTACCAAGAGTCATTTGACCCTTTGTTAAGACCAAGAGTCATTTGACCCTTCGTTAAGACCAAGAGCCACCCTCGGTTTTTCTATAAATAGAGGCCTAGGGCTTCATTATTTTTCACGAATTCATTCAAGCTATAGAGAGAGAAAGTATAGAGAGAATAAGAGAGAGAGAATAAAAGTATTCTGCTACTTCACTTTTCCAATATCCAGTTCTTTTAAGGTAGGGAATATTATTTCTTTTATATTCATGAAGAGAACTTCTGTTATTCCATTTGTTATTATTCTGTTGGAATAACCAGTATACGCGGTCTACCCTATACTTGGTGACATTCTTCTATTATTCTGTTGGAACATCCTGTCTGTGTGTTTTACACCGGACCTGGTTCCGTTTATTATTCTGTTGGAACATCCTGTCTGTGTGTTTTACACCGGACCTGGTTCCGTTTTATTATTATTCTGTTGGAATATCCTGTCTGTGTGTTTTACACCGGACCTGGTTCCATTATTTATTATTCTGTCGGAATATCCTGTCTGTGCGTTTACGCCGGACCTGGTTCCATTATTTATTATTCTATTGGAATAACCTGTCTGTGCGGTCTATCGCATGCATGGTGATTTCTTTTGTTATTCCATTCTTTATTGTACTCAGTTGGTTAAGTTTTGACTTCTATACTCCATGAAAGTTGTGGAATATCCTTGATAGTTGCGTTTCATCCAGTATCTTTTCAAGAAAATATTCTTCTAAGCATTCTTGAATTTTACTCCACAATGCAGTATCATGTTGACAATTTGGACGTTGTTAATTCCTGGATAAATTAATTCTTGAACTTGTTTTATTGAATTCTTATATCATTGTCATCATCCTCATGTTTATAAAATGTTGAAAGTCATCTGTGGCATGTAGTGCATAGATGGACTTGGTATGATTATGACCAGGGATTATTCGGTATAATCATGACCGTAATGTTACAAATGATGTGGTAAAAGTCCTCATTGGCCCGTAGTGCATTGATGGACAGTTGTTGGCATGATCATGACCATTAATGAATATACGAATATCCTTGGCCGTAGTGCAGGGGTGATTCGATGATGTGGATTATTTTATTAAGCTGAGTCCCAGCGATCACAGTGTTGAAAAACTTTTTAAATCATAAAAGATAGTAGAGTTTATTTTCTACTTGACTCTTTTAATGGATTGCTTGTTCCGCTACAGTTAAACTTGATGTCTATTATATTTTATCAGTTTAACATTGTTGAAGGCTAATGATAATTTATTCTGCATTATCTTAGTCATAATATTTCTTACTGGGCTAGTTGAGTTCACCCTTTCTTTCACTGTTCTCTTCAGGAAATAAGAACGTAGCTGGGGCAAGTCGGGGAACGGAGTGATGGTCCGAAGAATAGTATTAGTTAGTAGTCCTCATTATTCTATGTAATGGTGTGTTAATAAATGTAATGAGGACTCCTTTTGAGTATGAATACTCTCTAGAAGATAATATTTGTATTCAAACTCACAATTTATGTTTTGTCGTATTGTACACGACAGTTGTATTATTAAGTTGTATTTGTATTCTGTACTATGTATCTGACGACCCAAGATGGGTGATGTATACCTAATTTTGGGGGCGTCACACCAATAACCATAAAAAAAGAATATGTGACTTGCCGTAATCAAATTTGATTATGGATATTCGATCAGTCAAAAATTATATAGATAATAAAATATTGAAATGTCAATAATATCATTTATAAATTGACGAAATAATAAGGATGTCATTAAAGAATTAGTGTATCTATAGCCAAATTTGCCCAAGACAAGGCACACATTTCTTTTTTCCCTTATAGTTTTAGGTATATTCATAATCATCATCATAACAAAAATATTATTAATAGAATAATAAATATATATTTTTAACAACATTTTTATATTTGATCTAACAACACTTATTACTTTAAATAATATTTATTATTCTAACAATGTACAGGTTTTTTCTATATCAATGTTAACAACCATATTCCTAGCCTAACTCAAAAAAAAAAAAAAGGGCATGTGTATGTTTGTGAGTTCTAGATAAATAATTTTTCTTGAAAAAATTAGAAGACTAAAGATATAAACCATTAAAATATTTTTATTCTTATACTATTATATTAATTTTATAAATGTAAATCCCTAAAGTAAGTTAGATTTATCTATCTATTTATATTAAAATTTAAAAAAACAAATACTACTGAGTTATTTTTTGTTAGTCCTAAATTAACTCAGCAATCTAAAACTTGAGATATTCATATACTACTAATGTTTAACAAACTTTTATATGACACAGAAAGAAAATCATTAATTTGAAAAGTTCAACAGCCATATCGAAATTAAAAAACCTTTTGTGATTTTTCCTCTACAAACAATTAATTTTTCATCAACCCATTATACATTAAACGTCAAAAGCAGATAATAATTTAATTAATTGATTTAGATTCTAACAAAGTAATCATATATATATATATATATATATATAAAATAGATGTTAAAATTAAAAGTAACATTTTATGGGAAAAAAGAAAAAGAAAAGGGATACCTGATTAAAAAATTAATACTTTAATTTTTAAGCTTATATGTTGGTTTAAACCGTTAAATTTATTTTCGGGAAAAAGTGATAATGATAGTCATTTCTCATTTATCGTGTTGGTAACAAGCAGCCATGAGAAGAATAGGATTACAAGGTCTCAAATTTAGATCGCCGATTTAGCAAAAAATAAATAAATTAGATCGCCGTCCCTCCAAACTGACAGCTGAAATAAATTATTACGGCAGAGAAAAAATTGGCGGAATGAATATACCCAAATTTCCAAATAATCCAAACGACACTAAACCGATTCCTCATCCCTGTTTCCAACCTGGATTCTCAGCGCCACAAATCTCTATCTATTTGGATGACATAAACCCCAATTTTCTTTATATTCTACTTCTTTTTAACCACCACCCAAAACCCTGATCTTATTACTAAAATCTTTTAAGATTTGAGGCTCATGGGTTCGTAAAAAGGTGAAGATGCTGTTTCAGGAGGGATTTGACCTCATAAATTCGATTTCTAAACTGGGGTTTCTCAATTCTATCTCATAGGAGGAGATGGTAAGGCTTTGTTTGATGGCTTCTCCAGGGTATCTTCCTGGGTTTGTCTTCCACCCAGAACAGGGCATGCGCAGGCTCCCTCAGGTGAATAAATTATTTGTTTTTATTTTCTGGGTTGCACACGAGATTGTGTGCTTTTTACTTGATTTTTTTTCTGGGCTGCTGAGTTTTGTTCTGATTGTAATTGGGATATTGATGTAGCTTGTTCATAATGAGCTTAATTTCTTTATTGGATGCTGAAGCTATCAGATTTGAACAAGGTTAAGTAGTCCCCTTATTTATCCATTGGGGTTATACTAGTTTTTCCCTTATGTTTTTATCCTTTTTCTTTTCAAATATAACACCTTTTGCCTTTTGGGGAGTATTAGTGTTAAGAGAAAGTGGCGCTCTGTTGTTTTTTGTACTTTGAAGAAGAATAATGATATTGCACTAAGTTTTGATTTCAATTACAAGTTTCCATAAGCTATTTCATAATTGATTTGGTGAAGGCCATGGGATCCTAGCTAGTATTAGGTAAATCAAATCTTGAATTCATTAGGCTATTAGGGCCCTATCCCATAATTTTACCATTTTAATTTTTTAAAGGTTTGATTATTTATATTTTTAGCTTGTTATTTTCTTGAGTAAAAGAAGAATCCTGAATTGACTTTGCACATTGCACATGCTCTATGTAGTTCATCTATCATTTGGTTTTACTCCTTCCTATTCATATTGTTATATGCACACTACTTTCTAAATATTGAATACTATGTTTTTCGCATTTGATTGTTTTCTCTTTAGTGAAGTAAGATTAAGACAGTAAGGCTTCTACGAAGGAATGGTTTGAGAATAATTGGTCTTGGGTTTGCTTTAGCTTTCTCGCTAAATACATTGTATAGTTACATACTCATATTTTTGAACCTTTCACTGCCATTGTCAACCATAAACATGTATTATAACTACGGCTGGATTGTATATCATTTTCTGTCATACAGATTCTTTTCTGTCTCTTTTTTTTTTCTGGGTTGGAGGGAACCTCCTGGCTCCAAAGTGTCTTTGTGGAATTTTGAACCCATGAGCTATACCTCATCGAGGTATTTATCATGATGTTCACTACCACCGGAGCAATTCTTTGATTCTTATTGGTCTGTCATCTCGTAATCTCATGTGTAAAATCCATTTATTTAATATTTTTGAGTTCTGATTAATCTTGTTTGGTGCAGGACTGTCAGCCTCTTTTACTTGCTCCTGAATCAAGACAAGATGTGATCAGGCCAGGCTTCCTTGCTTTGAGGCTGCATCAGAGTGAGCAGCCATGGAAACCTACAAGTGATTTGTTGGATACTAACCAGTTTGGCAGCATTGACTCAACCATTAGAAAGCCTGTACTAATCGATGTTCAAGGTCCATATCTCACTATGTTTTTATGTTTTGTTGATAATATTAAGTTACTTAATTAATTCGCTACTTTGCGAGCGAAACAACTTTTAAATTACTCAGCTTTGTGTATTGCATCTTATATTTTACAATGAGCTACATCTTTGACATGTATGCGAATGTAGTTCTCTTATTGTTTATACCTTCGTTATATAGAATTTGCTATGACGCTAAATTAATCTTCAATATTTTCTCTTTTTGGTCAGACACTCGGCCAAACTCTATACTTCTCAGCTTTGGAATTGCGAAACATTGCACAAAACAAGGGGAAATCTTAGACTTCCTCGCGTCTGGATCAAGTGAAGTTGAAAGATGTGGACTGAATCTATCCACACTCGCTGACTTGATGGGGCTTGAAGCTATACCAGCTGAAATTTCTTATCTGCCATTTGTAACCGGTTATGGATTCTGTTTCGACGATGCTGAGTCTCAGCCTACTCTTTTTTATCCAAGTGGCAAATTTTATTCTGAGAAGCCTATTTTGAACTTAGTAGGAGATTTGGCTCATAAGTCGGAAATTATGGTTCACCTGGATGGTCAAATTGCATTCGCTGGTGCTCAGACTGAGATGAAGAATATACTTTCCATTATTGCTGAGTTTTACTTGTCAAATAACTTAACAAAGTGGAGAAAACAGTCATTGCTAGTCCCTCAGTTTGACAGGTATTTATGGCTCTTTACTTGTTCAAAGGGAAGGGGAGATTTATGCTTCTTTTGGTTTAATCAGAACTTTATGCATCGAGAAACATAAATAAAGTTATTTGCACGTAGACATAGTTAGAGTTACTAGATGGGTGAAAGGTACTAAGATCAAATTAGCTGGAACATTAGGATATGACTTTCCAAGTCTCCTTTGTTCTTTTCAATTTTCCGGTAATACCGAGTACTTGTGTTGCATTTCCATCAAGAGCAAATCATCACTGATGTTAGATGCATATCGTGCGTGTTTTACAATTTCCACATCTTTTTCTGCTGGGGGCTGCGAGGGGGAGGTTTCAGAAACTACTCTCTGAAAGTGAGTAAAACTAGGATTTTTTGTCCCAAAAAAAAAGAAAAAAGAAAAAGAAAAAGAAAAAGAAGCCATTTGACTTGCAAAACCAAACCACATAAAAGCGACTAAGTGAGCAATTTCAGTTTGGATTTTTTGTTTAGGAAACTTCATTTCCCACCCAAAAGTAAAATATTTGGAAGAAAATCGTTTACATAGAATAAGCACCATAAAAAGAAATGAATAAACACCTCTAGGTTTGGAAATCAATCTCATAGAGGAATGTAAGGACATGATATAATGCATAGACTACAATTATTATTTTTATTGTAATTATAATTATTATTTTGGTCTGTCAAAAATGATGAATCCTAACCAAAACAAACTAATTAGTTTTCTAATGTTTCTAAAAGAAATTTACCAATAGTTCAAAAAAGGAAATTGATATTTCCACAACACTTTTTGATATTTCCATATGAAAAGTGTCCCTATAGATGTATAACGACGGTGAAAATAACAATTGTTTTCATGTGGAAATATTATTTTCTGTTGTGATTTATCAGTTTCCGTCAAAAATACAACTTACTAAAGTATTACTAATTACTTGTTTGGAATTTTGTTTCGTCAGTTTCATTTATGGCTAGTGCTAGATTAAGAATATATGATATCTCCATATCACTATTTTGATATCCATAAGGAGAAAAAGAGAGCTTTATATGCACTAATTGTTTTTCCTAGAAATCCTGACCCTGCAAGCATTTTTACCAAGCAGGCTGGAACGCAGTGAAGCAAGGGCTAAAAATCATGGATCTTTGAAACTTGAAACGATGAAAGTTGTTCCTCTTAAGAGGTAATACAATGAACCATCTCTTCATCATGACAAAATTTTGCAAATACATGTCTATTATAGCTGATGATCAGATGTCTGTCTTTTAATTTGTCAAATAGGTGTTTGCCCAACCAGGTAAAATAATTAAAAAAAATGAGTATTAACTTCTGAAATGGGAAGGTTTGATATAGTACCAAGCAACCAGCATACTCCATTGAGATGGAAGGACTTCGTTCTCCAAATTTGCTTTGGAGTTCTCTAATTGACATTGTCGAGTATTTGAAGTTGCCTGAGGATACCTTAATAGATGCTGAGAATAAATGATCTCAGCTACCAAATATTAGGTTTGAAATTAAACAAAATAGCTTTTGTATTGTTGCTTTCCTTCCATCTGCTAAAAGAAATCTGTAAATAGAAAATAATGATGAGAATAGAAATAAAATAAATATAGTAATATGAGGTCTGAGAAAGAGAAGGGGAGCTATCTGTTTATCATGTAAACCTAATTATGAGTAGTAATGCCGCTTATCAAAAAGGAAATATGAGTAGTTGCCTGTATGAGTGGAATGTCTAAGACTCTAAATAGGCACTAAATGCGCTTAGAAGTATTCTTGCCTTCTACTATTTATATAGTATGAAAACACAAATAATGTTCAGGACCAATTGTTTAACAAATGTAATTTTAAAAAAGATTAATTTCTGCACAAATTCTGGGTTTATAGGATAGTCCCGTGGACTGTGGAGGCGGCATTTATGATGTTATACTTTTATGTATCATACATTGACTCAAGTCTAGGTTTTATTAAGCTTGGCACTCTTGTGCATATACCTGCATTTATTTACTTTAATATTAAAAGATAGCCCCATACTTATTGGTTCAAAAGCGTTACTAAGCATTTTTAGCCTAATACCTTGCTGTGGGCAGTAATGCCTTTGTCTTATACGTATTCCTTTTTTACACAGTCCTCAGAAAACCAGACTCAGTTCATCACCAAAAAAGAAGACAATTCGTAAAGCAGGCAAAGAAAGGGAGCTATACAGAAAGAACTACTTTCATTCATGTGAGAGTCTTTTGTCTATTATAGTTGACAAGAAGCGACATGGAAAAACAGCATTTCTTGAGCTGAAGAAATCTGGTCCTGAATTAAACCAGCTCCTGACCCAGTTCTCTGCCAGCATTGCTGGGACTGGCCTCGCTCTTCTTTTCTCCGTCATTTGTAAAGTAGCTAGTGGTATGGTACCCTTTTGTGCGTCAAAGCTGCTGAATACAGGATTGGGGCTTGGACTGGTGTGGCTTTCTTGGGCAGTGAATAGGCTGAGGGACACAATTATCCATATCAGCAAGAATTCAGGCAAGTGGGGTTTGAAGGAAGAAGAAATGATGAAGAATCTTGACAAAAGTGTAAAAGAAATTTCATTCAGAGCTGCGACATTGATGGCAGTTGTGGTGCTGAGGCTTGCATGAGTTCAAGGTAAGAATATAGTATTGTTCAAGGAGATGACGAGTGTAATAGAAATGTGCACACTAAGTTTAGAGATGATCAGACGGGCATGAGCTCAGTTGACTCGAGGTGTTGGCTTGAGGTATATGTGGAAAGGCAAAAAAATATTATTCTTGATTCGAAGCCATTAAAGAAACTTGCATGAGCTCAAGTTTTATTTGATCATCAGTCAGCTAAATTTTTGCTGAAGATAACATTTTATAATTGGTCTTGTAAAAATTTATTTAGTGCGGAAAATGACTTGTGAATATATATAACACTATTGTATTGTTCATATAGGAATAAAGCTAACTGTTATTTTTAAAAAGGGATTGTGTAAACTTGTGTTTCTGAAAAAAGAAAATAGAAATTTGTTAAGTGCTCAATAGTTTCTCTTACCATGCTCTGTTTACATGCTGAATGTTTGAACTCTAATATTCTCTTGTAATGATAGTAATACAAAGAGATAAAGGCCATATTAAATCACCCAGGGAGTTATTTCCATTGTATTTGCTAATTATAATATTCAAAGACACAATGCTAATATAATATTACATCTGATGAGACACTATTTGAGACCAAAGTATTTCTGTCCTCGCACGTTGATATATATTCATAAAATTATGATAATATATTAATAACTAATAAAGAAGCATGCATAATATGAACCTTGGAAAAAATAGAAGATAAAAAATTGATTGCATTCGAGGTGGATCCCATGCTGGCCGTGTATGTTTATTACTCTTAAGTAGCAATAAACTTATTTATCAAACAAAACATGTAGTTATTACCTGCCCAAGGCAATCTCAATGATATTGGTACAGACTACAAAAGGATCAATGAGATTAACTTCCCTTTCAAGTACATTAAATTTCAGACGGATACTCACTCTTCAACAATGCCACCAAGAATTATCATCACATGGAAACCTCGTACGCTTGCGTATATAACTAATTTCAGAGATATATTTCGTTATTCCGCTTACGTTTGTAACTAATTTCAGAGATATATTTCGCTATTCCAGTTATAAATTAGTTTAAGTTGAAACTTAAAAATAAAAATGTTAGACACCAATTTAACTTGTAAGTCAAGAATTAAGTTAAAACAAATTATGAAAGTGTTCAACTGATAATGACTTGAGTTAAAATAAAATATAAAAGTTACTAAAAATGACATTAATAAAAATATACATTGATTCAATAGCAAAATAAATGAAGGGCAAAATGACATTACATTTAGTCAAACTAACTTATTAAGAATGACTTATAAGTCATTTTTAAATAAGTCCTAATAAGTGCTTATTTTTATTTTGACTTATAAGTTCAAAAAATAAGTCATTACCAAACACAGTAGCAAATGGCTTACAAACCAACTTATAAGTCTTTGCCGAACACCCCCAGAAGTGAACAACAAAAAGAAGACTAAAAGATTCAAATGCCACCCTATCTCAGCTCAGTACTTTCGAAACTACACCAGCTCCAACAGTTCTACCTCCCTCCCTCAAGGCAAATCTTTGTCCTGTCAGAAAACAAACAAGAAATTGAGCCTTTTAGTTTAGTTCTTTTTCGAGATTCTTAAATAACAAATCCACTACACAAATTTTGAGGGGAACACAAAACTCAACGGGAAGAAGATGAGGGGGACCGGTCAGAAAACAAAATAGAATTTTAGAAACATGTTTTCTTCCAGTTAAAACTAAAATTCATTTTAGAAGGACGCAATCAAAAGTATTAGTTCTTTTCCATTCTAAAATGATGTCTAAATGCACCTGCATCAAGAGGAACCGGAGAGATCAGCTCAAAAACAGCAGTCACATTGTCCCCAGGCATAACCATCTTGATATCTTCAGGCAATTCCACTTTACCAGTAATATCTGCAGTTCTCAGGTAAAACTGTGGCCTGTAGTTTGAGAAGAAGGCAGTATGACGACCACCTTCATCCTTTGTTAGGACGTATATCTCTGCTTCAAACCGTTTGTATGTTTTCACCGTACCAGGCTTTGCAATCACCTATGTAATAATAATAGAGCAGAAGACGGTGAAGACACATTTTTCATTTTGACATGTGATACCAGAGTAAATTTTCAACTACAATTACAGTTTATTACAGCGGTTTTGAGAATTTCATCATATAAGTAATAAGTCCGCACTATAGGCAAAGTTCTACTTTCTAGATATTATCGGGTGTTCAACAAATCATGTATCACAAGAAACACAATAGTTTACTGATAGAGACATACTTCTTGCATTCTATTATCTCCAATTTTGTCCTTTTATATTATTATTTTATTTAATTAATAAGTTTATTTTGTAAGGTTTAATCATGTGTGCAAGTCAAGTTAATGTTCCAGATAAAAATGGGAAAAAGAACACTAGAAGACTCTTGAGCTGAAGTAGGCAACAGCAAGGAAAGAAAAATAATAACAGATTTCTTTGAAAGAAGTTGTTTCCACCCGCAAATGGATGAAGTTGAAACCTACAAGGAAAATAATTCGATGCCTATAAAAAGAGGAGGTCAAAGCAAGAGTAAAGGTTAATTTTCTTGGGATTTAGATCAATGAGTAAGAGTAAAATAGTACTAGACCTATACTACTCGCCGAACGATCATAAAGAGAGTTTGATTTCCAGTGTCGATTAGCTGAGGTCTTCGATTTCAAATCTCAATGAGAGCATATAACCAATATTATTACTTATCTAAAAGAAAATAAAACACCAAAAGGATGTGATATTTTTGCTTTCATACTATCATTTGAAATCCATATAAGCTGCTACAAACAAATTACAAGATGAGTCAACTCAATTCGGCTACAATTCAAATATATAAAATTTAATGTGGCTGTGCCACTTACCTGTCCTCGTTGAATATCATCTCTTTTCAACCCACGCAGAAGAAGACCCACATTGTCACCGGCCTAGTAAAATATAAAAATTCCGATCACTGTCATACAGAAACCTTAAAGCTAACAGAATTCAAGTCATTCACTTACCTGTCCATTATCCAATATTTTCTTGAACATCTCGACACCAGTCACAGTAGATTTTAGATTACCCTATATGTGGTGGTCAATGTCAAAAGCCAATCTACTAAGCAATGTCAAATCATGCTTTTAAAAGCGTATTCAAGAAAACATGACCGAGAAATTCACCTGCATCAGTCCCAAGATCTCAACATCCTCCCCAACTTTAATTGTTCCTTGTTCAACACGACCAGTAGCAACAGTTCCACGTCCCTGGAAAACATAAAAAATTTAATCACAGATACATTCATATTATGCTTAGAGAAACTATCCTTTTGCAGATAAAAGGAAGGGAGTCATAGGAGCACATCCAAGAAAAAACATGGAACCACAAATATTTGTCTTGTACAAATAAATTATAACATGACCATATGGTTTAGGGGGAAAATAATTCTCGATTGCATGGGGTAAAAAAGTCAACACAAAGATTGCTTCATTAATAAATAATAAAATCCTTAAAATCAGTTCAATTGTTTCCTACCAAAGAGTAGTAGTTGTCATAATATTTTGCAGGAGAAGTGAGAAACAAAGTCATGCTGATGACGTTAGTAATTAACTAAATATATTAGTTAGTGAATAATTCACCTTGGATATTCACTTGCTCACTGAATTTTGAAAAATCTTCAAAATGCATGAAATTAAATGAATAAAAAAATTCTAACCCCATATTAAACGACATGATGTTTGATAAATTCTTTTTGGAAAATTGGTGGTTCAATATACAATGGGTGTCATTTACCTGAATTGAGAAAACATCTTCTATAGGCATCAAGAAAGGTTTGTCAAGTTGCCGTACAGGGTTGGGAATGTATTCATCTACAGCATCCATCAATTTTAAAATAGCCTTCTTTCCTATTTCTTCATTTATACCCTGTAAAGCTGATAGTGCTGAACCTTGGATGATAGGAATATCATCCCCAGGGAACTTATAAAAGCTGAGAAGCTCTGCCAGAAATATAAAGCTATATGAACACTTACATTTGTAGTTATTATATCATCCAACCAATTCTTTGATATGCAGAAACACATAGAAGTGTAGAACTATAAGAAATAAGAAATATAATACGGGAGAAATACCTCGGAGCTCCATTTCCACAAGTTCCAGTAATTCTGGATCGTCAACAGCATCAACTTTGTTCAGGAAACACACAAGTGATGGCACACCAACCTGTGTAATGCAAGAGAAAGAAACACCAGGCTCATAACTAAAACTAACAACACATGTTAAAGTTGATTTACAAGCTGTTAAAATAAACAGCCACCTGGCGCGCAAGCAGAATATGTTCCTTTGTCTGCGGCATTGGCCCATCAGGAGCAGATACAACCAGAATACCACCATCCATTTGGGCAGCTCCAGTAATCATGTTCTGCAAATAAATAACAATCGATTATGAAGTTCACATGTACATGACACTGACAAAATGCAGAAATTTTCACAAAGAGAGTTAATAACATAAAATTACTTAATACCTGTAGTCATATATAAACTAAATAACTTGAACATGTCGGAATAACCATTCATAATAAAATTCTTCAATGGGACACTAACAGATGAGACATTTCTTCTTATTTCAGGATTCCACTTTTTCTCTTTCCAATTTTTTTTTTTTTCTTTTTGTAAGGGGCAGATGGAGGCTGGGAAAGGAAATGGACTAGTTAAACTAATTTCAATTCACAAATGTGCCCCACTGACACTGTTTAGCAACATCATCCATGGTCTTTTCCAATTCAGTCCAAAGTTGGATTTAGCAGACCATGATACCAATTAAACTTGAAAAGATAATTATGTCAAAATCCTATTCACTTCCGGCTAAAATTTTATGAAGATTACAGTGAACTTGGCCAAATCCACACGGCAAAGGGTTAACAACTTAATAACATCGAATTATTTCTTTCAATATGACTTACAAATATTGCTTACTTTAACATAATCTGCATGGCCTGGACAATCTACATGGGCATAATGCCGCTTGGCCGTCTCATACTCCACGTGGGCCTGCAACACAAAAACAATACAATAAATACATTCCCTGTACAAGTTAGTCAAAATGGGCCAAATGGAATCTGAACTAAGAAATGAAGCAACAGAAACAACATTCTAACCGTCGCAATTGTGATTCCTCTCTTTTTCTCTTCAGGGGCCTTGTCGATTTCATCAAAGGCAACAGCCTTAGCCTTTCCTTCTTCAGCCAATACCTAAAGAAGGCACATAAGTATCTTAGAGGCCAGAAAATTGAAAGTACACATCACATATTACCGATATATGTTAAACGAATTAACACTAGCTATTCAAAATGTAAGAATCATATATAATATCCTCTCTCCATGCCAAAATATAAATTCAAATATAAGATCACTTGCCTTTGTAAAATACAAAGGAAAGTGATCTTATATTTTGGAACGGATGTAGTCTAAAAAACAACAAAGGATAATATATAATAGAAGTCCGGACCCTCGTGATTGCTGCAGTTAGTGTTGTCTTTCCATGATCAACATGTCCAATTGTGCCTACATTAACATGAGGTTTTCTGCAAGCAACAAAACATATCTCAGTAGACATATACAAGTACCAGCTAGGACTCCGTTTTCTTTTGTCCTTAATTTTTTGGCTTAAATATAAATTACTACCCTAAATTATTAGCCTTTTTCCACTATGAAGATTGACTTCTTATGTTTTTCAATTAGATCATTAAACTATTAATTTTTTCCAATTCGATCCAATTTAAGTTGCCACATCATAAATTAATGATGTGGCCAGCTGACTAAGCAAACTAATGCTTATGTGTAATTAAAAAAATATTATTTTTATAACCAACAAGCCTAATCAATTAATACATTCAAAAATAATGATTAAACTTAACTCAAACTTATTTAATAACAAGAACAAGCATTAATAACTAATATAAATGCAGAAACAGAATAAAATGAAATGAAAAATAAGATCAAATGTCCCGTTGCTTTATATTCCTCTTCCTCTAAAAAAATTCCCAAATCAAAACCCTAAACTTCAAACACCACACAATGCTTCAACAATCACCGCTAGTAATCACTGATCGAAAACCGCCCAGTGCTTCAACAATCGCCAATAGCCACCAACCCCATCTCCAATCGGAAAAAGAAAATAAATTGAAGAAGAAAAAGAAAAAGGAAAAAATGATAATGAAATCTTGTCTTATCACCCTCCATCACCTTTCCCAAGGCGCCCTTCTTCTGTTCCTTCCAAAAAACAATCCATCCAAAACGACGCCGTAGACGGCGGCATCCCCATCTCCGAGATCACCTCCGATTTGCCGTTGAACCACCGCCTCTCTCTACAAATCCGAAAATGTTTGCTTCATCATCGCCAAAATCCTCATTATCGACCTCCTCTCTTCCCGCCTCCACCCCTCCGCCGTCGCCGGCGTTATTCTCCTTACCGCGCACTCTCTCTCCTCCACCTACACCGAAGTCTTTATTATTCGAATTCTCCGCTCATCTAATCCCTCCTTATATGTCCGCGCCTTCTCTGATAACCCGCAATCGATGGTGTCGGGCTTCGCCAAGGCGGAGAAAACCCCAAAATGTCTCTACTTGAGAAAGCTGCATCTTTGGCCATGGTTTCATGTGTATGTGTCGCAGGATGTGGAGAGGGAGCCGCCGGAGGTGGTGGATGTTAGGGTTCCGATGACGAATTACATGGTTGAAATTCAGAAGGCGATGATTGAGGTTATGGATGCTTGTTTGAAGGAGACGAGGAAGACTAACTAGTCAGAAGCGATTTTATTTAGTTTTAATATTAGACAAAAAGATGATTTAAATAAATTACAGGATAAGAATTTTTTTTTTAGTTTAATCGTCTAATTTTTTTTTTAATTATACATAAGAATTAGTTTGTCTAGTCAGCTTGGCCACATCATCAATTTATGATATGACAATTTAAATCATCGAAGTGAAAAAAAGACTAATAGTTAAGGGTAGAAATTTATATTTAAGCCTAATTTTTTTTACTTTCTTCAATCATTCATTATATATACCTACTATTTATTATATGTAAGAAACAAACAAGAAATATAAATAATTGCTTCTACATAGTTTTCAGTTAAGAAACATGTATACAGGCTCAACATTTTAGGAAAACGGAAACATATATTTTAGGTATATATTCAGTATCATATACCCATATCTTAATCACGTACACATATATATATATATATATGACGATTACCATCCCTTTCCCATGAATAATCAAGTGTTTACTCAATCTTACTTTCATTTAATATGGCATTTCTTTTGATTCTTACAACAACTAAACTTCTTTTATATTAAAAAAAATCATTTGTAAATTTCTAATGTGTAAAGGGTGTCCAAGATATATCAGAGAACTTGTCCTAAATATAAATTCAAATAAAAGGGGCAAACCGGAAAAGTACAAGAAAATATCAGTATACAATACTAACTGAAGCCTGTGATTAGTGATTACAAATTTTTTCCTTTCTCATACACCAATATAGTCTCTTCAAGAATTCTCCTAATCTCACTTACCCAATTTGCTATAATGGATATTTTAAGCCATTGTTTGGCTAGAATTTCACAAGCACTTGTCTTGCTTCAGATGACCAATGTTTCCAAAAAAAAAAAACTACCTCAGAACCCCTAACTAAGCACTTAAAAATGCCACAAACAGTACCTTCATAAATTAAAAGCGCAAATTCAACTTACTACAGTTCATAGTAGGTAATATTAAACAGATAACCATAAAATATTTGGGTATGTTATAAAACTGTAATATTAAACAGATGACCATAAAATATTTGGGTATGTTATAAAACTTACGTTCGAGTGAAGGTAGCCATGGATCTGCACCATGGGGTAGAAATAGTAGCCTCATTACTTGAAATGGAATCAGGGAGGGAGAAATTAGAGGAGATTGATCCTCGACAACACGAATATACCTGAGGGGATAGTGGAATCAATCGCCTTGAATTAGAATTTCTGAAAGCGACGAACGCCATGGACAGTATGAAGTGAATAAGCAGACTCAACTGCGAGAGAGAGAGCGTGAAACGAGGTTTTGATATTAGTGGTTTTGCGAGGGTTTTAGGCCCTTTTTAGGGCGTGTCAATTAGACCTGGCGAGCAATATAGTTCGTTAAGTGTCGCGTAAATTCATATTAATTAAAATTAAATAGATTGCTTAACTATATTTATTTATTTGAGTCCTTAAAGTTTTGGAACCATATTTTTAAAATAAAATATAATTCTAACCCGATTAATTATTTTTCGACCCATATTTTATTCTATATCCAAATCAAAAGTTCTTTCCACCCGTATTTATATATCGAAAAAACTCAACCACCCATCCCCACCCCCACCCCCATTCCCACCCCCACCCTCACTCACACCCACGCCTTACCCCTACCCCACCCCCTACCCACGCCCACCCACCCACGCCCCTAAAACCCACACCCTACCCCTACCCCTTACCCCCACCTCCACCCCCACCCAACCCACCCCCCACTCCCAACGCCACCCACCCCACCCCGACCTCCACCCACCCCCACCACCACAAAAAAAAATAATTATGTGATTATGTATACACCCCTTACCCCCACTCCACCCACCCTACCCCCATCCACCCACCCACCCACTCACTCATCCACCCCACCCCTACCCTCCATCAAAAAAATAATATTGTGTGATTATGTATACACCCCACTCCCACCATGCCACCCACCCCACCTACCCCCACTCCCTACTCCACCCCTCACCCCCATACACCCCACCCACCCCCCACACCCACCACTACCAAAAAAAATTAATATTAAGCGATTCTGTATACATCATTCACCTTCTACCCCCTACCCCTACCCCTACGCCTACCCACCCCACCCTCACCCCACCCCCACTCCACCCCACCCTCACCCCACCTACCCACCCACCCCTTATATCCGTATCTTTATCTATATTATATATTAATTTCATTTTTTTAAAAATTTGTTTAAAAGTCAAAACATTTTAAAATGGTTAATATGGTTTTTAACCATAACCAAATGATTCTAACCCACATTATCCATATTAAAAATGGTTAATATGGTTTTAGTTCTTAAATGGTTGCTTAACCATATTTTAAAAACCAAAACCAACTCATAACTATATTTTGTCAGGTCTAGTGTCAATATTAACTTAGGTGGCTAAGAGACGACGTCGTCCTAAGTTCTTGGATTAAAATTGAAAATGATACCGAAATATTTTTGTGTTTTGTGTGAAAAAATTGAATTTCACAATATTTATTTAAAAGAATTGTAGAATCTTTATTTTTGTAAGATAATTTTGATATTTTTATAATAATTTATTCATATAAATGTAAATTTATTCATTATGATTCGTGTGATAATAACACTGACACTATTAAATTTGTATTGTAAATTAATTAAAAAACAAATCTTTTACATTTTTAAGGTGAATTTCATGAAAATTGATTATTATTACGAAGAAATAAGAATAAATACATATGATTAGTTTTAAAATATAAAATTTAATGTTGATGGAAGAATCAAACATTTATATGAGTAAATTATGCGTAAAACACCAAAAGACTAAATTTATTATAAATCCCACACATTAAAATAAATTATAAAAGTGTTCAAGTTCTAAGCATGTATTAAAAAATATACTAGTAATTTAGCCCACAGGGTGTCCCTCTCTCCTCCTCCTCCCCCATTGATTCGACTAAATTTCCTTACCAATATATACAAATTAAGATTCGGAGAGTTTTATTGTTTTGATTATGATTCTCCTCTCATTGGTGTGCTTGACCTGTTGAATAAAGATGAAAATTTTCAAAATTTACTTGAACAGCCGACTGATAAAATTTTATTGTTCCATTAAGCTATAATTTGAGTTACCAAGTGGAAGAGTATAATCTCTCTGCCTTTTTGTTCTTATGTTTGTGTTAAGGTTCCCCTAATAATTTAGTAATGAAATCCCATTACAACTGTGTTTTGGTTCCATTAAGTAGCAGGGGATTATTCCAAAATTAGATTTGATTGCAATTTGGACTTTTGAGGCACTTCTGGAATCTGATTCTACCTAATGTTGAAACTCAGGCTGCACTTTTCATTTCGTTTTCCCTTTTTTCCTTTATTTTTTCCTAAAGAGACATAGATGCCTGCCCATGTCCCATGCTATATATATACATGTGTGTGTGTGCAACAGCTAGGAATAGGATGTGTTGAATTAATTAAGCCTCTCATCACCACAAATCAATGGCAAAGAACCAGCACACCCCAAAATCTTCAGGGGTGTGTGAAAAACTTTACAATGCTACTCTCCGCCGCATTTCACACAACACAAAAAACTCCATTCCTGCCCCTCCTCCTACAGCTCCCCACCGTGTTTCACATGTTAAAGCAGCAGCAGCAGGGCGACAACAACAATTACCCAGTGCAGGTGAAGTGATTCCCATTGAGTTTGATCCTCAGTTTTTGCCAACAGCAGTGCAGAATCCGATCATAACCAAATATCAAATGCAGGACAGTATGAATGATAAGTTTTCTGATTATATCATTGGAGTTAAGAATAGGATGAGGAGGAATAGTTCATCAAATGTAATTGGGAACCCAAACCCAAAGATTTCGTCCAGGCCCGATAGTTTTAATGATAATGTTTCCAATTATATTAGTCGGGCACAAGCGAAGATGAGAACTTCGTCCACAAATGTTGCTGCTGGTGGAAACAACTAGTGTTTGTTTGATGGAGATGAAGAGATGAGAGGAGTCATTAAGAAGTATGTGATGGGGCGATATATAAATGAATAATGTTGGATTTAATTTTGGTACGACTGCTATCGGTACTTGCATATTATTATTCTAATATTCTTGTGTTGTTATGTATTATGCATATAGGCATGTATTTGTTGTTGTTAATCATATTAGTATTAATTTATTACTATTATATAAAAAGCTTCCGTTTGTTTTGCATCACTCTCTCTCTCTCTCTCTCTCAAATGGATACTTTCTTGTAAAGTAAAACTGTTATTAACATCCAAACAGGTAGTATATGATATCTCACAGAAAAGAATGGTCATAATCTCTCGCTAAAAGTTTTCCAGCTGGACCTATTAGCTGAAAGAATTTTATGTGACCAGACCACCTAATTTTGCCAATTAATATTGGAGCCCCGTATAGGAGAGAACTTACATAATATATTACTAACTGACCACGAGGATATGCAATTTTTGTGTCGCAATTGGAGAATATGCGAAATGGAGGGGATATTTTTTTTTGAATTTTATCTGCTCAGTTCTCCATATATATATATATATATATAGAAACATTCTTGAAAGATTTCATGTTCTATCTATCGACTTAACAACTTGGGCAAGACAAGTCTGAATGAAATGGCCTGACCCCCGCTTGAATATTTTAAATACTTCTTGAAATAGACTTTAACTTAATTGAGCAAGAAAATGGAATTGTGATTGGGCTTTGCCCAACCCAAAAATGAGACATGTTGTTGACTCCTTTTGCAACTTGGAAATAACCTGAACCCAGCTTGAGTACTTGTCTAGCTGGGGGTGATAATCGAGCCAAGTAGTTCGGTACTCGACTCGAGATCGGCTCGAAAATATGATCTAAAGTTCGAATTCGAAGTTGATCCGAGTCGAATCTGATCCATACTCGTTTTTTGTTTAATGATACACGAGTCGAACTCGAGCAGACCAGTGTTCACTCGTATTAAGGTTCGAGTATTTCATTTTTTCTCAAACCATACTCGATACCTGCTCGATGGATCATATTTGAATATTGGTCTGATTCATGCTAGTAAGCTAAATATGTTATATTTATATCAATCTTTATAATTTATAAAGTGTAGTATGAAATTGTATAAACTTGTACTTGAATAAATCAATGAATTAAATGTCAATTTATATTACATTCTTTATAATTTCAATACATAAATAAAAGTGAAAAAGTTATATATATAAATATTAGTTAAGTAATCAATTTAATATGTAGTAGTTCATTTTTAAGTGAAATGGTTCATATTCGAAGCTCAATTTGAAGGCTCATGAGTAACTCGCTTTGTAAACGAGTCGAGTACTTACGAGCCGAGTAGGTCCGAGTAATGATCCGAGTCGAATCTGACGCGAAAATATAAATCCTTTATCGAATCCGAGTCGAATTCAAGCTCAATTTTTTCGAGTCGAGCCGAATCCGAGCATGAAAGTATTCGCTTAGATTCGACTCGTTTGCACCCCTATCTAGCTTATAGAAATAAAATTAATCTTGGACTGAAAAATTGATATAGGGCTTTGTTGGGCTGCACCCCTGAGTTTTCAACTCCAACCTAGCCCAATCAAACTAATATTCCTTCACCGAAAATGATCCTTACTTACTTCTTGTCTTTTGTGCGCACAAATTAAGATTTTTTAAAGACACAAGTTCTTAATATTGATTATTTTTAATGCAAGTAAATTAAATTTAAGAATTAATAGTTAATTAAATTAAAGTATGTACTATTAGAGAGTAACATTTTATTATAATACTTATCGCTTTATTTATTTAAATCAAAAGAGAAAAACACACCATACTAAAGAGAAACTATACTAATATCACTAAATTTCATATTTTATGGTAAGAATATAAAATCACAATAATAATAATAATAATAATAATAATAATAATAATTCAAACAACTAGTGAAGATCAAACTTAATACTTAAAAATTTCAAAACTTAGGTACTTATAAGAGCATTCACAATATTTTTTCCAATTAACTCTCTATCCCTAATTTTGAAGAATACATCAACAAATCATTATCCAACAGTTTCCTTATCCTTATTTGACTCTCTATTTTAATCCCTATAAATTATTTTACTCCCTAGTGTGAGCGAGTCAAAAAATCGTTCCTTATATATGCAAAATGACATTTGACACCCTCATTTAAGTGGACAAATCATCAATCAGACACATCTTGACATTTTTTTACTACTTCATTTTTAAATTATAAAATTAATATTGACTTATTTTTTAAAAATTAATTTCAAACGTATTTAAATTTAAAATTGATATAAATTTATTTAATTTTTGTCAATATAATTATAAATATTATAAAAGTATTATTAATTATAAAATTTATTATTTTTAAAATTTAAATGAATCATATTAAATTCAAATTTAAAATATCACAAATTAACTTTTTAAAAGTTAATATTGATCTTATGTACATTTGCATCCATTCAATACTCACTCCGTAAATTACTTAAAATTTAAAATAAAATAAAAATTATTTTACAGTGAAATATAATTGATAAATTATACTCTCTCTCTTATAAATTATAAGATTATTATTAATTTGATGTTTTGACTGTTGGAACATTCAAATTTTAACTTTTAATATTAAAATTTTATTATTTAAGGAATCAATATAAGGAACATGTTGGGTACATAGTGAAAAAATTGAATCCTTATTTCACAGAATGACTCAACAGCACTGCAGAGTAAAGATAGAGATAAGAAAACTATTATGAATGCTCTAATACGTTAAAGTTGGTAACAACTTCATTGTATCGTACTAAGTTCATATAGCATTTCATTGCACATGTTATAGAAAATATTATATTAATCAATGTAATAGAAAGTTATAAAACTTATTAATGTAATAAATATGTTTTATATTCAATGCAATAACAAACTATATAGAATTTACTAACCTTAACCGTATCCGAAAAATTATTATAACCATCGAGTTATTACTCCACCTAACAACTGCCGTTTTCATTGCAAGATACAAAGAAATAAGGAATATAATATAAAATTGTTTGGGCATAATATGTCGACCCCTGTGTGGGCTGAAGGCCTGGATTGGGAAGGGTTTGTTGAACTCAATGGGCCGAAGCCAGTAAGGGGGGTTTGGTGGTGTTCGGGGTGGGGAGACCGAGTCCTTTGGGCCGGTGCCCTGATCGGATTGTTGATGTTTGGAGACGGGTGACCAAATTCTTTGGACCGAAGCCTTGACCAGTTTATAGGGGTTCAGATGATATGGGCCCGTACGGAAGGTTATTTCTCGTATAGAGTCCGGTGTGATGAGTAGTTTAAATAGTCAAGAATTTCAATCCTAACCATATTTAAATACCAACTCCAAAGTATCACTTGCACCTTTTAAGGAGATTGGGTTGAATCCAAACATATGTAACTGCCATGTTTAGGAGTTTTAATCCAATTCAAAAGTTGGCTTTAGGGTGATGAGAACAAGGTTTGACTTTAATTAACAGCTAATACATTTTTGAGCACTAAACGTTAAAGTCTCTATTGCCTGTACTTATTTTCACATCAGAGCTATCACCCGGCGGCACAAGCCGTCAAGCTTCTTGTGTGATTTTGTTATTGTGTAAGTTTAAACGCGTGAATTTGATGATTGAACGCGTATGCAAAACTTGACGTTAAAAAATATGAGAGGATTAAAAACACGAAAACAGCAGAAGACAGAAAGATTGGTTTTTTGGAAACACCACATCGAAACCAATATAGAAATAGCTAGCAGAGTAATAATTAAAACAGAGGAGAGGAGACCAGACCATAAGCATATTAAATAATTATTATTAAAGAAATAATAATAGAGAATTAATTCAACTTAAGAAAGAAGGGTTGACTTGCAAATTAAGTTGAGGCCATGATCAAACTCGGCTAATAAGTGTGTCGATCTGTATGCATGTGTACTGTTTTTTTTCATTTTCATTAAATATTATTCTCTCCGTTCTATGATAAAAGTTTTTATTACTATTTTAAATAGTTCTATATTAAATATCTATTTTCCTTTAATAACCAAACTTTTACACATTTTCCTATTATACCCGTAACATTAAATATCTCATATTTTTTTTATTCTAATTCTCTCTCCATATTTAATGACATTATTATGGGCAATTTTATCATTTCATTCATCTTCTTAATATTCGTAAAAAGTCCACCAAAACTTTTATCCTAGAACCGAGAGAGTAGTAATTATAAAATAAGCACAAGTTTGTCATCATAATTTTACTGTTATGCAATTACTACTAGGCTAAAATATTCCTCTTTATTCCCTCCAAAAGAGCCCCTTGCATGTGTTAAACAACAATATCTTTATTTCAACTCTTTGTAAATTAACAAATACTAATTAATGTATTTGTGCTATATGTTTACCCTTAAAATAGAGTGTTAGTTTAGAATTATGATAATAAAATACTGATGATAAATTTAAGTAAATTGTGTCATTTAGAGGGAGTATTAGTCTTTGGGTAACATGTTAAAATA
Organism: Panax notoginseng; assembly: GCA_016801055.1. NCBI lineage: Eukaryota > Viridiplantae > Streptophyta > Magnoliopsida > Apiales > Araliaceae > Panax > Panax notoginseng. Next base: position 10,813,667 of record CM029013.1, read on the forward strand.
AATATTTGTAAAGAATTCCAAAAAAAACAAAAACATATACATAACATTATATATTAATTACCAATATTAAATTGGTGTAAACTGTCTTTGTTTCAATGAAGTAAAACGTTTGGATATGAATATGTAAGGCAAGGGAGCATGCTGGAATGCCTCATGATGATGGCAAGCTGTTGTTATATAGAAATATTTACTTTATTTATTTCCTATCAGACTTTCAGTTATGTGTGGCATGATAAATATTTTGAAGTTGAAATTAGTGGGAAGACATTTTATTTCCTTAATTTTAATATTTAAGTAGAAAGGTCAATGGCCCTAGCACAGTACCAAGGATCAACTAGTTCATGTTATGCACTGTCGGTCGCGGACAAATTAAAATAGAGGAGACAGACACCTTACCTTAATTAGTACACTATTAAAATGTTTTTAACTATCTAATCTCGGTTGGTATAATATTCTTCTAGTAAAATTTCTTTTTCTTTATTATACATACATAATCACATGTTCATGAGGTCAATTTTTTTTTTCTTACAACGCAATCATATAATTTTATTATATACTATTTGGTATAATCGTACTGATACAACAAAGACAAGAATAGTTCTTGAAAACATAATTTCCATATCATTCTTTAATCTACAACTCCAGAATTCTTAATATCATATGTTTTTTTGTTCCTCTTGCGGTGGTTTGGTTTAGTTTATATGGCAAATAATAAGGCTAAAGTTTTGGATTTGCTTTTTCATTGTTCGATTATTTTGATTACATGAATATTTTACTTCATGAAATTAATGCAAAGAGGCAAAACATCTCTATGTGACTTCTTCTAAAGTTTTGTACGTACAATATATGATCTATTGTTGCCTTGTTTGATCGATCTGTTTTGAAGAGTTGTTATAATTGATCGAAGTCTTGAAAATTAAAAAAAAATTATATTTGGCATCCGCAGTTTAATACTGCGAACGAGACTTATTTACAAACGGGCGTCATTTCTTAGTTGGTCATTTGGCCATAACTAGCGTCGGTAGTTTAATATTGCAGACGAGGACATTTACAAGGAAGGGCATATTGGTCTTTTGCCCCGTCCGCAATATTAAATTGCGGACGGGAGCCCTATTAACCGTTTGATGTACGGATGGACGGCTGTAAATCTAACCTTAAATTGACATCGTTGTCAATGGTTTAGTCCCCTATATATATATTGAAAAAAGTTATCTAAGACAATGCGTTGACTAAATTGGGCTAAAGTTAGTTAACAAAACAACTTAGTTTTATCATTTAGGGTTAAGTTTTCTATTTTTGAGTTTTATATAAAAAATTAATTTTATATAAAATTACATCATTTTATTAAGTAGCTTTAGCCAAACTTGAGAAAGATAATCTAAGGCATACCTTAGCCAAGCTTGTCTAAGGCTACTTAATAAAACTTTAGTAAAACGGCTTAGTTTTACCTCCAGATTAAGTTTTCCATTTTTGGGGTTATATTAAAAAATCTTTAATTATAATTAATATACAAAATTACGTCGTTTTGTTAAGTAGTCTTAACCAAACTTGACTAAACTTGACTAGGACATGCATTAGATTATCTTTCCCCATATATATATATATATATATATAGTCCGGATCAGGTCCGGACTCCCGGACCGGACCAAAATTCGGACATTTTTTTTTTAAAACAACTAAAAATAAATAAATAAAAAATTATGGAATTAAATTTTTTTCATAATACAGTGTTTTGGGCGTGATTTGAGTACGTATAACAAAACATAGTGATACAGTCTGTGCAGACTGTACCACCCATTTTTGGTATAGGTATTCAAATTACGTCCAAAACATTGTATTATGGAAAAATTTCAGTTCCATAAAATATTAAATTTTTTTTTAGTTATTTTAAAAAAAAAAAGCAAAAAAAAAAGTAAAAAAAAAAGGTCCGAATTTTCTCCCGTCCGGGGTCCGGACTTGATCCAACTTATATATATATATATATATATATATATATATATATATGAAATTGATATTTTCGCACGAGTCACTCTCACATGGAGAATGACTCACTCACTATTCAAGCGAGAGGGATCATGTGAAAATATCACTTCCCTATATATAATATTTTATATATATAATATAATATAAAAAGGAAAATTGATAAATTTACAATAGAAAATGATATTTTTATATGAAAACCATCGCTATAAGATCATATAGATCCTATAACGACACCGTTATTATACATCTATAACAATATTTTTTTCGTAAAAATATCAAAAAATATTATAAAAATATCAATTTCCTATAAAAAGAAGTCCAATGTTGTATATGTTTACTTGAATCCTCGAGTAGTAAGGTTTGTTTCAAAGGAGGTTTGTTTCAAAGGAAGTAGACTAGTTTCAAGAAAGCGCCACTCCCCCCGTGCCTAAAGTTTGTCTAATTATTATGTGAAAATAGAAAGTTGTTCAAAAGTGACTTGTTGTAACCAAATGCCCATGACTTTGCTTTTAGCTGCTACTTCCATGCCAAAATAAAATTAATGGAAATAACTACCAGCACCTCACTCTCCAAAATAAATGGGTACACAGTCTACATCATCCACTCCCGCCCCCCACCCCCCACGCCTCACTCCCCACCCCCGCCCCCCGTCCCCCAACCCCCACTCCCCACCCCCCACCCCCCACAAAAAAAACAAATAATTAATATTCCCTCCGTCCTTATTTAAATGACGTTTTAGAGATAGACATAAAAATTAAGATAATAATTGAAAAGCATTAAATATAGTACTCAATTATCTATAATACCCTTAAATCATTAATTTATAGGCAAAACTATGTTTTAAACTACTATACTTGGCACGTTTTACTTAATACACCATTAAACTTTTAATTTTAATTAGCCCACTAAATTAATTAAAATTATAAAATTGGATTATTCCGTTAAACTTAATTGGACGGTTGTTAAATATTTTCCTATGTGGATTTGTAAAAGAAAAGGAAAATGACGTGGCTTAGAGGGGTCTATCATATTTGGAACCAAATCTCTGAACTACCCTCCTCTCTTACAATCAGATCCTTCGATCAAATCAGTCATACCCATTCATACCCTAACTAAGAACAACATATCAGTCATACCCTAAGAATCTGAAGCTTTGAAGAGAAGGCAATGGCAACCCATTCAGGCTGAGAAGAGGACTATTGTAGCTGCTCAATGTCGGCACCGGCAGTATAAGCGAGAATCGGGTCCAATCCACCCTCCACGGGCTGACCCATGGTAGAAAGGTCCCAAATCAGAGCCAGTGAATCATCCCCAGCAGTACAAATATGGTAAGAGCTATGTGGCACCCAAGCAATAGCAATTCGCCGGGGCTCCGCTTCGTTCCAGTCAAAGGAGGTTAAAGGTCCACAAAATTCACTGTTTCAGTTGTTAAGGAGGCTCTTCAGCTCAACGGACTCATCGGAGATGCGCCACAGCTGAAGGAAGTGGCCAGGAGGTCCGGCTTCTGGCACTCTTTGTCGGGGACGAAGATGGCCTTGGTGGGCGGATACGGGTGCTCAAATGAAAGGGTCGGGTCAGCGCGGATCTCCCCATTGATGTCGTCAAGCCGGAAGATTTCGACCCGGTTCTGGTACTGCTACAAGAGACTGGCGATGATTAGGCGGAAGTTTTTGTCCCGGCGGACGCTCCAGTTCATAGCGTAAACGTGCCATGGGGCTTCGTAGGTATAGATCTCCGATCGTCTCTGCTGCTCGTCGGAGCCGTCCTGGTTTTGGTCGCTGCTCATCTCCATTCCGACCCACCAAACAAAATCTCTGCTTTTCTATGAAATCTTGCTTAATTGATATGAAAATGAAAAATGGCTCGGTTGGGACAATACGACGGCATTGGATTGGCAGAGGACGCCGGATCTGAGTAACAAATCGATGTCGATCTATTTGGAGAGCGATCCAGTGGCCATTGATCGAAGGATTTAATTGTGAGAAAGGAGGGTAATTCGGAGATTTGGTTCCACGTAGGATAGACCTCTAAGCCACGCTTTTTTTATTATTATTATAAATCCACGTAATAAAATATTTAACGTCCGTCCAATCAATTTTAATAGAATGATCCAATTTTATAATTTTAATTAGTTTAGTGGGCTAATTAAAAAAACTTAAAGTTCAATTGTGTATTAAGTAAAATGTGCCAAGTATAGTGGTGAAAAATATAATTTTGCCTTAATTTATCATAATACAAGAATTTAAAGTACCAAAAAAATAGGTTGAGTAATGAGGGATAATTTTAGAAAAATTATTATTAATTCTCCTAAATTTGAACAAACGTCAATTAATTAGGAATAAATAAAAAAAATTCTAAAACGTCATTTAAATAGAAACGGAAAAAGTATACTAGAGTAATAGATATAACTCCGTATATATACATCTAATCTAGAGAGCTAAAGAGTTCAATTCCAACTAAAACAATGCCAATTATCAATAAAGTCCGCAAGTTTGAGAAAAATTTAATTAGTTCTACGTCTCACCAAGACTTTATTTAAGGACATCTTAATTTGATGTAATTAAAAAAAATCATAATCAATTATTGATTAAGGACATTTTATGATTTGATGTAGTAGTATATTTGAAGGTTAGTGCTATGTGTTGAAATTTGAGCTTAAATTAATGTGGGTGTCATTAATTATTTTTAATGATTCCATATATTAATGTGTTCTACTCTATGAGTAGATTAAATTAAATATTTGAAAACTCAAATCTATGGAATAATGAATGAGAAATTAACTCCCAAAGATCACATTTGAAAATGATAAAATGTAATAAATACATGTGCTTTTGTGGAAGGGAGAGGACCTAACCAAGGCTAGATTCGAACCCAAACGCGCGCCGCAGGTCGGCCTGGCTCAGGCTCGTGGGTCTGGGTCCTGTATATAATTTTTTTGACAAAATTTATTTAAATTTGTAGACAAAATTTATTTAAATTTTTTAATTAAAATTTAATTAAATTTTATTTATTTAATTCTATTATCAAAACTGTGTCGTTTTGTCGCGCCTTTTCTTCTAAGAGTAAAATTACGTAGTTTTGGTTCTGCTAGTACTAAAACTACGTCGTTTTATAGGTTCGAACAGACGCGCCCATACTGCATATGATCAAAACTACGCCGTTTGACAAAAGGATACCATATATACCTTTTCAGTGGCATCTCATGCCTTTTCAAGGACTAAGTGCCCTTCCGAAGAGGCACCAACCCCTCCTATAATAGCATTAATACTCACTCAATTTTCACAAGTAATTAGTATTAATAGTCATTTTAGTATTCTGTTTTCTATCATTTTCATAGTTCTAAAAAGAGAAAGTTAGAGCATTCAATTTTGGTTCGTAGAGTATACTTTTTTTGTAGTACTGCTAAAATATACAGTATCATTGTATCCTGAGAGATAAGTGCTATCAACTCTGAACATCATACGAATGACATACTTGTCTTAAGGACATAGTATCAAATACTAGTCTTGATAAATAATTTTCTTGAATTTTGTTAAGATAAATTGATATATATATATATATATATATATATATATATATATATATATATATATATAATTTCCTTTCAGTTTCATAACGATATAGGTATGTATGTTTTGGCACTATTAATTTGTAACCATTGAATTTGTCCTTGTAATCCCAAACCTCTATTTACTATCTTATCTAACAGCATCCTCTAGTCCACCTTTGACCTTAAGTGACCACATAATAATACGTATTAAATCAAAATAAGTAGCAAATTAATTATTGACACTACATTAATTAAAAGATTATGAATTATTTTATCTTACGTATGAAATAATAATAATAATAATATTACATATATAAAAATTAATGCATGCTCGACTATATACTTTGCATGAAGCTCAACTACTACTTTACATGAAACTCGTGTAACTTTGCCTTGTCAGTATCATCAACTAACAAATTTAATTTTAATACATGAAGAGTTAAGACATTTCCTTAATTGAATTGAGTTGAACTACTCTTGCTTGTGACGTGACATGAAAAAGAACAGACACGTACTCACCTTATCTTCTAATTATCAAATAGAACTAACTAGCACATAATATATATATATATATATATATATATATATATATATTTGCGATAATTAATTAATAGAGTAGTTTTTAGTCGATCCTATTTCTCATCACTTAATTATTTTTTCTCTTTTTGAAAGTGGCACTGGGCATAATTTCCCAAAGCAAAATCTAAATTTTTTTTTGAGTTGATCATGACTATATATATATCATCATTAAAGAAAAACTTAACTTTAATTTGTTTGTATACTTATTGGTAGGATCGATTGTTCTAAATTGATAGCAAATTTACCGTTGTTCCATTTTCAATGACAAACGAATTTAATTAGAATATTTTTATACATAAACTATAAGATTTAACCCACACACATACAACTATATGTTATAATAATAATAATAATAATAATAATAATAATAATAATAATAATAATAATAATAATATATTTTTATGTTATTTCCTAATTATATATATGTTATGTCTTGAAAAAAGTCATTTTTTTCATTATAGTTTCTGAAATAATAATAATAATAATAATAATAATATATTTTTATGTTATTTCCTAATTATATATATGTTATGTCTTGAAAAATAGTCATTTTTTTCATTATAGTTTCTGAACAAATTAAGGAGGTTTAATTTATCTATAAAATATACTTTAAGGTTTTGACATGCCCTAATATTGTGTAAAAAAATAATCAAATATTTTGGCATTTAGAGTGGGAGGAGCATGATGCAACTTGACTTCATATTTTTTATGCTGAGAGAGAGAGAGAGAGAGAGAGAGACTGTGTGTCATTAATTTGGATGGATGGTTACCATCCAATTTCTCAAAACAAACTTAATTTTAACAAGGAGGGACCCTCTCAACATTTAGCTAAACATATCAGCTCAGCTTGGCTCATTTACATTTAGCCACCACACGTGACTGTTATTCTTTATAATTTGATTCTTCTCGTCACCCCCTCACCCCAACCCCCACACCCACGCCATCCCACGCCACGCCACGCCACGCCACGCCACGCCACACCCCACCCCGCTCGCCCCTCCGCCCTACCCTCGCCTCTCTCTCTCTCTCTGTCTCTCTCTCTCTCTCTCTCTCTCTCTCTATATATATATATGCAGAATCTAATAAAGCTAGCTAGCTAAAGTCACTCCCTGAGCAAAAAAGGTTCTGACCAAGAGGATAATTTCAATAAAAATTATCCCCCAAGTTAAAATAGATATTAAAAATAATAAGTCATATTTTTCTAGTGACATTTAAGTAATTTTTTTTTTATAATATCTTCCAAAAAGTATACAGTATTTTATGTATAATTTAGATACATATAAGAAACAAGGTTATACAGATTGTACATACCATGTTTCTTGTATGTATCCAAAGTATACCTAAACATTGCTTTTTATAAAAATTTCAATTAGAATAAATATTATACATTTTTTGGGAGATACTACAAAAAAAAGAGTTATTAAAATGTCACTAGAAAAATGTCCGCCTAAAAGAACTCTATTAAAAAAGATAGTACTAATAAATAAATTACTACTTCGCTAGCTAGCTAGCTAGCTAGTTTTTAACACTTGAAAAACACTTAAATAACGACTTGTAAATTAATATAGTCGAGTAGACACACGATAAATACCCACAAAGTTAAAAATACTATTTAAATCTAATTAATTGTTAATTGTATATTATGTATGATTTTAAGAATTATTAATTCATGCTGAATGAAAATAATAATTAATGTGCAAAATATCGTACATAATACATACATATAATTGTAAATTTAAACCGTAATTTAATTGGTATGTCTTTTTTTTTTTGTCCTTCTTAGCGCACTATTAATCATGCATGTTCTAAGAAGAGAGATATATCGATCAGTTGAAAATCTAAATGCACTGAATTAAATATGACTAACCATGCATATATATATATATATATATATATATATATATATATATATATATAAAGTTATGGCAAATAAACAAGTATTTTATGATGCATAAAATGAATTTATGGACTATAATTGGGATAGATGGAATATCTTTGTTGTTTGAAATTTATTATTCTAAGTTATCTCAAATGTCAAAGTGTATAGTACTCTTTTTTGTATGATATTAGAATTAGAATAATCTGTTACCAGTTGTATTAAAACTAGCCAGCCAACAAGTCCTGATAGAGAAATATTGTACCATAATATTGGTTTAGGTGTTCCTTCCTTCATCAACATATATATATATATATATATATATATATATATAATCCAATCAATCAGTGGAGTTTAAAGCCCCTCTTTCTTTTCCTTTTTTTTTTGGAAAAATACGTACTCTATTGTAAAAGCAAAATTCCAAACTTTATTATGCATGGCTAGAGCGCCACATGCAGCTTTATGCTTCGGATGCTAGCTTAATTAATACTATGTCTTTGTAAATAAAGTCAACCTTTTTCTCACCATATATAGTAAAAACCTATATATATATATATATATATATATATATATATATATATATATATATATATATATATATATAATGTTTATGTGGTAAATATATCTTTTTTCCCTTTAATTCCACAAAAAAGTTATTGGGTTGGTAGAAGTGATTAATTGCAAAATTCATGAATAGTTTAAAGTGATATACGTTTGTTTAAGTTTTAGGAACAGCAATTTTTTTTTACATAATAATAACTTTTTAATTGTTTATAATATTCATAATTATATTATTGAATAAAATCAAACTAATTTACATAAATTTTAATAAACTGTGGTAAAAATGTTAGTATATTGTGGAGAGTATAAATTAAGTAAAATTTGTTCAATTCTTGATGAATGCCTACTTTATAAGGCTGAGCCACAAATACATGACTTTAGTATAATATACATCCTTTATTATGTAAAAAATGTTTATCTTAAAAATAATATTCATTCTTTAAAAGTTTAAGAAATAATAATCAAAGGGCTCATATTTTGGAAATTTGTATGTTGGGTTGGGGTGGGGTGGGGTGGGGTGGGGTGGGGTGGAGGGGAGGAGAGGGGAGGGGAGGGTTGGGGTTTGATACTCGTGGTCAATCTATCATAATATAAGGGAAGTGTATTCAATTAAAATTTTTAAAGACTTTTAAGTGACAGACTTTTGTAGAGTTTGTAAATCTTAATGACTTTTAAAGACTTTAAAGAATTTTTTAAAATGACTTTTATAGACTCCATGAAATAAGTGACAGACTTTAATAGATTTTTTATCAAGATTTTGATAGACTTTTGTATACTTTTCATATATCTTGTAGCTTATATTAATTGTTAATTAGCCTATGTGTACAGCCTAGCTCTCACTCTTTTTTCATGAAATAGAGGAAATCTCATTATTTCATTAAATTATTGTGGTATGAGATTTTATATATGTTGAAAATATTCATATTATTCTACTCATTTCATGATAAATTTGGATACTCAAATACGAATAAAACTTTAGAAGCTACAGATGCAACACAAAAATTAAGCTTACTTTTCATTGAACTATATATACTATATATGCGTACGATTTTTTAGCAGGAGTACCAAACTTTATTTTTCACAAAATAATATGACAATGAAAATCTATATGATCGCAAAACTTCATACATGTGAGTAAACTGCCACCAAGTTATAAAAAATTTACCAGAGAGATTTTTAGTAGCCGGTAAGCCACAGACAAAGTTATCAGAGAGATTTTATTTTTCTTAAAATTATTAATAGTTGTCAGTGAACCAAAATTGACTGTAAAAAAAAATAATTATGCGATTTTTTAATTTATTTATGATGTTAGAAATTAATAAATTAAAATGTGACACCTCCAAAATAGGTATACAATACTCATTCTGAGTCGTCAAAATACATAGTACAGATACAACTACAACTTTAACTTTATTTATACAACATAAAAATTGTGAGTTTAAATACAAATATTGTCATCTAGACAATATCCACACTCAAATAAATTCTCATTACAATTATTGATACATTATTTCATAAAAATGGTGAGGACTACTAAAATAACTTCTAGAACCATCATTCCATACCCCGACTAGTTCTCGCTACATTCTCGCCTCCTGAGAAAAATAGAACAAAAAAAAAAGAGTGAGCTCAACTAGCCCAGTAAAGAACATTATGACTAAGATAATACAGAACAAATTATCGTTAGTCTTCAACAGAAAAAAATCTAATAGAATAGAATAGACAACAAGTTTTAAATCAATATTCGCAGCGGAAAATAATAATTCATAGAAGAGTTACGTAGAGAATGAAATCTACGATTATCTATGAATTTAAAAGTCCATCATCAACATTTTATCCCTGTAACATCAATCAATATTCATCTTTGCACTACAAGCCAAAGACATTCATCAATTGGTCATGTTCATTTAAACACCTGTTCATCTTTGCACTACGGGCCAAAGATATTCATCAGAAATCATTCATCTTTGCACTACAGGCCAAAGATATTCAGTTATATCATCATTTAGGACTGAGGATGATGAAAAATATTTTTAAAAAAACGAATCCAGTGAAACAAAAGAGTAAATATTAAGGATTCGTATTTCAGCTATTCCATGTCCAAAAATACCTCATAAGTAATCATAGTGAAGTAAAATTCAAGAACGATCAAAACATGGATACAATCAAAGCTAGTATTCAGAATAGATATTTTGGACGAATTTTTTTTTTATTTTTCGGTGAATAGTAACTCATAAATAGTAACCCCGACATGAAAAGTTCCAAATTTGATAAAAATTTCCAACCAATATTTCGGCATAATGATATTGAAAAAATAATATCATTTTCGAATAAAATAACATTCCTTACCTCGTAAAGACAGTACTTCTAGTTGAAACACCGGATATAGGCTATGACTTGAACTTGCACCGTATAGTAACACTCAAAGTATTAAAATACTCATAAGAATACGCTCAATATATCGAGAGAGAAAGAGAGAGAAGATTTCAGTTTCTGGTGTGATTTTTAATTCTAACCTAGGCACCCTATTTATAGAAAAATGTTTAGAACACCAAAGCAGAAAATTTAATAAAATATTAATATAATTAAATTTTTGTCAAGCTCACCTTTGAAGATCTGAATTCAGATCATTTATAACACATGGGAGCCCACTAATTGCACAAAAAACATTTTTCTCAAAATAATTAACTAAAACTCCCAAAAATGAATTATTTCGGAACTTTAGAACTTCAATAATTCATAACAAATAGCCCTTTTGTCAGAAAATTCGAATATTGCGATTTTTTATAGGAAATTCAATTCTCTACAACTTTACAGAAGAAATTTTTTCCAAATTCCAAACAGAAATTGACCGAAATCCACAATCGAACGATTTTACAAGCTATAATCAAATTTCAGTCAATTACTGGGGTCCACCGACACACAAAACATGTGTTAATCATTTAATACTACAAAATACTCTTCCTCCTCATATACTCATATATCCCACATTTATTATAAAAATATCACCATTAATATATTATAATAATATAATAAAATATTATTTTATCAGAAAAGATAAAATGTCGATTTTTTAACAATTGTCACTTTAAAAATTTTCTCCATCTATATCCACATAAAATAGATATGTTTCTCATCATATAAATCAATAATTAATTATTCACAAATAATATTACAGAATCACAGTACTGACAACCAGGCCGTTCCTAGGAAAGAGGGGGCTTTCTAATAAGGATTTCTCCTTACTGGCGCGTAATTAGGTGACCAAACCTTTCCTTAGACAGAACTTTCTAGACATTGTGTGACGCCCCCAAAATTAGGTATACATCACCCATCTTGGGTCGCCAGATACATGGTACTAAATACAATACAACTTAATAATACAATTATCGTGTACAATACGACCAAACATAACCTGTGAGTTTGAATACAAATATTATCTTCTAGAGAGTATCCATACTCAAAAGGAGTCCTTATTACAATCATTATCACACTATTTTACAGAATAGTGAGGACTACTAATGCTATCCTCTGGACCATCACTCCGTTTCTCGACTCGTCCCAGCTATATTCTCATTTCCTGAATAGAACAGTGAAAGAAAGGGTGAGCTCAACTAGCCCAGTAAGAAATATTATGACTAAGATAATGCAGAATAATTTATCATTAGCCTTCAACAGTGTTAAACTGATAAAATATAACGAACATCAAGTTTAACTGCAGCGGAACAAGCAATCCATTAAAAGAGTTAAGTAGAGAATAAAATCTACTATCTTCTATGATTTAAAAGGTTTTTCAACACTGTTATCGCTTGGACTCAGCTTAATAAAATAATCCACATCATCGAATCACCTCTGCACTACGGCCAAGGATATTCGTGTACTCATTAATGATCATGATCATGCCAACAACTGTCCATCAATGCACTACGGGCCAATGAGGACTTTTACCACATCATTTGTAACATTATGGTCATGATTATACCGAATAATCTCTGGTCATAATCATACCAAGTCCATCTATGCACTACAGGCCACATATGACTTTCAATATTATATAAACATGAGGATGATGACAATGATATAAGAATTCAATAAAACAAGTTCAAGAATTAATTTATCTAAGAATTAACAACGTCCAAATTGTCAACATGATACTGCTTTGTGGAGTAAAATTCAAGAATGCTTAGAAAAATATTTTCAGGAAAAGATTGTGACGCCCCCAAAATTAGGTATACATCACCCATCTTGGGTCGTCAGATACATAGTACAGAATACAAATACAACTGATTAATACATCTGTCGTGTACAATACGACAAAACATAAACTGTGAGTTTGAATACAAATATTATCTTCTAGAGAGTATTCATACTCAAAAGGAGTCCTCATTACATTTATTAACACACCATTACATAGAATAGTGAGGACTACTAACTAATACTATCATTCGGACCATCACTCCGTACCCCGACTTGTCCCAGCTACGTTCTCATTTCCTGAAGAGAACAGTGAAAGAAAGGGTGAGCTCAACTAGCCCAGTAAGAAATATTATGACTAAGATAATGCAGAATAAATTATCATTAGCCTTCAACAATGTTAAACTGATAAAATATAATAGACATCAAGTTTAACTGCAGCGGAACAAGCAATCCATTAAAAGAGTCAAGTAGAAAATAAACTCTACTATCTTTTATGATTTAAAAGGTTTTTCAACACTGTGATCGCTGAGACTCAGCTTAATAAAATAATCCACATCATCGAATCACCCCTGCACTACGGCCAAGGATATTCGTGTATTCATTAATGGTCATGATCATGCCAACAACTGTCCATCAATGCACTACGGGCCAATGAGGACTTTTACCACATCATTTGTAACATTACGGTCATGATTATACCGAATAATCCCTGGTCATAATCATACCAAGTCCATCTATGCACTACATGCCACAGATGACTTTCAACATTTTATAAACATGAGGATGATGACAATGATATAAGAATTCAATAAAACAAGTTCAAGAATTAATTTATCCAGGAATTAACAACGTCCAAATTGTCAACATGATACTGCATTGTGGAGTAAAATTCAAGAATGCTTAGAAGAATATTTTCTTGAAAAGATACTGGATGAAACGCAACTATCAAGGATATTCCACAAATTTCATGGAGTATAGAAGTCAAAACTTAACCAACTGAGTACAATAAAGAATGGAATAACAAAAGAAATCACCATGCATGCGATAGACCGCACAGACAGGTTATTCCAACAGAATAATAAATAATGGAACCAGGTCCGGCGTAAACGCACAGACAGGATATTCCGACAGAATAATAAATAATGGAACCAGGTCCGGTGTAAAACACACAGACAGGATATTCCAACAGAATAATAATAAAAACGGAACCAGGTCCGGTGTAAAACACACAGACAGGATGTTCCAACAGAATAATAAACGGAACCAGGTCCGGTGTAAAACACACAGACAGGATGTTCCAACAGAATAATAAACGGAACCAGGTCCGGTGTAAAACACACAGACAGGATGTTCCAACAGAATAATAGAAGAATGTCACCAAGTATAGGGTAGACCGCGTATACTGGTTATTCCAACAGAATAATAACGAATGGAATAACAGAAGTTCTCTTCATGAATATAAAAGAAATAATATTCCCTACCGTTTTAAAGAAGAGCTGAAGTAAGGAAGTAGTTAAGTAGCAGAATACTCTTCTTCTCTCTCTCTATAGTTTCTCTCTATAGTTTCTCTCTCTAGAGTTCAGTGAATTCGTAAGAAATAATGAAGGAATGAGCTGCTATTTATAGAAAAATAGAATGCATAGTAACTAATCCATGAACGGTCCAGATTGATTACTTTAATCTGACGGTCCATATTTAAAGAAAAATCTTTTAAATAAAATAAAATATATTCTATTTATAGAATAACTTTAATAAAGTATTTTGTTTTATATAAAAAGATGTTTCTGTTTTATTACGTTAATAATACGAATAAAACAAAACGTCATTATCGCTAAATAATTCATATTATTAACTGACAATAATAAAATCAAACTGAGTGACTTCTCACATAAGCATTAATAATCAATACCGTGTGCTACTATGCAACCACACGTATTACTGTACTTTTACTACCGAGTAGTTCAACAGTAGCAATGGTAAAATTTCCGCCGTTATTTTTAATAAAATATTTTTGTCGTTTTCTCAATCCGACAATAATTCCGTTGTGGGGTCCACCAATGATTGTGTCGTTGTACGAATATTCCCTGTTAAAACGAATATTCCCCGACCAATCGAATATTATATAACAACTTGCGTACTTTGCAAAATTTATAAATATTACCCACAACTATAACATTATATCAAATTAACTCCATAATATTCAAAAATGATATTTATAAAAAATTCATCTTTATTTATAAAAGTTGGGGTCTTACAACCTCCCCTTCTTATGAAATTTCGCCCTCGAAATTAGGGTACGTACCTGGTATGTCGAAGAGGTAAGGATACCTTGATTTCATTTCTGATTCTAACTCCCAAGTCATTTCCTCAACATCGTGGTTTCTCCACAAAACTTTGACTTGAGGTATAACCTTGGAGCGTAGAATATGTTCCTTCTTATCCAAGATTTGAACAGGAACTTCTTCATACGTCAAATCCTCCGCTATTTCGTCCGGTTCTAACTCAATAATGTGGTTCGGGTCTTCCACATATTTGCGTAACATGGATATGTGGAAAACGTTATGAACACGAGACATACTTGGCGGTAAAGCGAGTCTATAAGCCACAGTTCCTACTCGATCGAGGATTAAAAATGGACCGATGAATCGAGGATTTAGCTTTCCTCTCTTTCCAAATCTCGTAACTCCTTTCCATGGAGCAACACGTAAGAACACATGATCTCCTACATCAAATTCCACGTCCTTTCGATGAAGATCAGCATAACTCTTTTGTCGATCTTGTGAGGTTTTTATACGTTGTCGGATCGTTTGAATCTTTTCTGTAGTCATACGTACCAACTCCGGTCCCAACAACGTTGCTTCGCCCACCTCATCCCAGCATACTGGAGAACGACATTTTCTTCCATACAATGCTTCGAATGGAGCCATGCCAATACTTGCTTGATAACTGTTGTTGTAGGAAAACTCCACCAATGGTAAGAACTTGTCCCAACTTCCCTTGAAGTCAAAGACACAGAGTCTTAATAGATCTTCAAGAGTTTGAATAGTCCTCTCTGATTGTCCGTCCGTCTGAGGATGATATGCTGAACTAAATCGTAACTCCGTGCCCATAGCTTTTTGTAAACTAACCCAAAATCGTGAAGTGAATCTTGGGTCTCGATCAGAAACTATGGATACTGGCATACCATGCAGTCTTACAATCTCGTTTATGTACATACGAGCAAGACGTTCAAGTGTATAAGTTTCTCGTATCGGTAAGAAATGAGCAGACTTGGTCAATCTATCAACAATGACCCAAATCGCATCAATACCTTGAGAAACCCTAGGAAGACCGGTAACGAAATCCATGGTAATGTGCTCCCACTTCCATTCTGGAATTTCAAGTGGTTGCAATGGACCTTTTGGTACTTGATGCTCCGCTTTGACTCGTTGACAAGTTAGACACCTTGAGATAAACAACGCTATCTCTCTCTTCATATTGCTCCACCAAAATGTATGACGAAGATCATGATACATTTTGGTACTTCCAGGATGGATTGCAAATGGTGTGTTGTGCGCCTCCATCATGATTTCATACTTTAAATCAGGGTTGTTAGGAACACAAAGTCTGGAGTTGACTCGAAGTATTCCTTCTTCATCGATTCTTGCTTCCGGCATAGAACCTTCTTGCACTTTCTTCCTCATACGCATCAGCTCCAGGTCTGTAGCTTGAGCAGCTTTAACTTTATCGATTAAAGTCGGTTCTACTCGTATATTCGCCATCATCACATGGGTCCCTGGAGTCTTCAACTCTATCTCCATCCTTTGCAAGTCACACAAAATGGGCCTTTGCGTTGTTAATATTGCACTTGTACCCGCATATGATCTTCTACTCAATGCGTCAGCTACCACGTTCGCTTTTCCAGGATGGTATTGAATGGTATGATCATAATCTTTCAACAGTTCAAGCCAACGTCGTTGTCGCATGTTGAGTTCCTTTTGAGTGAAGAAATATTTGAGGCTTTTATGATCCGTAAAGATCTCCACTTTCTCCCCATACAAGTAATGCCTCCAAATTTTAAGTGCAAAGACAACAGCTGCCAACTCTAGATCATGAGTAGGATAATTCCTCTCATATTCCTTGAGTTGTCTTGATGCATAGGCTATGACTTTTCCATGTTGCATGAGAACGCATCCCAACCCTTTGCTCGAAGCATCACTGTAGATGACAAATCCCTCCGAGCCAGATGGTATTGTTAGAACAGGTGCTGAAATGAGTCTCCTCTTGAGTTCTTGAAAACTCTGCTCACATTCTTCGCTCCAACCAAACTTTGTATCTTTCCGAGTCAGCTGAGTTAATGGAGTAGCGATTCGAGAAAATCCTTCCACGAATCTCCGATAATAACCAGCTAAACCAAGAAAGCTACGTACCTCGGTCACTGATTTAGGTTGCTCCCAGCTTTGAATAGCTTCAATCTTTGCCGGGTCAACCGATATTCCACGACTTGATACTACGTGCCCAAGGAATGCTACCTCTTCCAGCCAGAACTCGCATTTCTTCAACTTGGCATAAAGTTTGTATTCACGAAGCTTTTGGAGTACCAGCCTCAAGTGTTGCTCATGATCTTCACGGCTTTTGGAATAAATAAGGATGTCATCGATAAAGACGACCACAAAGTGATCCAAATATTCCTTGAATACCCTGTTCATCATATCCATGAAGGCAGCAGGAGCATTAGTCAATCCAAAAGACATAACTAAGAATTCATAATGCCCGTACCGAGTTCTAAAAGCCGTCTTTGGAATATCCTCAGTTCTAACCTTCAGCTGATGATATCCAGAACGAAGATCGATCTTTGAAAAGAATTGTGCTCCTTGCAACTGGTCAAACAGGTCATCAATACGTGGCAATGGGTACCTATTTTTGATGGTGACATGATTCAACTCCCGATAATCAATACAAAGTCGCATACTCCCATCTTTCTTCTTCACGAACAGAACAGGAGCACCCCAAGGAGAAGTACTAGGACGAATAAAACCAATGTCTAACAATTCCTGCAGTTGGGTCTTTAACTCCTGAAGTTCAATAGGAGCCATTCGATATGGGGCTTTGGAAATGGGTTTTGTACCGGGTTCAAGGTCGATACAAAATTCAATTTCACGCTCTGGGGGTAGGCCAGGAAGTTCTTCGGGAAATACGTCAGGAAATTTATTAACAACAGAAATATCATTCAAAGCTGACGTATTTTTGTTTAGATCTGTGACATGAGCTAAGAAAGCTTGACATCCGTTTTTCAATAAACGAATAGCTTTATGGCTTGAGATGACAGCGATTGATTTTAATGGTTTGGTTGCTTGAATTCGCATAATAGGTCGATTAGGAATATGAAAGCTAACAACCTTACGAAAACAATCAATTTTTGCATGATGAGTAGTTAACCAATCAATCCCTAGAATCACGTCAAATGCAAGTATTTTTAATGAAATAAGATCGACAGGTAATGTGTGGGTACCAACTTGAACCAAACAAGACTTATAAACCGTGGATGTAATGAAGGTTTCTCCCAATGGAGTTTCAACTGCTAAGTCAAAGTCTAATTTCTCCGGAATCAAATTTAATCGATGAGCGCAAGTAGGAGAAATAAAAGAATGGGTTGAACCGGTATCAAATAAAGTATAGACTTCGTTAGAGTTTATGATAAGCTTACCCGTGATGACCTCATTCGGGTTCCTTGCTTCTGGGAGTTCACAACAAACGCTCTCCCTTGCACAACCGGTTTTGACTTTTCTGGGACGGCCTTTGGTGCCTCCATCCTAGCTGAATTTGTCTTCGGTAAACGACAAAATCGGGCTAAATGACCTTCTCTTCCACAATTATAACATGCTTTGGACGGCATCGCGCAGTTTGGACTGATGTGCCCCTCCCCTCCGCATTTGAAACATATGATAGGTGGTCGTTCTCCTTCCTTAACGACAGGTGCTGGTGCTGACGTCTTTCCATCATTGTTGAATCTCCTCTTCTTGAAATGCCCATTCTTATTGTTTTGGCCCTGATTACCACCGAAGTGGTTACCATTTCTGGCCTGTTGATTCCCTCCACGCTTGTTGTCACCGCTTCGATGACTGCTCTCACTGGTATTATCATTTTGCCGGCTGCTCTCTTTTGGTTGCGTTGTCTCGTTATCGCGCTCCACCAACTGAGCCCTATTTACAACATCTGAATACAAACACAGTTTATGAGAAACAAGATGTTGACGTATCTCCGGCTTCAAACCTCTTAAAAACATCCGCGTCATTCTTTCTTCATTATCCACCAGGTGGGACGCAAACCGGGATAACTCCGCAAATTTTGCCTCGTACTGCGACACGGTCATATTATTCTGCTCCAATTTGATGAACTCCACCTCCTTCATGTGACGAATACTCTCGGGAAAGTATTTGTCGTTAAACAGCTCTTGGAACTTCTCCCAAGACATCTTCAGTGCGGCAGGTTGAGTACGCTTTATCGATTCCCACCAGTAATCTGCCTCTCCTCGCAACATAAAGGCGGCAAAGGGAACCTTTTGCTCCTCGGAGCAACCCAAGACATCAAATATCTTGGTGATCTGCTTTATCCATGTTTCAGCTACAAGTGGTTTGGGTTCTCCCTTAAACTCCGGTGGTCCCAGCTCCTTAAACTGTTTAGCGGTGACCGCCTGAGAGTTTCCAGTATTTCCACCTACGTTGTGGACAGGAGCCGCTTTCACCTGTTGTTGCATGAATTGCATAAAGCCTCTGAACATTTGATCATTCATCATTTGGTCAGTGTTGTTGTTTGCATGAGGATTGTCACCTTCCTGATGCACATTATCATGATTATTGATATGTGGTGAATCAACAGTCGTCTGTGCTCCATTGCTATTCTCAACATTCTCGGATGCCATTTTCAGATACTGCCACAAAATAAAAATTAATTGATATGTCATATATTATCCTTATATTATGACCGACCAATTAAAATACCATGCAAATAAACTTAGGTAGGTCATACTAGCGAAGGAATTCCCCGTCTCTCCCCTCCTAGTTCTATTCTCACATCTTAGCCAGGGATCATATCCCTAAGCTTTGATACCAACTGTGACGCCCCCAAAATTAGGTATACATCACCCATCTTGGGTCGTCAGATACATAGTACAGAATACAAATACAACTGATAATACAACTGTCGTGTACAATACGACAAAACATAAACTGTGAGTTTGAATACAAATATTATCTTCTAGAGAGTATTCATACTCAAAAGGAGTCCTCATTACATTTATTAACACACCATTACATAGAATAGTGAGGACTACTAACTAATACTATCATTCGGACCATCACTCCGTACCCCGACTTGTCCCAGCTACGTTCTCATTTCCTGAAGAGAACAGTGAAAGAAAGGGTGAGCTCAACTAGCCCAGTAAGAAATATTATGACTAAGATAATGCAGAATAAATTATCATTAGCCTTCAACAATGTTAAACTGATAAAATATAATAGACATCAAGTTTAACTGCAGTGGAACAAGCAATCCATTAAAAGAGTCAAGTAGAAAATAAACTCTACTATCTTTTATGATTTAAAAGGTTTTTCAACACTGCGATCGCTGAGACTCAGCTTAATAAAATAATCCACATCATCGAATCACCCCTGCACTACGGCCAAGGATATTCGTGTATTCATTAATGGTCATGATCATGCCAACAACTGTCCATCAATGCACTACGGGCCAATGAGGACTTTTACCACATCATTTGTAACATTACGGTCATGATTATACCGAATAATCCCTGGTCATAATCATACCAAGTCCATCTATGCACTACATGCCACAGATGACTTTCAACATTTTATAAACATGAGGATGATGACAATGATATAAGAATTCAATAAAACAAGTTCAAGAATTAATTTATCCAGAATTAACAACGTCCAAATTGTCAACATGATACTGCTTTGTGGAGTAAAATTCAAGAATGCTTAGAAGAATATTTTCATGAAAAGATACTGGATGAAACGCAATTATCAAGGATATTCCACAAATTTCATGGAGTATAGAAGTCAAAACTTAACCAACTGAGTACAATAAAGAATGGAATAACAAAAGAAATCACCATGCATGCGATAGACCGCACAGACAGGTTATTCCAACAGAATAATAAATAATGGAACCAGGTCCGGCGTAAACGCACAGACAGGATATTCCGACAGAATAATAAATAATGGAACCAGGTCCGGTGTAAAACACACAGACAGGATATTCCAACAGAATAATAATAAAAACGGAACCAGGTCCGGTGTAAAACACACAGACAGGATGTTCCAACAGAATAATAAACGGAACCAGGTCCGGTGTAAAACACACAGACAGGATGTTCCAACAGAATAATAAACGGAACCAGGTCCGGTGTAAAACACACAGACAGGATGTTCCAACAGAATAATAGAAGAATGTCACCAAGTATAGGGTAGACCGCGTATACTGGTTATTCCAACAGAATAATAACGAATGGAATAACAGAAGTTCTCTTCATGAATATAAAAGAAATAATATTCCCTACCGTTTTAAAGAAGAGCTGAAGTAAGGAAGTAGTTAAGTAGCAGAATACTCTTCTTCTCTCTCTCTATAGTTTCTCTCTATAGTTTCTCTCTCTAGAGTTCAGTGAATTCGTAAGAAATAATGAAGGAATGAGCTGCTATTTATAGAAAAATAGAATGCATAGTAACTAATCCATGAACGGTCCAGATTGATTACTTTAATCTGACGGTCCATATTTAAAGAAAAATCTTTTAAATAAAATAAAATATATTCTATTTATAGAATAACTTTAATAAAGTATTTTGTTTTATATAAAAAGATGTTTCTGTTTTATTACGTTAATAATACGAATAAAACAAAACGTCATTATCGCTAAATAATTCATATTATTAACTGACAATAATAAATCAAACTGAGTGACTTCTCACATAAGCATTAATAATCAATACCGTGTGCTACTATGCAACCACACGTATTACTGTACTTTTACTACCGAGTAGTTCAACAGCAGCAATGGTAAAAATTCCGCCGTTATTTTTAATAAAATATTTTTGTCGTTTTCTCAATCCGACAATAATTCCGTTGTGGGGTCCACCAATGATTGTGTCGTTGTACGAATATTCCCTGTTAAAACGAATATTCCCCGACCAATCGAATATTATATAACAACTTGCGTACTTTGCAAAATTTATAAATATTACCCACAACTATAACATTATATCAAATTAACTCCATAATATTCAAAAATGATATTTATAAAAAATTCATCTTTATTTATAAAAGTTGGGGTCTTACAAAGATACTGGATGAAACGCAATTATCAAGGATATTCCACAAATTTCATGGAGTATAGAAGTCAAAACTTAACCAACTGAGTAAAATAAAGAATGAAATAACAAAAAAAATCACCATGCATGTGATAGACACCACAGACAGGTTATTCTAACATAAATAATAAATAATAGATCAGGTCCGGCGTAAAACGCACAGACAGGATATGCCAACAGAATAATAATAAAGACGGAACCAGGTCCGGTGTGAAAACACTCAGACATGATTTACAACAAATAATATAAAGACGGAACTAGGTCCGGTGTAAAACACACAGACATGATATTCCACAGAATAATAATAAAGAAGGAACAAGTCCGGTGTAAAACCACAGACAGGATGTTCCAACAGAATAATAATAAAAAAGGAACCAGGTCCGGGTGTAAAACACACAAATAGGATGTTCCACAAAATAATAGAAAGAATATCACCAAGTATAGGGTAGACAGCGTATTACAGGTTATTCTAACAGAATAATAAGAAATGGAATAACAACAGTTCTCTTCATGAATAAGATAAGAATAACACCCCCTTACCGTTTTAAAGAAGAACTGAAATAAGGAAGTAGTTAAGTAGCAGAATACTTTTCTTCTCTCTTTTTCTATAGGTTTCTCTCTTAGAGTTCAGTGAATTCGTAAGAAATAATGAAGGAATGAGCTGCTATTTATAGAAAAATGGAATGCATAGTAACTAATCCATGAACGGTCCAGATTGATTACTTTATCTGACGGTCCATATTTAAAGAAAAATCTTTTAAATAAAATATATATTAATATATATATTTAATATATATTATATATTATAACACATGTTAGAATTTAATAACAAACAAGGCTGCCAACCTTCATCCGAAATTTCCTTATATTTTTGCAACTTGCCAGACATATCACATCTTATACACACACAAACAACACACACACACAACACACAACACACACATTTTATATTATATATATATATATTATATATTTATATAATATAATCACAAACCAGCCAAATCCTCCACCCACTACACACACACACTTCTACACACACGTAAACACACACATACACCCAAAAGTCAAATATATATATATATATTTATATATATATATATATATTTATATATTTATTACTTTATAACTTTTGTCCAATAATTTTGAAAAATGGGTAAAATGAGTGCCCATAAAGTAAGCAAAATTTACAAATTTCTTTAGCAATAATTGAACAAAACTGAGTGCCTTCTCACGTAAGCATCAATAATCAAAACCGTGTGCTTACTATTCAACCACACGTTTTACTGTACTTTTACTACCGAGTAGTTCAACAGTATCAATGTAAAACTTCCGCCGTTATTTTAAATAAAATATTTTTGTCATTTTCTCAATCCGACAATAATTCTGTTGTGGGGTCCACCAATGATTGTGCCGTTGTACGAATATTCCCTGTTAAAACGATATATTTCCCGACCAATCGAATATTATATAACAACTTGCGTACTTTGCAAAATTTATAAATTATTACCCACAACTATAACATTATATCAAATTAACTCCATAATATTTAAAAATGATATTTATAGAAAATTCATCTTTATTTATAAAAGTTGGGGTCTTACACATTGTAAATAATGTGACAACCCCAAAATAGGTCCATTCCACCCAACCCATTCTGAGTCGTCAAATACATGGTACAGAAAATAACTACAACTTTATTACAACAATTGTCGTGCAAAATACAACAACACATATGCTGTGAGTTTTGGATACAAATATATACCAAATGTGACTCATGTTTTTAACCGTGGACATCACCTCACAATGACACCTTACATAAAGGTATAGTCAAAAACTTTTTTAGAAATTAGAATCTTTGGGAAGTGCTCAAGGAAACCTTCGTACATGGGAGGCCACGCATCTAGGTTATGATAGATATCATATGGCCACAGAATTATCCTTGGTTGACCCAATAGACCCCAAAGAAAAACAAGAAGATTACTATCATATTCTTCCAATGGTGAGTTTCTCTTGACTTATCATTATCTCCACTGTCTCTAATTGAGAATTATACTTCAAACAAACACCAAGATTATATAGGTAGTGCCATAGATATACTCAGCAAGTGGATGAGCACAACCTTGTCTTATGATGACACGAGGTTGTATGTCATTAGACATCTTGTATGATAGTGACAAAACACCCTTCCAACGTTGGGTTCGCCTCACCCTATTTTCTTCACCAAATATAACTACTAAATGATGACCACCGTTCTATTCCCCTTGTTACCCCCGCTCGACCCAGCTACACTCTTATTACCTGAAAGGAATTGTGAAGCAAAAGGGTGAGCACAACTAGCTCAGTAAAGAATATCATGACTAAAGATAATTAAATTATCAATAGCCTTCATCAATAATAAATCAGAGATTTAGAACATATGGTAAATCATAAAAATTTCAACCATAGTTGCAGCGGAACGAGCAATCCATTAGAAGAGTCAAATAGACTATAAAGTCTATTATCTTCTCCATGTTAAAAATCCACCAACAATGTTTTATCCATGTAACATCACTCAACAGTTTCTTTCCACAATCATATGAATAACTCATAATCATAATTGTGACTATAAATTTTTCTTCGCACCCAGGACGAAGAATATTTTCATCACCTGTCTTTACCTGAAACATCAAAGATCATGGTTATACCAAATCACAATTCCTGTTTATAATCATACTAACAAATCCATCTTTGCACTACGGGCCAAAGATATTCATCAACAAAACCATCTTTGCACTACGGGCCAAAGATATTCATCAAACAACCATCTTTGCACTACAGGCCAAAGATATTCATCAACAGTTCATCTTTGCACTACATGCCAAAGATATTCATCAACAATTCATATTTGCACTAAGGCCAAATATATTCATATCTCAAAGAAATTATAATCATTTCAAATTTATATAAACAATAATTATAACCATGTTGATCAATTTCACCTTTGCACTTAAGCTTAAGATATTCAATTATAAATTCAATGGTCATGATCATACCAGTCACAATTCAACTTTTGCACTACAGGCCAAAGAGAACCCTAGTCATGGTCATACCAATAATCTATCCATCTTTACACTCCAGTGAAAGAGAATTTCAACATCAGGGTTATAAAAATGTTATATATGATGATAAAAATAATATGATCAACATATAGTTTTAATCTCAAGAGTAATATTCGTAACTCATGAATAGTAAATCGTGAATAGTAACTATGAATAGTAACCCGACACAAAGATAGAAATTCTACAATAAAAATCCATACCAATATTTCGGTATAATGATATTGAATGAATAAAATTACTTAAATCTTATAAACAATTATATTTTAAATTGTTTACACTTTACTAATTATATGCATTTAATCATCATAAAAATGCTAACTCTTACAATTTCATCATCAATAACAAAACCCTCATCAAAAATCTGCATATACATCATATAGGATTCTCAAGCCATAAAATCATATTTTCCAATTTTCTTTCTTCACAAAACATATTTAATTCATTTACTCATAACTAGACCATTTTCATAAAAAATACCAAATCAGTTTTCCAAAACTATCTTTTCTGGGATTTAGCATAATATAGTCCCCATAGTGAACATATATTTTTTTCAGAAATTTTAAAAGTCATTTACTATTTTTCATATGGCCAAAATAGCCGAATATTTAGACATTTATCAAAAATTGTACTTTTATCTAAAAATTCTGAATTACAGAGTATACTCCTTTCATATACATGTACTTCAATAAAATTTTATCAATTTTGAGTTAACCACAAGAAATTATAAGTTGTTACTTTTAAAACTAGTCTTTTCTCATAAAATTCATAACTCTCAATTATACATCCAAAAATCACCATTTTGGACACAATT